>JAHXMQ010000807.1:145942642-145976517 GCA_020466415.1 Ammodramus savannarum pratensis | reverse complement strand
GCAACTTCATTGCTGTCTGCATGGAAAGCAATAATGGATATTAATCCAAGGGCCCTGCCAGTGACGAAGGTTTTGTCAAGAATTGGGTTTAGTCAGTATTTTTTGCCTTCTGTTTTCCTCAGAAGGGATCTCCTTAGACAATGACCCATCTTTATCTCTTTTGGATGTGGCAAATTTAACCTTGGGGCCGTTTCCAAGCTGTAAGAAACATCTTGTGCATCTTTGTTCTGTCCTACTTGCAGAGTCTTGTCCTTGCTACACCAGGAAAGGTGGAGATGCTCCTGCTGCCCACAGCAGGAACTTGTCACAATTGCTTCCAATCTCTTAATTCCTCAACCTACTCATCTCCCCCCAAGTTCTGTCATGGAGCAGAGCAGTTCCCCTCCCTGGGCTCCATCCCCCAGCCATTCTCACTGCTACAGCTGGACTGCCATAGGAGCAGGGCCCAGCCTGCAGCTGGCACTGGGTTGGCAGCATGGTCCCAAAAGGGCTCTGGGCAGCTGCCTCAGTTGTGGTGGGTGTAGAGATGAGAGAGTTCTTCTACTCTCCAAAGCTCAGGATATTCTTCATGAATCTTAGTAGAGAAGACTGTATCTGAAATGTAAAAAACCCCATATATTCAGAATTGAACTCATCCCATCTATTTCACTGTCTGCTTTAGGATGAGACAAGTGCTTTGCAGAAATGCACATTCCTTTCTTTTGAATGCAAATGTAGCCAAGGTAACTAATAAGTCAGGTGGTATCTCCTAGGTGCACTGTTGAAATTCTGTATCATTGAAACACTAGATAATAAAACATTTTAATTCTTGAGGTCCCCCAGTTTTCTATAATGAAATCCTCTTCTTTCTCTTGTTGAACACTGCTCAAAATGTCCTAATCTTTGTGATATAAAAAGCCATTCTCCTGCAATTTTGCATCCTCTCTTTGCATTGCAACTCTTGAATCCTTTCCTCAGTAACTGAGGCAGTTTTCAGTGGCTCTTGGGCAGTGTATTTCCTTGTGGTTTCATGCTGTTCCGTTCATTGCCTCACACCTGCAACCCCAGATATCACTGCAGTGGTGGGGTCTCGTGGGGCATGGCTGCCATAGCTGGAGACACCTGCACCTGAATAGGCACATCCATTCAGCACTAACAGCCTCATAAAGGGGAACAAGCTCTGTCATCAGGGACGTCTCAATTGTTAGCACTTGATGCACTGGAGAGAACACTGAGAGGAGGATGCTCCTCTAAACACAGCACTGCCACTCTCTGCAGCCAACTTATGGGACTTCCCTTCCCTTCCCTTCCCTTCCCTTCCCTTCCCTTCCCTTCCCTTCCCTTCCCTTCCCTTCCCTTCCCTTCCCTTCCCTTCCCTTCCCTTCCCTTCCCTTCCCTTCCCTTCCCTTCCCTTCCCTTCCCTTCCCTTCCCTTCCCTTCCCTTCCCTTCCCTGTTTTGCTTTCCCCCAAAGGTAATTTTTTTTGTAATCTATGCCATCAGCCATGTACTCTGTGGGTAAAGTTTTGTGCAACATTCACTGTTGTCAGTGTCTTTTTATAATCCCAATTGCAATTTATCATTAATTTTTCAACTATATATATCACAAAACTATCACTGGAAAAATTATTGCAAAAATTGGTAGTTCCCATGTGTTCATGCTGAGATCAATTCCTCAAAGTCTTAGATTCTGTAGGAAAACAAAAACTAAAAATAAAAAAGAAAACAAGATAATAAATTAAAATTCTTACTATGAAATTTTATGAAGTAATTGGATAAGCCAGGAGACAATGATGAGAGATATAATAACATGGAAAACAATATAATTTGCCAAAAATAACAAAGCACTCAAAGAAGACATTTCCTATTTCCTTCATCCATTACAGTGTCTTATCATCTGTTTAAAAAAAAAGCAAGCAAGTAATCAATAAACCAAACTTACTTTCTGAAGTATTTAATAAGTTGTAGGTTGTGCAGAATAAAATGTCACATCTTATTCAGTATTATTGGCACAAGAATTTCTCTGTTCATAAGCTATATTCACTGCTAGGCTATTTTAGCACATTTAGTAATAGCTGGCCATTCTTGTTTGGTGAAAAAGTATTTTAGTCTTCAATTATTACATCTAACATTAGCAGATACATTTTTGTCTAGTTAAGTATATTAGGATCTACAGTGATTTTTAAAAAAATATAATTAGATTTGATAAATCAAATCTGAAAAGCATGAACTCTCTTTTCTTCATATTTTATAACAGTCCTGTGCTTCTAAATTGATCACATCTTTTGGTCCTTTATTGTGAAAAATGACAAAACATTTTTGGTGCCAGGCACTTGAAACCTGAGTCTAGAACTAAACTCAAGAGGAGCAGATTGAAAATTATTTGATACTTTAGAAAACTTATTAAAATGTCTGAACTGGCTTTGGTTTCTTTTTTTGGCACTCAGAACACACTGAATATTTGTAAATCAGCAGTTTCTCAACCTTAATAACAACACTAGCATATGTTTCAAAATTACAATTTTTTCACTCTAAACCTTTGCTTGGAAAATACAGAATATTAGAATTAATGTCATATTTACAGAAAACCTTCATATTTGGAGTTTTCCCCTCTCCCTTTTTTCTTCCTTTTCCCTGCCTATGCTGCTATATTGATCCTTACACTTGGATAAATTCCTAACACTGCTTTATGCTCCCTGTGACCATGCTTAGGTTGGAACCACCAAGTTCTGGATCCCTGGATCTGAACCCCTGGATCTCCTGACTCTCTCATGAATATGAAAGTGAAAACTCTGTCTCTACCATCTTCATTGTAAAGGAAGCTCAGTTTGCAGAGAATCTGTAGCAAGTTCTATCAGGCTCACAATCTTAAAAATGGATTCCTAAAGGTAGTCAAACATAAAGGTGAATTTGAACAAAGTACAAGGATACCTACTTAGTATTTCCAGAACTTCTGTTTTTCAGCTGTACAAAGTAAAAAATTAGAATTTAGTCCTCCAACCCTCAAGATTCATCCAGTCTATGATGTTGTACCTTAATATATTTTTGTATGCAAAGGTGAGTATTTATCATTAAGGGAACTATAGATCACCACAAGAGTTTTTAGAAGACAGATAAATCAGATGAACTTCAAATTTTAAAGGAATTTTTGCTATTTACATTGATTAGATGACTTTGTGCTAATGGGTAATCACTATCTCACTAAAACTGTTGGTCTTCTACACTTAATCTGCTAAATAGCTCTGACTGCATTTCCATGGAAAGGGTGCTGTGCAGTGCTGATGGCCACAGCCCTTGGTGGCTCCTGGTCTCCCAGGTGCAGGATGAAGAGCTCCTTGATGAATTAACTCAAAACACAAATAGACACCTTCCCAAATTTCCTTTGCTTTTCCACATGGTTTTATACTGTTCTACCCTCTCCCAGTGTGAGGAGATGGGGGATCTCATCTGCTCCCAAGGTTCCCTTCCTTATTTTGGGTTTTTCAAGGCATGATTTTGTTTAATGGACAGGGTGTCCTTCCTCTTTGCTGTCTCTTGTGCTTGTTTCTTCTTCCTCGTTTTGCCACCTCTGATCCTTCTGTGATACCCGTTTCCATGTTTCCCCATGTCTCAATTTTTAAGGCTCTTCACATGCACCTTTAACTTGTGTTTACTCAGCAAATAAAGGGTATCTTCCTCCTCCAATATACTCTTACAGAAAAAAAAAAACTTGCCCTTCAGTGGAGAAATTTTGTTATTTTTCCTCATACTTTTTCCCTTTTGCTAAAAGAAGCTACAATAAGAGTAGAAATTTAGGGATTGATTCATCCTGAAAGCTACAGTTATTCTGTGATGGCTTAAAACTATTGAGGCATGTCAATGGAGAAGCTGCAGGACTGCTACTTTAAAAGAGAGTTGTGTTGGTTTTTCTTAACTGATATCCCTTTCAGTTTGTTTTCTCTTACCGTGTCTATCACTAGTCCCTAACTTTCCGTTGAAAAAGCCTGTACCCTTGAGAATACTGCCTTGCCTTTATAGTCTGTGCAACAAGGTGTTAGTCTAAGATTTTTTATAATATTCCAGTAAAAAAAAATAGGTGAAAATAAGAAATTTGTATATGAAACAATTTACATTGTTAGAATAGAAGTAAATATAAATAACTGAATTAGAAATAGATCGGGGTGTCTTATAAGTGGCATATCATCTCTACTGCCAAAGCAAACAAAATTTAAAAATTGCAAGTATAAATTAGTTTTTACTCATCACTTAATAATGAGTTAATATGCAAGGAAGTGCTGTTACAGCCCTTCCAGCAACCTAGGGAAATTTGGGAATAGATGGTTTCACCTGCCACTGTGCTCAGAGCCAGAAGTGCAAGTTCTTTTTCCCAGGTAAACAGGGAATGCACAGAAATATAAAGCTGTGAAATCTGGTGTTATTTACTATTTTGTAAAATAACTTCCTTTTGAAAGTTTGTTTTCTGGTGTGTGCAGAAGATACTGACAAAAAAAAAAACCCAAAAAACAAAAAACAGGAAACTAGTAGAGCATGCAGTGAAAGCTTTCTTAGCTTTCTTTCAACTTAGCCAAGCTTATTGAATTTTATGAATGAAGCCTCCACAGTTTTTTTTGTTCTTTTCTTTTGGTTTCTGTGCCTGCAGCAGGGTAGCAGGTGGGATGTCCTGAATGGATGCTGAGAAACAAGGGGCCATTATGAATTTCTCTTTTTCTTTATCTTTTCTTGTTTACCAAGCCCTGTGTTACTTTGTGCTTGTCAATCACTTCCTACATGAGTAGCATGTGTTCAAAAAGGGAATGAGACTACTATTACTCTTAAAATTAAGTACAATAGTGCTAGCCAGAGCACAAACTGCCATTACAAATCTGTCTTACTCTGTCCTGACTACATTTTATCTAAAACTTAATCTATACTTTATTTGGTGATATTTTTTTTTAATTAAAAACTAGTGTATATATAACACAGTATTAGGGGTTTAGTGTATGACTTGCAATGCAACAGATGAACTTTATTTAAAATTCTGTTTAAATTTTATGATATGTTTTTATTAACATCACCTCCAAAACCTTGTTAGTAAAATTTTAAATCTGGAAGGTGGGTACAGTGAAAAGAGCAGTAGTACTTCAGCCTGTGTCAGGGAAATCTGAAAGAAATTAGGTTAACATTAGATATCAGGAAAAAAATCTTTCTTGTGAGGATGCTGAGACCCTGGCACAGGCTGCCCAGAGAAGCTGTGGCTGCCCCATCCCTGGAAATGTTCAAGGCCAGGTTGGATGGAGCTTGGAGCAACCTGGGACAGTGGAAGGTGAGTCTGGCAGGAAAATTGGGACTAGAGGATCCTGAATGTCCTTTCCAACCCAAACCATCCCACGTCTCTGTGATTATGTGCTTGCCAGAGTAATTCCATAAGTCTGTCCCCTGGTGTAATCCTGCATCCCAGCTACAGCTACTGCTGTTCCTTCTCACTGATTCTCCATTCATTACATTGGTTACTTGACATTTCAGATATTCACCATCTCCTGGCTCAGAGCAGGACTTAAGGAATCATTGTATAAATAATTGTTCTTATTTTGAAGATAACAGTGACTTTCACACAAAAACAAATGAAGCCCTTGTAGATCAAATGGTGCATGAAGGAAAGGAACTACTGATAAAGGTTTAAAATGGGAAAAATCTTTGATAAACCAGCCACTGTAGCACTTTGAAATCTACCACTTTTTTACAGGCCATATTTTTTTTCTAAATTGCCTTTCTCTGAAGTCTCTCTTTTTAGATTCTGCTCAGTATGACTTTGACAGGGTCTGACTTTCAGAGAGCTCCACAGTGATCTCCATTAGGAGTTGGATAGCACAAATCCAGGATTCAGGAAAGAGAATAAACTAATCTGATCTGACCTCTAGTACAGCACAGGACACCAAAAAGAATGGTAGTGATGACATTCCTAGCTAAAAATTAAATAATGCTTGGTCTTAATATTCTAACCAGAACTGTCTCTCAAGTGGCTTTAACCTGTGATAAACAACACATTCCAAAAAAGTTCCTGGTTCTTCCTCAGAGCTAGTAAAAACTCATCCTGGTTTTAAATCCCCCAATTTTGATCAGATTAAGTAATTCTTTTACAGAGACCACCTCCCTCCCCATTTAGGTACAGACTTAAGTATTTATTTTTTGCTTTTTTTTCCCCCCCCTAATGTTTTGTATCTTCTTTTTCTAATCTGAATCCATCTGCCGTGACAGTCTTTCTCTTTTCGTGGAAAGGTGTAAATTTTAACAGTCAATAAGACAAAGAAATAATAAAAATAGCACAAATATCAATATTCTGCCATTTGTGATTCTTCAGCTTAAGAAGAGAGTCACCACGGGGGTGTTTGCAGCTTGACCATTTTAACTTTAAAAATTAGGTGATTGGATGAAACACTATAATTTGCACTGCTGGTAAAAGCCTTCCATTTTAAGAGAGAGGATAATGAGCAGCCTCTCAGGTCTATATTAAAAGGATATTATTCTCCCACATAAAATTATTTGTTCCAGTATAGTTTTTCAAAAGAAACATTTCTACTTAATGTGATGTTTGCAAGTGGAGTTAAAATAATATTAACTCTAGGTGTTTGCTTTTTTGTCCCAGCTATTTTCAAAGGTTTACTTTATCACCTATTAGCTCCTGGAAGCAAATCTTGAACAGCCCAAAGTTGTAAAAAGTCTAGAAATAACATGAAATAAATGATTATCAAACAGAGCCAAGGAGTTTTGACCTCTCAAAGCACTTAGCCAAGAAGTTGCTAGAACTTTGATTTTTCTGTCATTTTACTGCTGTACTAGATCTGTATTACCTCTTGTTTCTTTGAGCAAGCTGATCAGTCAAGTGAGTGACTGCAAGTGGAATAGAATCTTTAATTCAAACATGAATGTCATGCCTGGGCAAAAAAGAGAAAGTATACTGAAAATTTAAAATAAGTCCTTTGAAAATTGTGGTTGTTACACAAGAAAATTTTCTGTCAATGTTCAGCAAAATTCTTACTCCCACCTTCATGACAATCCCTGTATGTAGATAAATATTATAAATAGATATCAAAAACAAGGTAAAAGGAGATGTAGGCATGCTTGGATCCCATCTCATTGTAATGTAACTGGTGGGTTTGTGATATGTTAAATGTAAATGTGATCTAAAATGCAATATTAGGGAATTATGAGCTTAAGTCCTTAGATATTTGTTGGGATATAAGTTGGCATATTGAGCTAATTAAGTTTTCATCAGTTATGTTGGTAACACTCTCTTAAGAAAAATAAGATCTTTAATGGCTTAGAGAGGTACAGAGAGACTAAATTTATCTACAAAAGAGAACATTAAGCTATGCAGTATTTTACATTTAGCTGTGGAAAGGGGAAGGGGGGAATGGATCAATAGCATAGTATAATTTTCCAGTTCCTTTTAGCCTTTTTTTTTCCATAGCTTGTACTTGACCTGCATTTCTGTAAAAGAATAATTTTACTGAGAAGGGCACTGTCAGAGCCTGAGGTGATGTGACTCAAGATTGACTGCAGATCATGTAACAATGGAGCTTTATCATGCCAAGTTCATTGAGGCTGAATACAGATCTACTGCATTTTAAACACATGAATATGAGCATTATTAACTCTAATCATGAGCTTTGCTCTGAGAAAAACTCAACAATCAGCATCAGTTGAAATCTCTCCACCAGCAGAAAGATTTATTAAAACATGAATCTGAAGACAAGAGTTCGCAATTAAGAAGATTCAATTCTAAGAAAAAAAAAAGACAGTCAACTAATAATATTACTGTTTTATCAAAATGACTCAGAGGAGAACAAACAATTTTTTTTATTAGATAAAAAAAAAAGATTTTTCTACATCTTTATGGTTAGCTGATACATACCAAATCTTTATCTAAGTCCTTACTGCATCAAAATTTATTTTTCTATATGTAATTGAACCTGCTTGAAAGTCTACAAAATTCTCAGGAGGGTGTACAAGTGAAGGAATTGCAAATAATATTAAGAAACTGTTATAGAAAATCACTATTTTATGTATTTTAGTAAAATTTGATGCCAGAATTCTTTTGAAATCCTCTAGCCCTCCTACATAATTGCCACTTTCTCTTATTTTTGCTGAAGATTATTTCCTCACATACACATATTAGAAATGCATTTCAGCCACAGCAGAATATTAGAATCTACACATATATATACACATGATTTATACAAGCACATGAAAATACATTAAAAATCTTCCATATGACTATGTCACAGAAATCAGGCTGAATATATTTGAAAAAATAAAACTTAATGTTCTGGTTAGCAGGATCTAACTGATTAAGATTCATACTAACTAGTTTTCTTAACCTAGGAAATATCTACAATTTAAAAACAATTTCTTCCAAAACCAGCATCAAATCTATCAGATATATGCCCATAGTAAAAAAATTAAATTAAAAACTTGGAGTAACTTTAGCATTTATGTACTTTTTCTGTGTTTTTACTATGATTAATTGTTATTTTGCATTCCACATTAGGATTATACAAGAAAGGCCATTTTTTGAAAAGCTTGAGAAAAGTTGTGATTAGCAAAAATAGCATAATTTATTGATTTAGACAAACTGGCAATGTGCAGTTAAAAAAAAAAAAAAAGAAAAAGAAAAAAGTCTTCATCATGTTCTCCATCCCCTTCTGTGTCTCTTGCATTTACAGAACTTGGTACAGTGATTTCTCAGTTCTGTGCTGGGGTCCCAGTACATCCCAGGTAGTCACAATAAATCACAATTAGTGATATTGAAGGTTTGCTGTGAATGCTTATTTAGCCATTAAGCTTTACTTAATATTGCTTAATTTGTTTTAGTTTAGAATAAGCTGGTTTAACTTTTGAACTTTTTTGTATTTTGTGATCTGGTGGAAGCTATAGCAGAGATTATTCACTATTCAGAGAGGTGTGATGTGCCCAATACTACATGATAAAGTCCTTGTGTCAAACTGTAAAATGTCCCACAGTTCATTGGTTCCATCAATCAAAACCTGAGGCTTGTGGAAAAAAAACCAAAACAACAAAAACCACAAAACAACAGAAAATGGCAGAAATCCATGTGATGGATGACAATAATGGTCAGGATGGTCTAGCAGGCATGGATGATGCCATTCTGGCTCAAACTGGAAAACAGATGTGTGTGCACATTTATAAAATGATTTTATGGAGATGATTTACAATAAATCTTCACAACAGAGCTTTGCTAAGATAGCCAAGTGCCAAGTCTTCAACCAGAGAAGGGTTAAAATAATGTTCCTGAATTAAATGGGAGTGAAGTGTACAAACAAATCAGAAAGAATCCTGTTCTTCTGTTGATTGGATTATTTTGTTTGTTTGCATTTTGAAGGATTTGTTTGTTTCTTTCTTTCTTTCTTTTTCAAGGAAGTTGGAAGCTGATCCTAAAGTACACCAATGTCCTAATGAAAGCATCAGAATGCTGATAATTCTGTGCTGATTGAAGTGCCTGTCACTGAATTTGTCTTTGACAGAAAAGTCAGTGTGCTTAATTGTCAGATTTGTGCCATCTGAAACTGTAAAACTAATCGAAATAGAAACAAACAAACTTGTTTATATTTTATACTCTTATTTCTCTTGTAGTTTCTCATTTAAAGACCAATTGTTATCAATCACACAAGCCAGAAAATTCTGTAAGGCAAAATAAAAACTGAGGGAAATTAATTCCCAATAAACATTTGTTAGATGTATTCAAAAAGCTCCTATATATGTTATGTAAGACATAGACTTATGTAGTTCTAACAAATAACTGTTTCTCAAATTTTTTGTTATTCTGTTAACAGATGAAAAAACTCAGCTGAGTCAAAAAAAAAAGGGCCCACATCTACATATGTCTGCATACTTATATCTGTAAGAATATATGAATATATGTCTACTTAGACACACAAAACTATTGGTAGATAGAAATGCTTATTTACAAAAAAGGGAGTTTATGAAGGGGACTGCTATTTCTATTTTTTGATTAGGATTTTTTCTTTTTCTTTTCCTCATTTGGAATTTATTTCTAAGTCTGCAGGTTTTTTTTTTTTTTATTTCTTTTTTTAATTGATTGAAAAAATATCTAAACTGTTTGGCTGGATTCCTCGGGCTAACTGTGTATGTCTTTCTATTGCAGTTAAATACAGAAATAGTTCTTCAAATGGCTGATATGAGTCAAAACAAGCATGATATTGCTGATTACCACTGAATTCTTGATTAATCTCTAATTTAGTCACCATGGTTGAGTTTATCTTACCCTTTAACTCACTGTATTTCCCACCTTCTTTTACCATCTCATATTGTCAGAGTGGGACAATTCTCTTCAGTTGTGTTCTCTGCAATCACAAATTGTTTCTGAATATTTCTCCAACTTGGTTTGCCCAGCAATTCCCAACAGGAACTAGAGCAATAATTTTGTTGTCAGGAAATTGTCTTGCACCATCCATTCCCTGGTTTTAAAGAAGTGGTTCTCACAATGGTCAGATATTTGGGGGAGCAATCTGGCGTGGATGAATGTGAAGTCTCAGTATCTTAAGCAGAGGCTTAATGGAGTATGTTTAGTGAACTATTCAGCTAACACTAAAAAAGAAATATTCTCTTACAATAACAACTCAATTCAATTAAATGATTCAAGCAACTTCTGACAGCTCTAGAGTGGGTCCAAAAAGAAGACCTTTAGAAGTCAAATCTAAATTAAAAGGTACTGAGTTAATTTGAGAGATGTCTAAATGCACTTTGACTCACCTTATGGATATTTTAATTTATCTGAGCTTTTGTTCTTTTTCTGTGGAGGCTGCAAGGCTTTTGGCCAGGAGTGCTGTTACAAAGATATATAGATCCCTACAGTGGGGACAATCAATTTCTAGGTCACCTTTTGTGGATGATTGTACTAGGAATAACAATTTTAATTCAATAAAATAGCTGAAATTGGTGGAGTAAGAGCCATGATAATAGAAGAAAACAGTTTAGCTTCAGATCTATGCAGGTTATTAATGATGCAGGCCAAGAATTAACTAGCCTCATACTCTTCACAAATCAGCAGAGAAAAGATATATTTTCTCTATAATAATTAACTAACCACTTGCCCTTGTCATCTCCATATTTAAATGCCCAAAGCACAAAATATCTACTTTTAATTAAGCAAATATTCCTGTTTTGAATCTAGAATAATAATTATATGACATTTCCTTCGGTTATGAAAGAGTGCAAGCAAACATATTATGAAATGAATTAACCTGAAATTTTATTTCTAAAAATGAATAAAACATCTTCCAAAGTTTAAAACTCTTAACTGTAAGATTCTCTTCGTCATATAAATAACCTAAAGGATAAAGACAATAAACAGGAGCAGAGAATATTTTCTGGCTGTTCCTTTAAGCAAAGCCTCTAGGAGCAGCAACAGGATAGTTTAAAAATTCAAACGTTGAATTTCAGGAAAAAGCTAAGATGGCCATTACCTAACATCTCATATTGGAGTGTTCAAGAATGCAAAAAAAAAACCAAAAAAAACCTGGAAAGACCTTTGCTTTGCAAATCACTGCCAAAAACATTCTTTAAGACAATCTGGAATGGATTCAGGGCAATAATCAAAAGGCCTAAATATGGGCATCTAGTGATGTTTGAGATGCCCTGGAATATCAGAGGCATCCTCTTGGGAGTGGTACTACACTGGACCCACAAGAGACATAAGACCTTAAGCAGAGAGAAATATAGAAAGAAGAAATGCCCCATGGACTTTGCATTCCCCCATATATCTACATTTGGAAAGCTGAATCCTTTTTTAGTATAACAACAGCAAAGTTGCAACAAAGATATCTTAAATCTCATTTATCCCATTTAGTATCCTTCAATTCTGTTTCTTGTCAGGAAAGAAAAAGGGCACTTCTAAGGGTAGAGTTTCTTTGACTTCCCATGATAATATCTTTTTTAGTCTCAAATCTAGATTTCTTTACTACAAACATTTATATTGTATCTCTTGAATTGTGACATTTACAGCTGGTGTTTGGTGTGTTGGAAAAAGTTCAGAGAAGATCCTGAAAAATGACACAATGTGTAATACAAGTCAGGAGGCTATAATCTCAAGCAGTCATTAAAAATTGGCCAGAAAATTACCAAAAAGGTATGAACCACCTCATTTAATGGAGACATCTGCAGGGAAAACACAAGCAGATGAAGGCAACAAGTCTAAACAACCTTTATGGTTGATGGTCAAGACAGTCAAGGCAGTCAAGGATGTGATTTGTTCCATTTGAAAATCTGGGCTCTCGGTCATTATAGGAATTGCATCATGAATCCTTTTGGATCTGTCAACATGAGCTTTTTGGACCACAGAGGGGGACCAGGGCATCTGTGCCATGTCCAGGTGTGTGCTGCCACAGAATGCTCTCAGGCCACGTGAGGAGAGCAGCTCTGGTTCCCAAAGCCCCACAGTTGTGCTTGGAGTGAACACACATTTTTAAACTGGTCTTTACTACTTACTTCATCAAAGCACCCCTTAACCAGGATGCAGCTTTTCTTTCCAATGAAAACAACACTTCAGTGATTTACTTTGTTCTCTTTGATGGCTTTTATTAGTTAAAAAGGGCAGGGGGAAAATACAACACAAATGTTTCTAGTGACAACAAAATATGTGGTGCATTACATGGGGATCAGTGAAGTCATAATTATATCTGTACTGAACAAGTCTCATTGTTTTTCAGCTTCCATTGTTTTCTTTCACAAAATAAAACGTACTGATCCATTATTAATAATATTTATTCGTGGTTATTGTTACAAATTTCCTACTTTTCATTTAAAATGAAAGTTCTCATAAAAAATACAGAATGTTACATAGTCAAAATTGGTAAAATTTTTCTTTCTAACTTAACAGATCAAAATTATGTTTTAAGAAGAAATAATTCATCTGCTATGAAAAAAGATCTTTGCAGTTTCAGGTATAAACAGCAAAAACTTTAATATTTTCTTCTCTTGTCATTGCTCTGAAAACTTTTTTGTGCAAAATGACTTTTTTCAAGGATATAAAATTTTTTATGTTAAATTAACATACTGTCCTTGTATCACAGTTTCTTGAGTATTTTTTTTCTGGGCTTCATATGGGGATTTTTCAGAGACAGAATAACACATTGTCTACCACTCTTTGAGAAAGAAATATTTTGACAACTAACCTGATGAACTTGATTTTAATTTAGTTTACTACTTTGTCTATGTCCTATTAATATCTTTCAATAAAGGTATAAATTCATAGTTTTGATTTTTTGATTATGCAAGTAGTAGAGTATATGTTAAATACTCTAAAGTGAGGCCATAAAAATATTCTGTTGAAGTCTGAATATTGAAATTCTAACTAAGGGTCTTCATATTGAAATTCAGAGATGAAATTCTAAGCTTTCTAAACTTTGAGTTCTATCAGTTGCCACCTGACCCAGCTGTAAATGGATACCTTATCTGTCAGGCTGAGCAGCCAGTGAATGCCACATTGTTCCTTTGAATGCCATCAGAATTTATGAGCCATTCTCATGCTTGCCAACACACTGCCTATCTCAGAATGGAAATTTGATCTTATAAATTGTATTTTTTCGGTTGTTGTTCAAAAACATGCATGTACCAGGGCCATTGAGTACTACTCTTGGAGGTAAATAACATTTTATCTTGGATAACATGATATTGTCAAAACTTTTTGATTTAATGCATAGGGCTATTACTTGTAGAAGAGTTTCAAGAAACATGATTAAATATCTGTGGTGAACAATGCAATACAAACTGTCACTGTGACTCAGATAAGAATGAAACTAAAATGTCAGTAGCTCTCCATTAGGCTGGACCAGAAGACAAATCTTCAGACCACCAGATATTCCCCAGAGCCTCAGAAGAATATGGCAATCAAAGACAGATTCTGTCAGGAGCACCAAATAACTGATGTTTGATCAGTTTGTCACTTGACTTTGTGTTTTAGCATGGTGTAACTACAAACAAAGCCTGTACAGACAAGTTCAATGATATTTTTATTTCAGACAGACTGAACTTGCAGAGGCTGCAGACACTTGATACAGCACTGGCAGAACACACTGCGGTCACAACAAATGGTTATCCAGGTGCTGTCATCTGTTGGATGTCCTGACAGGTCACTCTTTAACACAAGAGTTCTGAAGAAAATGACACAGTGATGACCCGTGTCATTTCCATACTTGTCACCAAAGTGAATCCTTACTATGAGATTTTGTCTTCTAATTTATCTAGTTTATCAAACCAGAATTTATCTTCCCTTCTTTTAGAAGCAGATATGTGTGCAGATCTGGTGTCATCATCAGTAGTGTTTGGAGTCACCTTTTAAAGCAGAAATGAACACTTGAATTTTTCTGTGAATTGTCAGCACTTCCTACTCCCGCTGAAATGCCCATCACATGTGTTAGGAGGAAACACACTGTGACATTTTTGTAACACTTGGCAAATTCTTTGTGCATAAATTAGTTACTCCCAGTAAACTAAAACAGTGATCCACGCCAAACACTCCAAGTTGAAATATTTTCAGTGTTTGGGGTTAAAAAATATTAAAGAAAGCAAATGAGCTTTCAGAAGGCACATTGTTAAATTAGTCTTTAATTTTGGGAAGGGCATTTTAGTTTCCTTTCTGTAAAGCACCCCAAATATTTACCTACTTGGAATCACCTTTGAAAACTACACCCAGATTGAAACTCCCTCCAAGACCCATTTTTATGTGCATGTATTGATAAATACAATGAGCAGAAAAGCAAGAAGAAAGAAAACAAAGTTACTCCAGTGATGTTTACAGATGTCTGTTTCAAGACAAATGTGTTCTTGCACCAAATGCAAGCCAAAATATGTGAAATACTTATGAATTTATATGATAGAAATCACAGAGGAATTCCTTTACAAACAGATTTTTCCATTTCTCTTAAATAACTTTCATATCATTTTTGTGAAAGACTACTTTCAGGATCATTTATAGACTGAATAAAAATATATAACTTTCAAGAATGTAACCTTAATAAGTGTTTTGCTGGGTGTCTGTTGAATAGGAAAAATAATAGTGTAAAAAATTTTAGGGATGTCAAAAATGTGTTTTCTTTTGCCTTTCATCTGACATGCTTAAAAAAAAGTCATAGAAAAAAGAAAAAAGAAAAAGTGATTTTGTGCTTAAATTACACACGTAGAATGTTGCAGAAAAAAAGGTTTTGTCCTTGAATCACATTATGCAGTTCAGGAATTAATACATCAATCTCTCATAACTCATAAACATGCCATGAAAGCAAATAGAGACTCTTCCATCTTTCTGCTCAGAAGCCACCCAAGAGCCTCTGAGCCACAAAAATTCCATCATAAAAAACCTCTGACCCACAAAAATAGCATCAAGAGCATCCATCTATGTTAGTTATATGTGACAAATGTTTCTTTTATTAAAACAAAAATTTTAAAAAAGAAAAGACAAGGAAAAATTAGTTCTAGTAATGATATAAGCTACTGGATTTTTAACCTGAAAAATGCATGTGTCATTTCCAGCCCTTCACCTGCAAGAGTACAAATCACAAATCTGTTTTGTGATCCTTGACACAGAAAATCCAGAAATCTTAGTGGCTGTTTCTGGGAAAAGAAGACAAAGCAAAGCCCAGGATTCAGAACAGCTTATCCCAATTTATATAGAGCTGGTTACAGTTCTTCAGGCTTTGGAGACTGCTTTGTGAATGAAGGTAGAGACAGAGCATGACTTCCCCTGCAGCCTGCACAGGAAGTACCAGGAAAGACATTCCACTGTATTCTCACTCGGGGATGGAGGAATGACACAACACAGCAAATGGAGATATCACCATTTCCAAGGAAATATTCCCGTGAGAGGTGTGGAAGAGACAGGCAACACAACAGTGCCTACCACAGGCACCTTCAAAACAGCTCTGTGGACATTGAGTTTCTTAAGGAAAGGACTCAAATGGATATAAGGCAAATCTAGCCACCAAATGGGTTGAGGGAAGGATGATCTCAGCTTTCTTGGAGGGATTCACCTGCAAAGAGCACAGGTTGGATAGTTCTTGTGAGCTGTGCAGGCTGCACTGGTCCTGTCCAAGGTCTCCGTGAAGATACTGAGAAGGATAACACTCCTTCTGTGAAAGATTCTTCTCAAAACAGCCAGAAACAGTTTGTCACAATTGAAAAGATTTCAGGTCTTTTCAGGCCAAGCAAAAAGCACAGCTTGTTACCTTCATTTTCCTTACCATCTACCAGGTCAGGGTTCCCAAAGGAATGGCAGCAGGTATGGATCTCATCTTGTCAGAACTGGTTGATAGCCATTAGCCCAAAGCCCATCAAAAGCTGTGAGAGTCTTTCCTTTGGTTTCCTTTACCTGTGGAATGTTCCTAAGGTTTATTATTTCAGTATGTATTCACACTTCTGCTTATTTCCCTGTCTCCTGTCCCTGACCACTATTCTACTAGAAAACCTATCTAGAGGGATAGAGTACACAACTCAGACCCATAAAACTGGGATGTCTCTGTCTCCTCAGACATGTTTATAAAATACAGAGATTATTGAGATTACTTATGCAACTTCAAGGAAGAGCAACCTAAGTAAATGAGTAACAGCCAACTTGTATTTTGAATATAAAAGGCAATTTTTATTATACAGCCTTTGAATGTGAATTATACATTATGAGATGAGTTAAACTAACATCTCTGGGAAGAGAAGATTTATATTTATCTCTAATATATACAGTTAGTGGTTGATTGGCATAGGCACTTGATTTCTCTTTACTTTTCATTTTCTTATCCCTTTTGGTTCCTATTATTCTGCCATCAGTGAAACTGTGGCTAGAAAATCAGACAGGTAGAAGCAAAAACGAAGTTCATTTAGCATCTAGCTTTGGAAATAAATGTTAATAATGCCAATTTTAACTGCTACACTTACTGCTTAGCATTTAAATGACAACACAAAGACAGGCTTACACTCTGAAAGAAACTATATGAAAAATGACACGTCTTTAAGCAACTTCTCACACACCAGTAAATCCCCTTTCAGCTCATGAAAAACCCACACTTTTACAAGCTTGCAGACACAAAGTCCTTTTATGTATTTTTGCTGCTTTGATTTTTTATATTGTGGGAGAGGAGAAACTCAAATCTTAATTGTCTTGTCCCTTCAAATGATTTTCCTGAAAGCTGCCAATAAATTCTCAGTTTAAAACCCTGTCAACATTAATTCTTAATTGCCTCTCAGAAATGCATTATTTCTAATAGACTCTTTCAGGACTTACATTCCTACTACTACTAATAAAAAAATATCAGGACTAATGTTAAAAATAGAAGAAAATTAACTGAGTGCTAATATTACATGGAGAGCTTTTTGTGTAGCCTGTACTCTGCACAAAGGGTCTCATTTATTTTTTGAAGGACATACACACTTCTTTAATGTAAACAACCAGTATTACCCATTTGAAAAATGTGTATTTCCATCATTACTGTGTTTGCAAGAAAAACATTTTTGAAATGAAAAACCAACCTATCCCCAAACCCTGTTTTTCAAAGAATCAAATACCCCGTTATTAGAAGCAATTTTTGCGGGTGTTGGGACAACACGGTGACAGAAAACAAAAGGTAATAGGCAGTCTTTCTAAATCAATATTCGAGAATTTTTTTCAGTACAGTGTCCCACAGCTTTCAGGGAAGAAAAAAAAAAAATCACCTGTTTTGAGCTGCAAAAATAATAAATTGAAGCAGGAGGTCTGACCAGTAAGCACAGAGCTGTTAGTAGGGGGTGACAACAGCACTTTAATGCAGACATTGATTCAAATGATAGCTTTGGCTTGGAACTGCAGATTGCACCCCAATAATTTATCCCAGACAGGGCATGAAACTCTGCAATGGCCCTTGATGGTCTAAAAGGAGGTAGTGCAGCATCTTGAAAAACTGCTGATCAAAAGTGCCATTTTCATGGATTTTTATGGGCATGCATAAAGACAAAGACGGTTACCAGAGCAAAGTGATAAGAATTGAACGGGTGAAACAGAGTTTATAAGTGCAAATATAACTCTGGCCCTTTCTTGTCAAAAATAAATTGTTTTTCTATGAAATGCTGATCACCAACAGAAACTGAAATTGCATGCAAATTGGATATCCAGTATAGAGATGTTACAAAGTTCTCACATGTTTTTCATGCATAGGAAAGGCAGAAAGATGCTCCAGCCCACACTGGAACACTTCTTTTACCAGTGTACATTTCTAGAATATATTATTCTCTATACAGATTTTTTAAAATAATAGAAATTGATTGAGATCAATTATAGATGGTGTCAATAATGCATAAAGATGTAAATATGGCTTATTTAAGAATAAGCAGGGTCTTGGTAGCTTTTGAAATACTGATTAATTCATATGGGGAAAACAAGGATAAGGTAATTCAAATTATCTGAGCTATAAAACAAAAAAAGTATTTGATGAGAGACGTCTGGGTGAAATGCAGCAGCCTGGAACTGGAGCACAGGCATTTAAACACTGCCTGGGATTACCAGAGTTCCAAGATAGCCAGCTTAGAAAGGCAAATTTAGCAAATGTCTATAAAAATAGTTTAGATCCTTAGTCCAATCTCCTGGTACAGAGGAAGTTTGTACACCAAAAAATATATTCAAACAAGTGAGAAGGTCAAAAACAGCAAGATACTTTGCACAATTTTTTCATTTACAGATTCCTAACTTTATTTCAAATGCATTTACCAGACTGTGCATTTGATAAAGAGTCTTTTAAAGAAGTAGTTTTGCAACACAATGTCAATTAGATTTAAAACTCTTCCAAATAGCCATTCATGTTACAATAATTAGTTATTGGTTTAAATGCACTGTAACAAGCCCAAATAACAGGTCAAGTGATGGTGCTAGAGGTTAAGCCTGTGTTTTGCAGGATAAAAACTGAAATACTCATCTTTTTCAGATAGATATGACTTATCAGCTGATCCCTGATAAGCGACCATCTCTTTGAAGTAAATTGTTGAGTCTCCTAAAAGACGTGGAATTCTGCACCTTAGAAAGTACGGGACACCTGTAAAATATCTAACACCTAAAACACCTTTTCATTGCATGAATTCAATACAGCCAACTTGGATGTTAACTTTAGTGAGATTTTTTTAAAACTCCAAAGCTCCAAATATATAACTGCATGTAATACATCCATCTGAAGTACTAATTAATTAGGAAGTTTTTTAATTTCTGAAAGCAGAATGATTAACAACAATAGACACATTGTTAAAGGCAAAAAAATCTGAGAAAAAAATTAAGATTATGAGAATGCAGGTGCTCAGGACTAAAATAAAATTTAAAAGTAGTTTAGGTCTTTGGTTTTTAAGCATACGTTTTGTGAAAATCACTTTGGATTCTTTTTTTCTTGTTTTATTTTTTCCTTTCACTGGAAAAACCTGCTTTTGCTAGACATTTAAATACATAGTATAATTTAAATGGATGTCTAATGTCACTGAAGATAAGAATGTTTTGGGGCTTTTATTTTTTTTTTTTTTTTCCACTAGGGTGGCAAAGTCTTAGAGAGTTTGTATTCCCTATTTTTTCATTTCTTTGGTCATACCTACTTCTGCTTTCAATAGAACCAATGTGTGATTGTTTAATCTATAAAGAATTATATTTTCTAGTCTATAATCAATTATATTTCGTTGTCTAAACATGACAAGAGTTTCTAAGCTTCTACTACAGTAAGCAAAAATTGAGTTACTATGTTCAGTAGAGTCAAGAGAAGTGCATCTGCATCTACACATGAGTAGATGTAACACTTCAGTTCTCTTCAGAATTTGTTTTTTTGTTTGGGAGTGGATACAATTGTCTAGTAGTAAGGCTTCCCATAACTTCTGAGAACCCTGGAACACCCTACCTGACCCTTGGGTCCTAATTCATAGAGGAATAAGATCATATAATAATTAAATTTGCTCCAAGATAGTCAGGTCCAACCTTTGACTAAACAACACCTTGTAAATCAAACCATAGCACTGAGTGTGCACAACCCATGAGCGTTTAACCCTCCTTTCAAAATTCCTATTTGGAAGTTTAAATATGTCAGCAAAATGTAAGCAGGTTTAAAAAATATAATAAATGTGCCATAACATTAGAGTTATTCTACAATATAGAAAAAGCAAAGCTCCTACGAAACCTGGAGGAAAGAGCTAGGCTTAGTAAGAGTTTTTCATATTTTTCAGAGTTGGTAAAAGATTTCACTAAGAACTTAGACTTTGTTTGAAAGGGGATTTCTGCATAGAGGATTTTTTTTTTTTAGTTCTGAGCTATTAGAAAGGCTTATTAAATACCAAAAGAGCAAAGCAGTCAATCACAAGGCACATATTAGTAGGAAACAACATTTTATTTAAAAAAATTAAACCACATTTTATTAAAATGGTAGTACATCACAATTTTACTGATGTTACTATTGATGCACTTGGCAACTGTAGGTGCCTTTTACTCTCTCTTTTAGTTTTCCACTGCATTTAAAGCAGATTTCCAGTTTATAAAAAATTTACATTTTGGCTAATAAAACCCAAAAAACAAACAAACAAAAACAACAAAACAAACAAACAAAACAAACAAAAAACCAAATGAAAAAAAACCAAACCAAAACAAAAGTAAACCAAAAAAACCAAGTAAAATTTTAGGGAAAATAACCACAAACTGTGTGTCTTTTTCATTACTAATTCTAGTGTAAATACAATAAAATGCAAGCAGTTCTTTCTTTTCAGACAATTCTTTTTAAAGAGAATTCCGTGTTCTTTATTATTCCCTAAGTTTACACTTGATGCTGTTCCCTTATCTTGTACACTGAATTCTTACAAATTATTTTGCTTGCATTTTTGCTTCTTTCTGTGAATATTTCTAGCCTCCTTTGCTTAGCTGCAGCTAATTAATTTTCATGCTTCCATTGCTCTTGTTCTGTCTGTAGGTTTGTACTCAGACACATCCTGTGAGCACTGGAATCATCTCCATCCTCGTAGCGTTGTCATAGATACACACAGAACCATTTATTGTTGGAGCAATGCAGGGGAACAGTTGCCCACTGTTCTGCTCTTTCCTGTTTATCTTTTAATTCAGGAATCAATGGCTCACTCCCCTCCTGCCCATCACCTCTGCTCATGAGGGGAACATCTGTGCACTGCCAGATGTGGCCCAAAGGAGACAGGGCTCCTTCTATCCCTGCTCAAAGCACAGCCAGAGGAGTGGATCTGCCTTTTGCAAGGGCAGAGGGACAGTCACTCCCATTATAACTGATCCCAAAACCTGAAAATACTGAGTTTTAAGATTTGAAATGTTTGTATTTTTCATCATCTACAGAGGGAGGGCAGAAATTGGAGACCTGGAGCTTTGCCAGTCTTTGTTGTCTCTGTTGAAACCATGCTGTCCTGCAGAAAGGACTTCAAAATTCCTTTTTGTTTTGTTTTGTTTTGGGTTTTTTGTTGTTGTTGTTGTTGGTTTTGGTTTTTTTTTTTTTTTTTTTTTTTTCCAAAACCAGCAAGAGGTTAATGGTTAAAACATTCCTCTTCTACTTTAGCTGAAATACCCCAGGTCCTAATCTCAGCTGCAAATACAGAATCTGTTTTACTGATGCCTGTTACAAGTTTGTTTTGTCCATTTAGCCTGTATAATGCTTAGAGTGAGAATGAATACATTTTGTGATTGCTGTTGTTGCATAAATATATTGTAGTAGTAGTTATTGCTATTATAAAAATTTTTGTTATTATTACTACTATTTTGTTTCTCTGTAGGATCCAGTACAGTCTTGCCATAATTTAAAGCCTTAGAAATTTAGGTCAACTGGCAAAGATCCTTTACACCTCTGCAAAAATGAGTCTTGAATTTTATTTATGGACAAACTTCCAACAACCCCTCAATTACTGCAACTGGTAACACATCACAGCTGAATCAGAGGAGTAAAAATTTCCTTTGGTACTCTAGAAAGGAAAAAGAAATGCAAAAAATCTGTATGATAGGTAAGTGCAGGTTCACAGGACATAAAATTTAACATTGACTTTCATTATAGGGCAAGTTTTTACTCTTATAGCTGAAAGTAATTTAATCTTACTTGAAGAGTGCCTTCAGAGTGAGAGAAGTATTTCTTACTAAAAAGATTTCTGCTTAGTGGCAGACAGTGATTTCCTCTCAGATAAATTTCTAACTTCCTTTGATCCAGCCAATCTTAGGACATTTTTATATTAAAAAAAAGCATTAACTTTTATACATTTCAGTGTAGCATGTTCTGGTTTTAAGCTTTGTCTCATGCAAAGCCTGCAGCTTAAATGTTCAGGAAGAAAACTCCCTCTTAAGTTGCCAGGAACTCCACAACTGCCCTAAGAAAACAAGATTTTAATTTGTTTTCAAGCTCCTGAAGGAGTGCCTTTCATGTGCATTTGGAATAACTAACTTCTGTTTCTCTGTAAGCTGGGATTGACTGGAGTCTTTAGATAAAATTGTTTTGCCCAACTTCTGAGGTATCCTGTATCAATGGGATACCATCCTCCAGGAAGAGTTGTTGTAGAAAAGGTTCTCACTATGGAGACACTCTACAGTGTCTATATATAGTTATAAAAGCTTGCTGCAAATGAATACTGCTATAGAAATGTGAAATATAAATAATCATCATCATTAAGGGGCTGTGTTCTTGCTGCAGCTCTCAGTTTAAAAGCTTATCTCAGTTTGGTTATTTCTCCATCCTGCATTTTACTCTGTTATTTCTTAACTGCTCTGGTGTAGTTATCTCAGTCTGACTGTTCAGGATTGAAACATTTTCTCATCAAATATATGTAAAAGGGAAAGATTAAAATGTATTGATTAAATCTATTATATATATTTTTAAAAAGTCACTTGCTTTGTGTGAACTGTTCCTTAGCCATTTGCAAAACCCTTTTTATGCAGAGTACAGGATTTCCCCTTCACCTCCTGTTAGAGACAGGGAAACTGAGGTAGCCTAGAGGGAGTATCTGCAGTTTTATAGAGGCAGTACAGATTTGGAAAATAGGACAAAAAGGGTCCAGTGTCCAGAGTTTTTGAACTTGCAGCAGTTATTAAACTGTATAGAAGTTTTTGAATGTTATGGACAACTTGAACATTAGTTCTTCCAATCCTGCTTATCTTCCTGAGCATGGATGAGAGCAGCCATGAGCAGTTTAATTCTCCAGAGCTGGAATTCATGGCACTGATGCTGGATTGAGCCCAGCACTTGAATACACACTCATCACACCAATCTGCACCCTTGTGCTCAGAGGTGAGAAGGTGCCCACACCAGAGTTCAGTACTCAGAATGAACAATTTCCCTGCACCTTATGGACCATACATTCTAATATATTAGAGAAGGAAATGTCAAACATTGCGATGTTTCCTTAAATCCATCTGGGAACATAACCAGTGACCCATGGGTATGCAAAAATATAAAGTCTACTCTTCAATTCCACTCTGTTTTATTGGCAAAAGTACTCAATCTTCCGCATTGTAAATTCCATGTCTACAGAAGGAAAAAAAAGGCTTTAAGCCCAACCTGTTAGTGATGCTTCATGCCAACTAAATTTACCTCCCTCAATTTATTACTTTTTTTCTTGCACTGCTCTGCCCAAAACCATTCTCCCTTTTGCCATTGATTGCTATAGCAACCATAAAAAAGAAGGAAGAATATTTCCATATTTGCATTCACGAAGAGAAGTAACTGGGCTGTCATTTGAGCCAGGTTCTCCCCACAACAGATCTGTACTGAGGTCCAAGAACACGGGATGAATAGCAGAAAACCCCTGTGAATTGACTGGGATTTGAACTGGAGCTTTGGAATCATAAACACCAAGGAATTAGAAAACTCCTGTTGGAGTATTCATGTACTGAATTAACCAAGACTCAGCAAGCATTTTAGCTGAGAGTGAGCGCAAAGCCCAGGGGATGGTAGAAGAGGAGGCAGAGGCAGCCCTGGAAAGTATCCAGGGGCTGGATGCAGCAGACCAGTGGTTACTGACACATTCCCAAAGGTACAATATTTGGAAGATGCAGATAGAAGATTGGAACTGAAAAACTTTTGCTATCTCAGTGACTTGCTCGTTATGCTTTAATTCTTAAATGTATTCTCGCATCTGGTGACTTGCTCCTTTCTTTCATATTTTTTCCTCTGTTAGATTTTAGACTTCAGATAATTGGTGCAAAATAACAACCTTGCTTTCTTGCTTTTAAAACATATTACATAAAATTAACATCCATCTCTGCATGCAAGAAAAAAGAAAATATTTCCCAAGAAATTTTCACCCTAAAGAAGGGTAAAATCAAGGAAGTATCAATGACACTATGTGAAAACTTAAAAAAAAATAAAATTACTTTTTCTGTCCACTTTTAAACATTCACTTAGAAAGTGCTACCATAGTGACACAGTGTTAGGAGACACTCTTCTACTCTGGAGGAAGGTTCAGAAAGGAAAACCTGACCTTGCAGCCAAAAATGCCTTAATTGCAGTAACAAAAAAAAAATATAGGACAAAATACAAGGATGTGTCATTAGGAGCTAATAAGAACTTCTGGTAGTGGCTGGGAATTCAGCATACAGATAAGGTGACAAGAATCTGGATGTACCTGTAAATCACAAGCACTGTGAGTCAGCAGGGTAACTTAGCCATGGAAAAGGCGGATGGGATCCAAAGTTGGCTCAGAAAAAACAATGCCAGTGGAGATCAACCATCATATTTATCAAGCAGCTCTGGTAAAACCTTGACAGTAATAGTGGGTACATTTTAGAAAATGTTATTTAGAAATAGAATCAATAAATATAACCTTCATGTAAAACTAAAGAAATTAGAAACAATAGCAGCAATAGCAGTACTTTTAAACAAGTAAGCTCAAAGGCATTTAAAAATATTTAACTAGTTTATATTGTTTAACATTTAAACAAAGAACTCAATAATATTTAAAAAAAAAAAAAAATAAGGACAGAAGAGATTCTCATCCCAACAATGTAGACATTGAAATTGGACAGGAATCACTAACAAGAAATAAAAACTACAATATGATAGATGCTGGCATAGCATTATGCCATAGACCATAACATTGGCTCAGAATAAAAATTATGGAAATTTCTGGCTATTTGAGTGCTGAGGCTCTGAAACAAATTTAAAACAGGAAGGAAGGAGTAAAAAATGCTTTGTGATGTATTAATACTCTGTCAAATGTAATAAGATATTTGTGATGTATTACACCTCTGTCAAATGTAATAAGATATTTGACCCTAAGCAGCCATACACTTTCAAGGGGAGTTTATCCCTGTCTGGGAAGGATGGGTCCCTTACTTGCCTATGAAAGGAAGAGCTGAGGTTCTCTGCATCTCTCATACTGGGAGCTGGGACAATTACTTTGTCAGATTGGCTGAACCAAATATATCCTGAGTGGTGTCAAAACTTGGCACAAGAAGCTGAGATTCAGAGATTTCTAACCCTTTCTGAGTCCCTGAGATTTCTTTTCCCAGTCCTTCAGTCCACCTGGGTAAGTACTGCTGTTTCCCATTTATTCACAGGTGGTGTTAACTTGTCATTTTCTGTCTGGAGATAATAGGGATTAAAAATGATAATCAAACAGGCAAACAAAGCAGGATTTTCTGAAACAAATTGCTGCTTTCAACATAGTGTAAGCCAGTGATAATGGACTTTTAAACACAATAACAAGCCATGAGCTTCATTATCTGGAGAGAGAGGAAGAACATGATGATGTTTCAAGGTTTCAATGTCTCTGAAGAGAACTTCTAAGAGACTTCAGCAAAAATCAAATCTCTCCTTGGGAAATGAGAAATTAGACAGATGAGCTACTTTGCACTTAATGTTCGTGGTCTTTTCCTTGATGGTTGCTGAGCCAAGGTAGAATTTTGAGTTGTTGGGGAGAGAAGTTCTATCCCAATTACTTATTGGCTCTTCACCTAATAGTATTGATCAGTCCCTTTTCTGAAAAGGACCTTCAGGGGGATGTGTTCAGGCTGGTCCCAGCCATGTGCAACAGAATCCATGACTCCTCCTCACTCATGCTGCCCAGGACATGGTCACCTGCAGCCATTTACTGTCCCATCTAAAGCTCTTCAGTTCTGTGTCCCGGCAGTCACAGAAATCACAGGTATTTCAGTGATGTTGACTAAAAATAGCATGAGGACTGAAATTAATAGCTATATAGAGATAGTTATAGATATAGATACATTTCTAGATATAGGTATAACAGCATAAAGTTATTTTGGTATATCAGTATATAGGTACAGGTGATACATCACACTAAAGTTGTAAGTTTCAGAGTCCCATCATGATGAAATCTGACAGGCAAAAGGATGACCTCAGAGTGGTGTGGTTATGCCATAAAAAAGACAAAACCACAAAGAAAAGCAATTTATCCAGGTGCCAGACCTAGTGAGGAGCTGACTGGGAATAACACCTCTAATTCTAGAACTCCTTTCTCCTATTTTTCATTCTGAGTATCTAGTCCTCTTCCTTTTTTTTTTTCTTTTTTTCCTCACTTTTTTTTTTAGACTCCTAATCAGAGCAAAAAACAAACAATTAAATCTATATTTCAGATTTACAGAAGGAAAAATGTTCCTCTGAATAAACATAATTTAACTGCAACTTTTTTCCCTAGTTCTTAGGGCTCATGCTGAGGACTCACTACTTTTTGTGTCATAGTGTATATTAAATGCAGGAAATCAGTCTGAGATGTATTATTGGTTTAGGAGAATCCATGTACAATTACTTTTTAAAAATTACAACATACTTCAAGCTGTAATAACTTTGCCTCTTTAAAGAAATAGGGGTTATAATCTAGCCATTAAAGTTCCATAACCAGCTGCTTCCAGCTATTCACATGTGTGAAATACTGCACAGCTTCCAATTTATTTTTTGGCTTTTTTTTATAAATTTGCCACTTTCAGGCTCCTACAGAGAGTAATTTCCTTGGAAAGTGTCTTCATCTAAATAATATTTAAGTATGCCAGAAAGAATATCAACAAAGACAAATTGTACCACATCTCAACATAATCAAATGCTTATTTATTGATCTGTTGAAAACCTGATCAAGATGGAATGAGCTGAAGTTCTCTCAAAGCAAACTGGAAGAGAAAAATGAGGGGAAGCTCTTGTCTGACATGAGTTTTAAAACATACAAGCAAGTCTGATCTGCATTGTTGCAGCTACATATGATAATCTGAAAATAGAATTGGGTAAAAGGCTGTTGTGAGCACAGGAAGATTTGTAGCACTTGTGGTTGTGTAAAGGATCACCAAAAAGAAGATTACTTCATAGTATTTTTAATACATTTAGAGAACTGACCTAACACCTGGTGTCCAGGGTGGCTGTAGCTCCAGCCTTTGTGGTGTGTAACACCCTGATCCTACCCAGGTGTTTCCCATAAAGAGTTACATTACTTTATATATAACACTCTATTACGTTATCCTCTGACAGGATTGGGGTGCTGTACACCATAAAGAGATTGACCTGAAGAGTTTGAAATTTAAATACATTGAAATTCTCAGTACTCTCTACAGAAAGGTTGGCAAAATTCATACCTATTTTGATAGACTTGAGGACATGGCTGTTACAGCTATTTCTGAGCTAAGAACATCGCAGGAAAATAAATTGGTAGGCAAATGAATTATCAGACATATGGGCAACGTTAATTTGAAACAAACTGTGGGCTTTACATAAAGTGCACACAAAATGTCAACAGGATTCCAGTTTCACCTTGGAATGACACTTTCAGAGCTGGAACAGCCAACCTAACTGCTGTGTTAATCACACTGATTTTCTCCCGCACTTTATTTCAAACAGTGATATGTGAATGACTGATGCCCATAAAACAATAGAAGGAAACCCATGAAGTGACTGCAGGAATATATTTAAGATAAAAATAAAGTATATTCTGCACCCACCAAGCACATGAATTGAATCAAAATGACAGGAAAATTAAGAACAGGAAAATATAATCTTTAAGCAATTGTAAATGGCTTTTTATTGGTTGTTATTTTGGTTTACTGAATGCTGCAGTGGTAACAACCTCATGAAATTATTTATGGCCTTCAGAAAATATACAAGTTCACTTTATCAATTTTTCAGTCATCAAGATTTGGCATGTACCTTTAACTGGACAGGGTTCACTAAAAAATTACCACTATGTAATGTCAAATACCACTACGCCAACTTTACTCCACTCTTCAACATCTGGAAGGAGCCCTGTAGATTGAATAGGGCTCAGAGTTTCTGTTTGTACTCAGCACTGCAAATTCTCCTCTCTCTGGAAGGAAACAACTCTCCACAACATCTGTTTGTAGGCATTATTAAAAAAAATAATACTTTAGATTCCTGAAGAAAATACAATTCTGTATCTTACTTTAATGACTACATGCTGTGGAGGGGAAGTCATATTATAAACCATTAAAAATTTGAAGTGTAATTTGTTATGTTATCTACCTTAAATTTCTGAGTTTTGTTTTTTCTTCTCTACCTTATCTAAATCCACTCTGCCACAAATTCACTCGTGTAACATTCATCTGGATTATGAGCTATAAATTCAATATTTACCCTGTGTTGCAAAAGATATTTTTTTCCAAATTAGACCTACTGCAAAGACTATCCTGTGCAGGGCCAGTAAGAATCTCTATATGTTATACATCCATCAGTGTAGTTTCTAAAATGAAATAACAAGTAATCCTGCCTTCATTTATTAAAAAAACAACAAATAAATATTTTTTTTTTTAAATTCAAAGCACAGAAACAATGCGTAACAATGCTGTTAACTCTTGTTTTGATACCATCACTAACAATTCTTTCCCAGATTAAGTAAATTGGTTTCTAGAATTTCTTCTAGCACTAATATTTTCTCATGTGAAATATTTGAAAGATAGGATAATGTTTGGGTAAATGTATGGTATTAAAGCTTGGAATATATAAAAATCTTTCCTATTTCTGGCAAAGGATGGTTGCTTAACCTGCATAAAGTCTCTTGATTCCTCTATCCAGTTGTAGCTGACTACCATTTGTTTTAGTTACAGCTATACAGTCATATAATCTTCGGGTTTTCTGCATAATTTAATTTAATTTATTGTAAGTTTCACAATAATTTTTCTAGCTGTGAAAGTCTGAATGAGAACCTGGAGGACAGGGACTGTCTCATATTCTCTATTTGCACTAATCCTACTGTAATGGGCTTTCTAGTGGAAAGAGACTTCTAGAGATGCATTGGTAGGAATGATAAATACCAATAATTTAAAGAACCTAATGAAACTATCCATTTCAATGAGACATTGCCACGTTAAAGAGAAAAGTTAAGCTAGGGAAACATTTACAAATCAGGACATTAAATGCAGTGTTGAACTTTCCACAATGTAATACTGTGTAACAAGACTTTGATGGAGAGCTGGTGTGGCACAGCACTGATTTACAACAGTGACCAGTTTAGCAGGGGGAGCAGAATATTCACTAATTTCAGTCTTTTAATAAAGTATGGTCACAGTTTTCATATTTTAGTTCTGAAGGTAAGATCACATTATTCTTACTAAGACCACAATGTTATTGTAATACTAATAACAGTTATTATTATTATGACTATTACTACTATTATTACTATTATTATTATTCAGAAGTTTTGAGGATCAAAACTGAGTTGTATTGAGAGACAGTAGTGAAAATGTAAAACAGATGCAGATACAAGAAGACTGATAAATCTGTAATGCTGCATTGAGTTGCCATCAATGAAGAAGTGCAAATTACACCAAACCTTCAGATAAACTGAATTTTAGTCAGTTTACACAGTCTTATTTAAGAACCATCTTGAAAGCTGATGCTCTTCAAATCTGAGGTTTGGCTTACTGGTCTGGGCTTCCCTATGAAATATATATTTATATTTTCAACTTAGCTCAAACACGAAGCTATGACAGTGGCATTGCTCCCTACTGGGGCATTCAGTGCCTTTCTAGGAAGGTCCCTGCCCATGGCAAGAGGTCGGAACTGGGGGATCTTTGAGTTCCTTTCCAACCCAAACCAGTCCATGATTTTGAAGTGGAAGACATGCACATATCAGTCCTAGCTCAATCAGTGACTTTTTATAGCTTTAAAATGTTAATCTGGAGTTTTTTTCCAACATAACAAAAGTTCCTCTGTTCAGTCTGACTTTTAAAAATATTTCTGTTCAAGATGCTGTAAAAGCTTCTCATAGCCTGTAATTCTGTCCAAAGTCTGTGACTGAACCAAATTAGGACATGTTTGTCCTCTGAAAACCTGCAACAAAGACTATGTTCTCTTTTGGTTTTGCTTGTATATTTGGTTTAGGAGCAAAATCTTAAAGAAACACTCTGATAGATAAAGAGTAAAACCTTACAGCAAAGTTTCAATTATAATAGACACACTTTGAATAGATTAAATATATATATAAGAGAAACATATGTGAATAAGCCGTACATCTTGGGGGTAAGATATAATAAAAAAACCCCTCAAGTGTCAGGGAATGAAAACTGGAAATAGATGATTTGTTGCCCTATTCAGCACAGGTTTTTTCACAATATGATTTCAGGCTCTTTAACTTTTTAAATGAAATGGTTTTCGATCAAATGTAGCACTCAGGAAATGTGAGATTAATGCCTTTGACAGAAGCAGAGAACAGAGTAAACAGGCATTACACAGGTTTCTTGAGAAAGCTCAGCTACTGCCCTTGAATGTGATCTTTTGACTTTTATTATCAACTCTAACTCCTCAAACTGCCAGCTATGTAATTTCTATTTTTTTGGAGCCATTTTACAAGGAGTATGAATGAGGCCACCACAGTCATGGGGGGTGAAAGGTTAGGCTGAGTTCAAATAAGTGTGTTAACTTTTGCCTGGTTTACCACACACAGTCCATAGAACCCTGCATTAAGTTTGAAACAATATCCTGAAAAATACAGAACAAAACACAAAATTATATGGTTAAAAAAATATATATAGAGAGAGCAAACTCTAAATTACCTACACTCCATGACCTACACTTCATGGAGTTTCATTCCAAATACCATTAGATCACCATTAGAAAGATCTTTCTAGGGTGGAAGTGCCTTCATTATTGTTATCTGCAATCTGAGGCAATATTAACTGATGGTCTTCAGTTTGAACAATCTGTAGCAATGTTAACTGCTAAAAGATAAAATATGGGTACAGGAAGGATAGAACTTTGTAAGATTCATAGATTCATAAAGGCTGGAAAAGACCTCTAAGATCACAAAGCTCAAACATCAACCCAGTACCACAGCTAAACCACATTCTCAAAGATATAACAGATCTTGAAAGATCACCTGCTTTGTTTGTCCACTTTCCATTTGGAATGGAAAGGAGCCAAAACTCCCTGCAGCACTACACTTCAATGATGATGGTTCAGCAGGCACCATGAATTAGCCTGAGACAGAAGCCCAATAATATTCTTTCTTCTGGGAATTAGAATTAGAGCCAGTCAGAAGTCTTCCAGAAAAAAACCACAACATTTTTTCTTAAAATGACTTCTTACAGAAACAAACAAAAAACTAAGAAAAATCACAGAAATTTAGCCACATCTTCTAACAAGCATTTCTTAAGACTATGTCAAGGGTTTGGAAGAAATCTGGAAGTGAAGATATTTTCTAAATAGTCTGATATTACAAGCAATTTCCTAGGTGATGGGTGACCCATGCTAAACCTTCTATTGTCCTGATTTGAAGCTGAAAACAACTGTCACTTTCATGAGGCAGAAATGTTGTTTTTCAGCTGGCTTTTGCACTATTTCCTTGATAAGATGAGAAATACTGTTTGCTAAAGAGCATGACAAGATTGAATCGCTTTTTGGAAGAAGAAACGATAACTTACGACTCTCAGTGCATTTATCTGTGACTCTTGGTTTATTTTCTCACACAGTAAAAATAGTTTATTCAATGAAAGAGATGTCAGATCAAGTGCTAGGAGAAAAACCCACATTAGTTTTGTGGGTCTCACCTCACAGACCAGCTTTGGATCTGAGACTGTGAATAGAAGTTTTAGCTTCTGCTTTATATGAATTTGTCTGCTAGTTTCTATGAATTTGTCTGCTAGTTTCTATTGAAGAAGGGATGTTTTTTCTTTGCTTTTTACGAACCTCTTATTGTATAATTTTTATCTAATATTAAAGAGCTATCATTTTGTATTTTGGAAGCAGCTACAAATCAACACCACAACTTAGGGTTCCTTTTCCCCTTTTATTTGCGAGTAACAGTCCCTTTTGAAACCATTCCTTCCTGCAACTGCATCACAAGATATATTTACTGTACAACTCATTCACCTAAAGATCGATAAATGACTTCAAGATGCCCAGAGCAAAGAGGATAAACAGTTGCAAGTGCTTATCTGTACAATTAGCAACACTTAGTTCTAATTAATAAATTACTAGCTAAAATCTTTGTTCCTTTAAGAAATTTTAGACCAATAAGCTGCATTTTTAAGAACTGTATCTGCTACACCAGCTATAGAAATGTAAATTTGAGACTACAGCTGCATATAAAGTAGTGAATAATTTATTTTGCTTCTTTCTCTTTTCCCTCTCTTACATAACTGTTTTTCATTGGAGACTGGTGGATTTTTAAAGCTATGGTATTTTTTAAAGTTACAGATTTTATAATACAATCTCATGTTTATGCTGAACAATTAAATGACACTTATTTATATAATATTGAACTCAGAAGTCATGTGATATATTCCAGAAAAACATTCAATCTTGATTTTTATTGCAGGAGCATCTACCATTTCCCTTAGTAATTTATCCAGTAGTTATTTACCCCCACTCTAGAACAAGTATGATGTGAATATTTGCACAGGAGAAGCATGTAAGATTGAGAGCTGATAAACCCAAAAGGAGTTCCAATGGGGAATTTTTTAGTTTCAACCCCCAAACCTTCCTCATAGATGCAAACAGTCTCCACAGTTAGTAATTTACAATTCTTATCATGACCTTAATCTGTGTTCTTTTCACATGCTGTTTTAAGTTCTCTTTGTGTGTTACTCTGAGCACCAATATAGGCTTTATTTATTTTTCTTCAAAACTGGACTGAACATATTATTAAGAAGAGTTTCTTTTGCTTACAGTGTTACTTTCAATGTTGACATCTGTCAAACTGTTTGTTGTTTCAAGGGTAGAGTTTTGTGAATGCATAATTTACACGGTATAATTTGCAAATAAAATCAGAAATACTATCTTTAAATGTGCCAGTTATGTAAGTGATGTCAGATTTCAGATCATCTTCATATGCTGCTTTGTTGAATAAATAATTCACATTGAGATAAAGTGTTTATTTTTACTCCTTTCCTAAATAGCCCAAATACTTTGCTAAAGTAATCTTCCTACAGTCTGATTATAAAGAAGATTTGCTTTAAGATTTAAGTATTTTGTCTAACATCTCCAATCACATATAAACAAAGTTCAATTTATGAGGTTTTTTTTCTGAGCAAACAGATTTTAGTGAGGGTATACATATATTTTTTTTAAGTGAGGAGAGTTTTTTTATTCATATTAATGCACTGGCTGCTCCCAAACACTGAGTTACTCCTCACATGCAGTGAATAGAAGAGCCTGGGAAAAAGTGGATCCTTCTTTTACCTTTTCTGGGGCCCTATTCTCCCCAGCTTAGTAACTGCATTTTTGTTTTGCTGTTGCACAGAAGATCCAAACTTCCACCAGGACTTTAAACTGCAGGAAACTGTGGAAGAGCAGAATAAGAACAGGAGCCCCATCCTGTTTTAGTAACCACACCTCATCACAGTGACGCCTTAAGATTTTAGCTTTTATATTTTTGAGATCCTGTACTGTATTAGCGTATACCTCTGAAGTCCATGTAGAGTGTTAACTGTCTTCACATTTTGGTCAGACAAAACAATCCCTCT
>JAHXMQ010000807.1:145925767-145940280 GCA_020466415.1 Ammodramus savannarum pratensis | reverse complement strand
TCTGAGAAACTGGGTGTATTGAAAAATGTTCCTGTACATGACAGGGGCCTGAACCAGGTCATCTTGAAGGTCCCTTCCAACACAAGATGTTCTATAATTTTATGATAACAGAGTAGAAGCAAGAATGGAGTCATACAGCAGAGTATTTGATTTAAGTTATTCAACTGCCGTTTACACACTGAAGCAGAAAAAAAAGCAGAAAACATCAACTATTTGCCTATATTTACTATTTGCTGATACTTTATGTGTATATTCAATGAATTAGTACAGTCTTAAAAATTAAAATAACAGGATTAATCATAATATCTTGAAACAAGGAAGTCCCACCTTAATTCCTTCCAGCAGATGAAAGACAACAGCTTGGTGGGTGTCGCTTTTGCTATAAAATATGTGCTAAAATCATTGATGAAGTTAGTTTCAAAGGACAAGCCTCTGATCCCCCCTTCTTAATTAATACTTAATTAAATATTAAATACATTTTTTAAAATAGCTTGAATTTTATGTTAGTTTTCATATGTTTCTAACAACCCAGTTGTCAGTGTGATTTTTAATCCATGGAAAAAAACTTCTAGACAAGAGTGTAGATAACTTTTAGCCCTGTACAATGAACCTTTGTTTTTGAGATACCCTGTCCATGGCACAGTGATGGCAAGGATGCTGGGATGTTACTTCAGTGACATTTCAAACTTTTTGTATTCATGCTTAATCATTGTAGTGCCAAGGAGCTCTAGTAGAGATAAAATACAAATGTGTCACATGAGTTAATTTCCTCCTTGAAGAACTCAGATTTTCATCAAAGCTTTAAAGTAAAATTATGATTATAGTAATGCTGGTAGGTACTCTTTATAAAACCATTTGAAAGAAGAAAAACATGCATCTAAATTAGATTCCAAATCACACCTTCACTTAGAAAAACACATTAAGTTAAACCAGCAGTAAACCAATTAAAATATATGTATGTATTAGAGAAGTCCTTGCTTACAGTGCCTCAGACAGAAAGTCATTTCCTTCTAACATTTTGAAAAGCAATTAGTAAATTGTCTAATTCAATCTAAACCTAAATCCTGAATTGAATCAAATTTTAGAGTTTTGAAAGCTACTTGAATTATATTGTTCCTTTTTGTGATGTGTGTAGCTGGAAAAGAGGTGTATAAGTATGGAATGTATTGTGCAATTTTTATGGCTAATTGTTTTATATTGTTTTAAATTATGTGTCTTGGAAGAGGCTGTCAACTGGTGGGCAAACACTCACATTGTGCCTATGTGGCTGAGTTCCTGCTACAATTTTGCTACAGACTAAATAGATTTGATTTTATATTCTTTAAAGTGTAAGAGAATCTGAGCTGAAAAATTTGGATTTACAGGTAAGCTGGATTCAACTTGATACTGACCTTTACTAATGTTACATCTTCTGCAAGATGGAATATAAAAACTGTGTTCATGAGAACATCACTTTGGTTTTCTTTCTGAACTAAGGGATGCTGCTTTGCTCTTCAGCAGATGACCTGTGTTTCTAGAGCCGGAGGTCCCAAGTTCTATTATGGATTCCATTTGCACTCATTTGGCTGGAAAGAAAAATAACAAAAGTTTAAAAAAAAAGGTGCAAAATTTTCCTTTTAAAGCCTTGAGATGGTCTTCAATGGGGCAGGAAGAATTCAATTATCTCATTTTGCAAGGCTCCTCCCACCTCCTGTTCCAAATGGCAGTCAAAAGACCCAGATGCCAGGATTAAAATAGTCTCCCTTCATCATTTACTTTGTGTGAGTGTTCTTCTTGCAGCTGTGCTGGCAGCATTAAATATATCCACAGCTATTCACAAGGTTACAGCCTGATCCAGTGCACATAGAAGCTTTTTCATTAACCTCTGTGGCTTTGGATCACTCCTGGGGACTGTGCCTCTGCCTTTTTTCTTTTTTTTTTTTTTTTTTTTCCACAGTGTTTTGCTTTCTGTTCTCAGATAACAACTTTGTACTCATTTTATGAAGTGTGAGCATAGGGTATACATTCACACAGAAGTACAAGAGCACCCTTACCTCACACTGTTCTGGGTTATCCTGTTGAAAAATCCCTGAGCCCTCCACAAGGAAGCAATTGCAAATTGCTCACTGCATTTCATTACAGTTCAGTCTGTCTCTCTATGACTACAGAGTGTACACTGGATAAACAAATAAGCTATAAGAAAAAATTTGCACTGGAATGATGCTGAGAAAAATCTTATCCTTAGTTACAAACAACGATTAGAGATGGATATAGGAGGGGAAGTTAATGTATTCATAATTTATTCAAAGAAGGAAGAGCCAAAGGATGTAAGGTCTCACTCAAATTTTCTGAAGGAAGGTGGAACAGAAAAATAACAGGAGAATTAAAAGGGGTTTTCGCTGATGGCTGATGAGGGAAAAACAAATTAAAATATGAAGCTGAAATGGCGTAAAATTCAGAGGAAGTATTTCAAAAGAAAATTTGACCCAAAACCTTTCTAACCCTGGATTTACCTTTTTGTTTATATAGAACATCCTATCTTCCTGAGTGTTTTTCACCACCCTTACATACATACAATTGAATACTTAATGGCAATCGTGGTCTGAGTTCAGTCTTTGCCATGGTTTTTACTGGTATAAATGCAGAGGGTGACACCTTTTACATGGTTCTCTAGACTGAAGGGGCTCTTTAACAGGTCCTAGACACAGAGCTGACATTATTTGAATGTGGATATATAACAGCCAACTTATTGAACTTCTCGGTTTCTTCACCTGCTCTTGTAAACTCCACATGTAGGATCATGCAGGAGACATTTAACTCTGAGTCATAATCTGGTTTATCATTTTGCAGTACATAGATAAGATTACAAGAGCCTTCACAGAGATTTAGCTGGTGTTACAGCAGTGTAAGTGGCACCCATTGCAGGCTGCCTGAACACCTAATGATAGCTTGTCATGGGATACCATGGACTGACAAGGCTCTACGTGCAATTGTCTGCTGGATGTCTAGAATTCAAAAGGCTCTTGTAGATGAAATATTAGCACATTAGGAGCTTTTTTGCACTTAACTGATTTCAGCTTCTTAAGTGGCTAAAATGAGGCTGATATAGAAGGATAATTTAATGTTCCTGTTTTATCCTGTTAATTTATGTGGTGGGTTGATCATGGCTGGCTGTCAGGTGCCCACCAAGGGACCCTGTCACTCCCTCCCCTCAGTGGGATGTGGAATAGATAAGATTAAAAACTTTTGACTTTAATAAAGTAAAGGCCATGCATGAAAACAAAGGAAAATAAAAATAATTATCTCTACTTCCCCTCCATAGGCAACGTTCAGCTGCCTCCTGGGAAATAAGGCATTAATATACACAGGGTAAATTTAGAATACAAACACCCTAGCAATGGATGCTGCCCTTGTACTCCTTTCTCTTGGCTTTTATTACTGAGCAAAATAACACATGGGATGGGATATTCCAGTCTAGTCAGTTTGGGTTGGCTGTCCTGGCCCTGTCCCCTCTCTACAGACTCCTCACCCTCAGCCTGTTGGTTTTTAGGTGGGGATCATGGTCAGAGAGACAGGGCTGGTGGTGTGCCAGCTGTGCTCAGCAGGAGCCAAAGCACTGCAGTGCCACCAACACCTCTGCAGCCACCAATGATGCCCAGCACAGCACTGGGAGGGCTGCCATGGGGAAAGGTAACTCCAGCCCAGACAGAGCCAATACAGTAACTAATTATTATTGCACTTTTTTGGCTAAACTATGAGTAGATGTATCCTTCAATCCAGTATCAATGCACTTTTTTACATGCAAACATATCCCAGAAAATGTTAAATGTGTGTTCCAATAACTCATATTGATATAATTTTCCTCTGCTTCCTCAGAAAGCTAAAAATTACTTTCACAGTATCTGCAAGTTCACACCTAAAGAAGCCCCATAAAGGACTTTGAAGCTTTCATTTAGATTTCCATCGTCATTAGGTCCCAGCCAGAAATCTTAAGAAGAAACGTTATGTTACTGTATTCCTAGAATATCTTAGTCCCAAATGAGACAAGATAGAGTTATCAAAAAATAATTTGTGGTCAGTAAAGTCAAATAGCCAGATAAAAACCCAGAGAGCCATGCTATATTTTTTCATGATTTGTGTGTCATCAAAACAAGGATGAAACTTGAAAAAAACCCAAACATGGATCAGAGGTGAGAGTGGCTAAGAAGAATATAGAAAAGGAGGATACAGATTGAGGCACCTTTCTGCTCTACCCTGTTGACACTTTGGCTGTGCCCTTGACTTTCCTTGCCCTCAGAAATTCACCTGGTGCCTACCTCACTTCACGGTTTACCTGCACTCTTGCTGGAAGCTTTTAACTTTTCTGCAGCTTCCAAGGATTCAATAATTCTTGTAACTTGGATTCACTGACAGTTATGAGCTAGAGAATGATTTTTGCTTCCATTCAAGTTTTCATACTGAGGAAACAGATAAAAATATTCAGAAGGTCTCCAAGGCAGCACCAGCAGCTTAGGGTCTCATCTCACCTCTCATTTCTGTTCTGCGCTCCCAGGTGATTCAAGGAAGAGTGGAAAATTGTCACAAAGTCCTAACAGAGTTTGTAGGGACAGTGTGGTACCAAGTATTCCAGCACAAATACAGCACTCCCTAACTAACTCTGTGATGAAATTAAGCTTTTGTGTTCCTAATTCTCTGTCTCAATTATTCCTTCAAGTAGCATTAAAACATTAATCTTCAGAGATGATCAGGTACTGAACTAATGGACAAATATGTACATAATAGAGGTTTTTTTAAATATTTCTTTAATATTCAACAGTTTTGATTCTTTGGCTTTGTCAGAGAGTTCTGAAATTTATTTTTAATATAAATTCTACATATCTCTTTCTAAGAGACAAAAGCCAATGCAGGGAGTTACACTCGTGAAAAGGATCCATGGAGTGTAGAGAAGCACTGTTTTTCTTTTATGACATGAAAAATATTGTCTAGAAGCATAAAAATCAAGCACAATCACTTATCTTCACATCTCTACTATACAACACTCCAAGAATACAAAAATGTATTTAAAAACATAGGGTTGATTAACTCTCTGTGGTTTGCTCTTCTTTAAATTACTCTAATAGAAGCACACAGCACAAAAAGGATTATTATTTTTCACTTTGGGATTGTGGCAGCAATCTGAAAATGGTGTTTTTACAGGTGGGGAAGAGGAAGAAAAGCAGTGGGGAGAAAGATCACCTAAATTAGCTTTTATGGTTTTATTACTTTAAAAAGTGATAAAGGCAACATCTTTTACAGACGGTCAGAAATGAGACACTGAGAAATTATTCTTGTGGGATAATTAAAAGTAGATTTCAGTCCTCAAGTGTAAATTACTCTATTCCTTCAGTGTTATAGTTTTTCATCTCCAGTATAAATAACTACAAATAAAGGACAAATGGGAAAAAGGAGCTAACCTCAAGATATTGAAATGAGGAACGTTGCACAAAAAAATAACCAAGTACCAGTCCCAAAAACTGTGCACAGTGATTGTTTTGCATTAGTGTAGAGGAAAGAATGGATGGGGGAAAAAAAAAACGCATGGAAAAGGACAGAAGGTGATATCTGTAATAATTCTTGCAACTGGCAAAAATCCATATTATTCTGTTTGTGTTTTCATTCCATCATGGGGGAAAATCTAGCTGTGAGCAAAACATTTTCAGCATGCAATAAATTCAACATCTCTCCATCCCTAGGCACACTTGGGAAAGCTGAAAATATGCTGAAATTCAAACCCTGGGGGACAGGGCAGGGAGGACATTGTGATTGTGTGTGAATTCAAGAAATGAAATGTCTCAAAAATCTGAATACTTAGCTCTGGTATTTTCAAAGTGTTTACTTGTTACAATGAAATGCATGTTTTCAGTTCAACATTAATTCCAATATAAATACTAAAAAGGATTAAACAACCCCAAAATTAATTAAAGACAAGTGATTTTTTCAAACCCTCAGATAAACAGAACTTTTGTTCCGTTTGCCCAGAGAACAAAACCATCTCCTTCTTTCCCCCCACCACCCTTAGTGCCAGCATCTCGAGAGTGCATGCATTGTATGGCTCCTGCTGCGAGCAAACCTCACTGTTTTTGTGCAGGAAGGGAAAATGAGAAGACAAGCCACCTCACCCCTACACACTTCTTTATTTTATTCTAGACAAAAGGATCACTTTGTTCAGCTACTTAAATCTTGCACTGAATAGAAAAGTCACTGTGGGGAAGTGGAGCTTGCAGAATGCTGTCTGAGACTAATACTCTAAATCCCTCACATTAAGTACACCAATAGCAACTAAACAAATATCCACACAGATGTCATGCCATTCTACTGAGCAGTTTTATTCCATTTATAAAATGAAAGAGCAATCCCTTGACTGCTTGTCATGGCAGGTGTCTACGTATTTAAATGCTGGTCAGTTTTAAATGGAACACGTGTATTTAACTTTCCCAGCATGTCTAAAGCTTTTAAAGCCCATCACACTGATGCTAAAATAATAAGGGCCAGCAGCCTGGTGATATGATTGCTTTTTTATTGCTCAGTTTGTGCAGAGAACTCATTTTAATTCCAGAGGTTATGGCTTTTAAAGCAGTGCTACACCCTCTTTCCTCCCCCAAACTGAAGCTGGATCAAGAAGGGCCATAAATGAGAGCTGAAAACGTATGCTGGCATGGCAATCCATCCTCTGATCCATTTTATTTTCAGTGTGCTTTCAAACCACTCTTTCCAGCAAAGATCAAGAGTGTGTCTCACTTAGACAGAAGATGTCAGCTGTTGTGAAATTGGCAGATGGACAATTAAGATACTTCAAGGTAAAAAACATAAATAAAATGCAGGGAAAAAAGAGAAAGGATGCAAGTACTGCTCACTGCTGCTGTCTCCTTTCTTCAGAATTTCAATGTCAGAGAAAGGGTTTTGTCTCCCAATTGCTCATTGTTATCTATGGCAATTATAATACAGGAATACTAAAGGAGAGGAGGATGAATGGACATAGGGTCAAACTAAGTCTGCAGCAATGCCTTCTAAACACTTTAATGGCATGATTATGTTCTCTAATAGGGACATATTGTGTCTGTTTCCACCAAGGTTAGTCTTGTGTGACACTTCATTCAATCATAAAGTTGTGGAATATTCTGAGATGGAAGGGACCCACAAATATCACCATGTCCAACTCCTGGCCCTGCATAGGACACCCCAAAAAACCTCACCATGTGCCTGAGAGCACACTCAGAGAGGTTTTGAATGATTCATCTCAGATCCTCTGAAGGAATCTCAAAAAAGGTCAGAAAAAAACCCCAAATGAATAGCCAAGAGGCATGGAGGCAGCAGGGTGAGTGGAATTTCTTACAAAGGACTGTGGCATATCATGTGGATATGCGCTAAGGAGTTAGAGGTGACATATCTATGAAATGAGCTTAATGAAGAAAACAGAGAGTTAAACATTTTCAGGAGGAATTTTCACACTGAAGTAAATTATAAAGATGATATTGAAAAGAAAAATATTTTTTTCTAGTTATAAAATAATTATTAGGTTTTACATTTTGTTTCACATGAAAGGTGACACCTAAAATTCTTCCTGTTTGAACAGATGTTCTTTCAGTAAACTCAGTTGAAATTGCTTGAAACTCACACAGAATATTGGGATTTTAGAAGCCAGGATTTTATGTCTACTTTATACTTTTTCATCTTTCTTATAAAATTCAGGATAAATATTTCAGCTTACATGGTGGGATAACAGTTATGATAATATTGTAAGTAGCAGTTTAATACTTCATTCTGTAATAGAAATAGACAACAAATTCTGAGCTGGGCCCATCTGTGCCACATTCGACATGGGTGGCACAGCAAGTTTAGCAACAGATATGGCACTGCTGTCAACAACTTTTCAAAGAAAAAGCAGAAATATAAAAGTATGAAGAAGGGTTGAGGAGCTGCTGATGGATAGCAAATAGCATATGAAAATACTTTTAAATGTCTTAAAGAAAATATCCAGTTATTGAAAACTGAGTCCAAGAAGACTTCAAAGGATGTGTATTCCATCAGACACATTGAACAAATCCCAGGATGACCTGGAAAGGAAAACCAAAGTATATATTTTATTAATTAGTTTGATAAACTCAGGAGTAGTTCTGGTTCTTGTGCTAAGAGTAAATTAAGGAAACCCTGCAGGTCTCCTCTTTAATCTTTCATGCATCCAGAGAAGTAAATCGTTTTATGAAAGCTGATGTCATGGTGTGACACTGGCCAAACACCAGGCACCCATGACAGCCACTCATTCACCCTCCCTTGCTACAGTTGGGCAGAGGAGAGAAAAAAAAAAATAATGAAGGGCTCATGAGCTGAGATAAGGACTGACAGAAAACACTCCAAGGGTAAAACATGCCAAACTTAGAAGTACAAAGTGGGCTTATTGCTAACAAAATCAGAGGAGGACAATGAGAAGTAAAAATAAGTGCTTAAACACCTTTCTTCTCCCAACCCCTCCCTTCTTCCCATCAGCAGTGCAGGGAAACAGGGGATGAGGTTTTGGTCAGGTTATCATCCAAGGTTTTCTTCTGTTGTGAGACCACGGGTTCCCTCCCACAGGAAACAGTTCTCTGGAACTTCCCCAGTGTGGGTCCCTTGTCATGAGCAGCAGTCCTTCCAAAACTGCCACTATATGAGTCCTTCCCACAGCCCTCCCAAAACTAGTGTGACATGGGTCACTCCTTCCACGGGGTGCAGTCTTCCAAGGACAGGCTGCTCCAGCCTGGAAGCAGGACCCCCTCTCTCCATCCAGTCTCCAACTGGATCACAGCCTCCTCCAGGCATCCACCTGCTCCAGCTTGGGCACCTCCCCCATGGGCTGCAGGTGGATTTCTGCATCCCCCATGGATCCCCATGGGTTGCAGGTGGGTCTCTGCATCCCCTGTGGATGCCCATAGGCTGTGGGTGGGTCTCTGTGGATCCCCATGAGCTTCTGGGCCACAGCTGTTTCACCATGGTCTCACCCCAGCCTTCAGAGGAAGCTCGGCTCTGCTGCCTGGAGCACCTCCTCCCCCTCCTTCTCCACTGACCTTTTAATTTTTTTCTTAAATATGTGATCACAGAGGTGTTACCAACTTCTCTAATTTGGGCAGCAGCAGGTCCATCTTCAGAGCCATCAGGGGTTGGCTCTGCTAGACATAGTGGAAGCTTCCAGGAGCTTCTCACAGAAGCCATCTCTGTGGCCCCCCCACTATCAAAACCCAGGCCATGTAAAACCAACACATCTCCTTTGGAAGTATCTTTTGACAAAGGTTTGGGCAGTTTTTTCAGTATCCAAGGTCTATGATGGCAGAATCCCACAGGAGAGGCCCTGGGCCAGCAGTCACTTCCCAGGGGTGTTTCTAGGAGCCTGATCCTTGGAGGAAGAGATCAGATCCTGCTCATACCCAGCTAACCTGGAAATCTGTGAACCTCTGTGTCAGTGTATTTTAACACAAGCTGGACTCCCCATAAGGAATTCTGGAATTAATGTCTAAAGAAACATTTATGCTTTAGTTTATTGCTAGTTAGTAAATCACGTATCTGAAAAGACCTTGAAAGATAGACTATACTTTTGCAAAGAATATAGTGAAACTGTAAAAACAGTAATATAGACAAAGATAGCATATGACCAAAGCTGCAGAATGATTTGGATGCCAGGGGAAGTTAAGGAGACTGAGAGTCTTCAGCTGGAAGAAGAGATAACTGACATATAGTAAAATGAAAGAAATAAAGAAAATGCAGTGAGACTGAGTGTTTCTTGTAACAGGCAGAGGGCATAAATGGATATTAAAAAAATAATATAAAATAAGCAGAATAGGGATCTTTTTGTGGCTTATATTGTGACATCCTTTGTCTCAAGAAATTACAGAAACCAGGGCAAATTTTAGCTCAGGAATATAACCCTGGAAAAATCTTATTTGTCTCTTCTGTTCAATATAGACTGCTCACAGACATTTCTATTTTCCTCGATATGAAATAAAAATGCCTGCTAGAAGTAGGCAGCAGTAGCCTGTGGTGACACATTGCAAATTCTGTATTCCAATAAGTGTTCAATTTATGCATAAGTCAAGGTTAACTACTTCTGAGGAAATCTGTATGGGTAGTGTTTATTTCTGTAAAAGGTAAGATGCTTGTACCCTTCAGCTTTGTAATGATGCCTTTTCTTTTTGTTGAGATTAATTTTTTTTGCGGGGGGGGGAGGCATGTTGTCAAATATTTATCATGCCCAAACTAGCACAATTCTAAAGAAGAAATCTTTACTTTGCAATTCAGAATATCTGCCTGTGAAAGATTATGAGTTCTGTTACTATAAACATCACAAACTCCAGGATTCATTTAACTACCCAGGGATTTCTTCAATGTTGAGACATTTGATCAAATTACTCTGAGTTTCTTTTTTGAGTCTGTGGGGACTAGTCAATAAATTCAACAGAACTGAGATCTGACAAGTGTATCTCACCCTAAAATAAATACATTTGTCCAAATTAATCACATTAAACTCTGTTGACTCTATTGATTAGACTACAGTGGCTATTGTGGAAGCCCAAACAGCCAGCTCAGCTGGAGAGAGATATTTTTTTAAATCAACAAACAGATGAAATGGATCTTATCCACAAATTGTCGATTCCAGTCAGCCATCACAGAGTGATATTTCGAAAAGATTTGTTTAACAGCAGAAATGGATTGTTTATTGCCATGAATATCAAGTACTTTGCATAGTTGAGCCTCAAGACAAGTCTGGGCTTAGAATCACACAAAGGATGTTAATGAATTCTGTCCTGGAATAGCCAGTGCCTGCATAAAACTAATTCTCATTCTTCACTCTATACTATTTTATGTAGGCTGTCTTTTATGGCCTTGGGAAATAGAAAATGTGACAGGATTCAGCACTGGAACTCAAAATGAACATTGCGAAAAGCCCAGACAAAAACCATAAACCCCATCCCCCCCCAAAAAAACCAAAACAACACCACACCAAAACCCCAAGAAACAAACAAAAAACAAAACAAAATAAAACACACCAAAAAAAAAAAAAAAACCAAAAAACTTTAACGTTAAATACAGAATTCACTTAAGTATTGGAATGAATACTATATTTTTTTAATAATCATGATGGAAATTAACAACTGTTTTCTGGGGTTATCAGAAAACTGCAAGTGAGCAGAACCTCTCACTTCAGGTTTCAACTGTCCTTTTGCATCCTTTCTCTCACGGGATGTGAGCAGGAGTTGTTTTTTTATCAGCCATCAACCCAGCAGTGAGATGGCACCACAGCAAACCAGTGTTTCTGATTTGGTTAATCTATCAGTTATGGATGTTGTTTATAATACATGGATGCATTTGACTTTTATCCATTCTTTGTGGTTTTAAGCCCAGCTGGAGATGAAGCTCCATAAGCCATTCGCTCAATCACCCCTTCCCTTCCTGCCACCCCATCTGGAATGGGCAGGAGAGTTGAAGCAAAACTTGTATGTTGAGATAAGAACAGTTTAATAACTGAAAATAAATTAAAATACTAATGTTAAATATAATAATAATAATAATAATAATAATAATAATAATAGTAGCAGTAGTAGTAGTAGTAGTAGTAGTAGTAGTAGTAATGGAAAAGCACAAGTGATGCACAATCCAAGTTTTCACCACAGTTCCTATGAAAAAAAATCTAAAAATTTTCTTCATATACCAAACACCTCAGAATATTTTTTAAATTTATAAAAAACCTCTGTGACAGTCAGTGTTTAATTTTATAGTTTTCTTTTCTAAATTTGGTTCACTTTCTTTTGCTACTTGAATCTATGCTGAGTGAGAGAGAATACTGTGTGTTTTCAGTGATAAAAAATATATATTGTAATTTATAAAGAGTTTGGTCACTATATATTTGAATGAATGTTGTTTCTGCTAATTAATCACATCTTCCAAATATACAGAATCCAGAAAATTCTACAAGACAAATTCTAAACCTCAATAAAATTTCTTATACATGTGATGGTCTTCTTATATTCATATGAATCTCATCTTCTTTTGGCAAGAAGGTTAAAGCTGCCCAATTTATGGCATAGTTTTCTGAATTAGAAAATAAACCTAGTTCCTCAGAGGTTTTTTGTTCTCTTTGCAATAATTTTCATTTTTTTCCTTGGTATCAAGAGCAGAGGAAAGGCCTTGTACAGAAGACCTAACCTAGACCTTTAATTCCTAGAAGTGGTTATTTGTAATTTTCTGCTTAATTTCAAAATCTCACAAAACACCTTTAATTCCTCAGCTTTCCTCTCCTTCAGTATCCCAGGAAGCTGATCAGCCATTTGTTATCCATCTTAGTGATATTTGCAGTCTGGCCTGTGCAGTAAAATCCAGGAACAAAGTCTGAGATCTGATTTTTCCTCTGTACCAAGATGGTTAAATCTTGATATGTCCCACTGTTAAAAATAGCATGGCTTTACCACAATTACTTGTTTTAAGGTTATTAAGAGAGCATTTCATTCAAAGTCTCTGATGACCAACTCTAGCCATAGCAGTAATTGCTGAGATCTGCCAATGGAAAGACAACTCTTCCCTATAATTATTAATTTTTCTGTAAGGCGACACTTCAGCAGTGGAATTCACTTGACATTTATTAATTTCCTATTTCTAAAATTATTGAAATATTTGCTCATAAAAATAGGACAAGTGTTTTCTCTACCAGAAAATTTATCAAACCAATGATTTTTAAGATTAGCTTTAAACCATAGACAAGCCCTGGAATGTGCACTACACATCACTTAGAGAGAAATTAAAATAACTTCTTTTTCCCATTAGTTAACTCAGAACATTTGTGTGAAGACTTTCCTCGTCGCAATGTGAAACTTAATGTTGTTGAGCTGTCAGAGGAAGTATTGTGAGTTTTTCCAACTGGACATAGATAAGAATACCACATCACATGATTCTTTGTCTTTTAAATGACCCATTCTCACTGTCCATGAGTCAATCAAATCTTCTCATGCATCTCCTATGACCATTCATCCTTCCTTAATGACTGAACAATCCAGGGGATGATGGAGTCAATAGCTGATTATTAAGGACTAATATTTAATGCAAAAAAAAAAGTCACTGGGAATTCCATAAACTTCTCAAAGTGACTGTGAAACAGGTCCAATGGGATATTTATTAAAAGAAATTTTGGAGTGAATATATTACACAACTATTTGATTTTGCTGTGGGTATAAATATAAGGAAATTTGCTTGGAGTTTTGAGAAGGTCTTGAATTCTTAAGAAATCATCACTTGATGGAAATAAATGTAGCAACCATTCTAACCTAGCAATTAATGGAGATATAAATTAGTGGACTGCTAGAGAGAAATTCAGACACCTAAATTCTCTTTTCTATGTGATTTCTATAATATCACAAATCAAATGTGTCCTGTCTTTCCTATCACAAGTGTTTTCTGCTAAATTTTTGATCTTGTGGAAATTGTTGAACTTCTGGGTCTTTCTTCACTTACCACCCTGTAAAGATTGTCTTGAGACATGTCTCTGTGTAGAGAAAATAACAAGTCCACTACCTTATCATGTATCAGAGATTTGCAGCTCCCACTCTAACAGAGCTATTAGGACATTTTTTTCCCTTTTGTCTACCCCAATTCAGTCTATTAAAGCCACTTATAACCTGGATCATGTCCCCTTCCTTTTCTCCCTGATATTGTACTTCCAAGAACTGACAGCAATCCTTGTCCAGTCCTTACAGCATCATTCTGGCAGACATGATTGCACCTGCCTCTCTTGTAAATGCCTTAGCAGAAGATGGAAATCCAACAGCACATTTTGGGGAAAATAAGCAACAACAAAACAAAACAAAACAAAACAAAAACCCAAAACAAACAACAACAACAACAAAAATAAAAAACCAAAAAAAAAAAAAAAAAAAAAACCAAAGAAAAAGGGAAAAATCTTTCTGAATGTAAGAAAAATAGGAATGAATAATTGTGTCTGTGTGAACTACTAATAAGTGAAAACTCTCTGTTGTATTTATAGTCACAATTGTCATACTGTCTTAACCTAACACGTATCTTTGCAAAGTCATGTGTGAAGCACAGAATATAGAAAGAAATATGGTTAAAAACACCCCCTACTTATATTAATATTCAGGAGCAATCTACCTTCCAGTGCAGTACACTCTCTACTCAAAGACATTCCACTTCCCCTCTCTCTAATTTTCACAGGCAGTCTTTATCTGTCCATCTGCAATGCATTTCTGCTCCATTAAGTTATTATAATATACAGCCATAAAGATAATGCAACTGTAAATTATTGCATTAACATTCTAGTCATCAACACATAAACTCAGACTGAACAAAAGGCAGAAGCTATTCTACCTGAGAATGTGTCATTTCAGAAACAGAATATACTCTTTCAAAATGGTTGAAAAAACACTCGAAATAGCAATTAACACTCTTCAGAAATACCATCCTGACATGTTTTGCTTTTGTATGTGTTTAAGTGTATCTCAACACTCAAGCTGAAGGGGGAA
>JAHXMQ010000807.1:145914777-145925667 GCA_020466415.1 Ammodramus savannarum pratensis | reverse complement strand
AATTTGAACTGTTGGTCAGCCTAGGTTATATGTTTTTATTTCATTAGTGATCAGTATCAGACCTCCCAGGAAAGTCACAAGCACATTAAGTTTCACTAGAGATATCACCAATGTTGCAACAATTATCAGCTTAAAGATGCCTTGAACCAGAAGTGGCCTCAAAATGACTCTTTTTAAAATCCACTTAACATGGTCCTAATGGTCCTAATGGACCAAGCCAGGCATGCCTTGTCATTTTGTCTCAGTATTTATAACCATTGCAATATTAGAAGAGCTTGGGTGACAGTTCTACAGAAAATTTTGAGCAGAAGCCCAAAGAACCATTTTCAGATGGCAAAAAGTATCTCTGAAATGTTGAAAGCAGGAATGGAACTTGTGCTCATACAAGAATTATAGCATATTGTTTTGAGAGCAAGACTTTCCAATGCAAAAAGGGCTGTAGGGTTCTTTTTGACTTAGTACGAGTTGGTGGAATGGACTCTGGGATTTCTTGCAAAAGTTACTGTAGTCTTCTCCTCACTGGTTTCAGAAAGGAAACTGGGCTATCAGAAGCCTTCTGAAAGAAACTAGAATTTCTTTAGATAAATATTTTAAAGTTTTTTGTATTTTGGAAATGTAAATAAATTGAGTTTGCTACTTAAAACTTATTTATTTCAGAACTAAATATTCTCATTGAAGAGTGGCAGGGAAAAAAAATAAGCAGAAATAAAAATATGTGACAAAAAGGAAGGACAAAGGAGCCCCTCTATTTAGTGGTGTTTCTGATCCCTTCACAATGATGGAAGTTCTTAGCTGTCAATCATATTTCCTGGGCAGACTGAGAGCCAGGGATACAGGTTGGACCTTATCAGTCAGGTGATATGGGAAGGTAGTTCTAAAGTCCATGTAGGAATAGACAGTGTGCACTTTTTTACCAAATAAAGTATATAAAAAACAGACTAATGCTTTAATAAGCCACAGTTTATTCTCTTTTAGACAGATTTCAGGACACTACAGTTACAAGCTATTTATTTAATTTCTTGGAGAGAGAGACCAGGAAGTCTAGCAAACAGAATGTTCCTTCTTATCCATGGAACATTAGGATAAGAATAAGAAAAACAACATTTATATAATCTCTCCTCTACATAAATGGATGATTTGTCACATAATTGCCTCTTTGGGATATGAGAGTTTTAAAAAACTTGTTTGTGCAGCAGAGGGAAAAGATGCACAAACAAGTGTAACTGGTCAACAGACAAGCCACACACTGGATCCCTCTTCTCACAGTGAACATCAGGGGTGGTGCTCATCACCTTTATCTCAAACTTGTGGTCAATTGCCAAACCCCCACCAGTCTTAGGAAAAAGTCAACCAGAGCCCTGTGCATGAAGACTTAATGCAGAATCAGACTACACAGTAAATGAGAAGCGCTAATGACATCAATGCCTTAATGCTGTGCTGCTATTACCACTGACTTTATTTTGTGTAGATAACACACTAATGCACGTGCAGCTACCACCCACCCGAGAGCTAAGGCAGTAAAGCTTTCCAACAGGAACAAGCTTCTTACCAGCTGGCAGGAGGTGTGACTGGGGGTAAAGCTCCCAGAGTCCATTAAAAAAAGTGTCTCCAACAGTGCAAAATAGAGGAAACAAAACAAAACAAAAATCACAGCATTTTTCTATTATCAGGGTCAAGACCCTGAAAGTTGAATCCACAACCTTAGAATAGGCATTTCTGTTTCTCATTAAAAACTCCATATGTCTGCAGTGTGTCCTTCTCTGCAAGTATCTTCACCACCCAGAATTCACAACAAGGAAACGGCTCTTATTTTTCTTTTTTTTTTTTTTTTTTTTTTTTTTTTTTTTTTTTTTTTTTTTTTTTTTTTTTCTCAAATGAAGTTAAAAAAAAAAAAATCACCTTTTTAAATACTGATTCATAAAATTATAATTTCCCAAAGATTTCTGGAAGACTGGATATCTCCAGTCTGATATCCAGAGGTTTTGCGATGGGTTGGACACAATCACACCATAAAACCTTATAAGAGGTCAAATACTGAATCATCTGTGCTTGGTTCTGCAGGTTTAGTTTCATATGTTTATTCTCACATAAGAGAAAGTTTCTTCCTGTAATGAAATCACAGGTGAGTGGTCAGAACGTGTTTCCATCAAGGCACTATCAGTCAATGACCAGACCAGGTAGAAAAGCAAGGACATTTGCTTACAAGCTGATTCATTTTAACAGGAACAAAATCGTGCTGTTGCTGCAGTTTTATTTTGAAATAATAAAGCTTCAAATGTCATTGTAAGCATTGTGAAGAGAATACAGAGATATGCAATGTGCTTGTACTTATGTCAGAAGTTAAATTTATATCAGTGCAACTAGCACCATTCTTCCCATGAATTTGAGCTTCCAGTCTGCTTACTCAAGTCTTTTACTTTAGTCAGAAATTTTGAGTCATAACACATAACAGTCATCCTTATTTCATTCTAAAACTATTTATTTTAAGATCCATCTCCTCTAATAAATAGTTCTCCTTATTTTCAAGCCATTTACATTAAAACTTCTAGCATAATCATTGGTGCTGGCCAAATACTGACATTTTTGGGGGAATCTTTTCTAATTAATATTGAAGGTCTCAGAATTATTTTAATTCTTGAAGGAAGCAAGGAATTTTCAAATAAAAAATATCCAAACAAAAAACCACCCTTATTGATAAGACTTTTGTCCACATGATACTAGAATACCTATGTTAAATAAAAAATTAAATTTATTGAGGACAAAACAAGCAGAAGACAGAGAATGCTGGGGTCTTAAGGAAACAAAGATACAGAGTTTATACCTGTCACTGGCAGTGTTCTCAGATCCTCCGCATGAAATAATTAGGTTATTTTTATGAAAATCAGAGTACAACACTATCTGAAAAAGAATTTTAAAGGCAATTAGGATAACTCCTGTTTCCAGAACTCTGGCTCCAATATAGGTGAAACCATATGAATCTCTTTATGCTCAAGTTTGAATTGTACACAGTTGTCACTACAGATTTGCATTTCAGAACCAAAACGCAATGCAATATTGAGAAATACTTTAGAAGAATAGGTTCCTCACCACATTAAGGTCAAGAAATCAACATTAAAGTGACATTAAGACAGTCTTTTTCTTTTCTAATATAGCTGCTCATAACCCAGAATCTAGCTCTGAGACGTGCTAGGAAATATTTCCTTTTCCCTTTACACACTTTTCTTTCTTTTCTATTTCATTATTCAGCTAGAGAAGCATACAATCACTGCCTCATTATTTCAGGACAACAGTCACTCTCTAATTGTTTCATGTCTGATGAGCATTTCAATGATGGATGACCTGCCTCACTCTACAAAATTTTATAGCTGAAAAATAGATTTGGGGTTAGGAGAAAGTAATCCACAGTTGTGGTGGGTTCTAGCGCTGGCCAAAACCAGTGCACCTTATAAACAATTACACTTTATTAACAATAACAAAAAGAAAGAATAATGAGAAAACAGTTATCTTGTGGGTTTTAATTTCCACGAAAAACAGGCACCTGGGAATCTGCAATCACTAAGCCCCTCCCATCTTTTACAGCTTTTGCCACAGCTGTGCTTATGGGCCATGTCAACTTCTGAGGTGCTATTTTAAGGATGAGCTGTTCAAGAGCAAAAGTTCTCTTTATCTATCGCTGAGATAATTTCTAGGAACAGAGGCCTTCCTCTTCTTTCCCTGAGGGCAAAGGGTCTTCATCACTCTTCTCTCTCTCTCTGTCCAAACTTCTCATGGGAACACAGCTACTTCAACATCTGCTCGATTCTTTTCTTTCCTCTTCATCTGCTTGAAGCATAAATGTCTTTGCTCATATCTACAATTTGAACATTTGATCTCCCCAGACTTTCAATGAGTTACAGGAAAAAAGAGTGTGAGGTATCAATTATATTTTCTCCACAGCCTTACAAGAGGATTTCAGCCCAGGACTTGAGGTATCTCCTCAACCCTCCCATCTAAGACTTGACTTCTTACTGACCCTTAGGTCTCATGTTGTACTCTACATGTCTTCACTCTGTTCTTTTCTCTCACCCAAAAGAGGATTGAAGGTCTGCAGGTCTTATCTATGCACTGAAAGAGTTAATATCTTACCTGGAGCCTGCAGATGGTCACATTATCCCTGCCAGGCAGTGGCCAAAGCAGTCACAGTGATGGATTTCCAGGCCACGCCGGGGCTGTGTCAGGATCGACCACATGGCCGGTCTCCATTCCCTGCTGCATTCAATCCCAGCCACAGGGCCACTCTCTGTGTGAGCTGCAGGGCCACCTCTGGGTTTTTTTCTGGTGGCCTTGCTGGGTAAATGGCCAGGACCTCAGCAGCCAGGCTAGGACACAGCAGCCGATGGCCTCCCCTCCTCCTGCCCGGCAGCCTCTTGGGCCTGGCCTGCCTCCCATGCTGGGCCGTGTGGGCCAGGGTGGAGCGGGCCTGGCCCGGGCTGAGTCTTGTTACCTGTTCAAGGCCAGAAAAAAGAGCGAGTAAGAGCTTTTCTCGGGATTTGTTTGTTCTTTACATGTGTGTTCATAGAGGCATGTTCAGCTTTCTAGTAGTTTAACAGTGTCGACATTCAAAACTAGTCAGTGATTGGTTTTGCTAGGCTCAGAGGAAGCTCTCAGCAGCTCCTCTCAGAAAAAATCACTTCTGTGGGTGGCTCCAATGCAAAACCAGCACTACAGTCTAACACATAGCATCTACTAAAACCCTAAGTCTTTATCTTTCTGTTATTGTCAATTCAATATATACTTTACAAACCTACTGATCAGAGATGAACTCCTCTCTCATTTACTTTCTGACATAAGTGCAAGTCCTCTCCTCTCTTCCAAGATATGTTGATTATAAAGGAAGACTCAAATGCCAACATTAAAAACCCACTTGATTCTAGGAAAGACCAGATTCAAAACATACAAGTGTGTGAATTAGTGCTTTTCTTCTCCAAACCTAGATTTTCTGGTTGGATAAAATCTGTGATGAAAAAATCCTAGGACTAATATTTAAAAATAAGAATAAGAATAAAAAAAAAAAATCTAATTTTTTTTACTAAATTTGTCCCTTTCAAAGTGAAGTGAGTACTTGAATGTCCAACAAAAACTGATGGAGTAACTCTGTCTTACCAAAAAGGTACCAATATCTGTGAATCAAACACCAGTCCTTGTGGATTTATAACAATTCATGTTATTTTAAAAGATTTTAGCATATTTCCCTGTTCTGCTGGTTTTGACTAGGCTAGAGTTAATTTTCTTTTCAGTAGTTAGTATGAGACTGTGTTTTGTATTTGTGACCAAAACAGTGTTGATAACACAGGGATGTTTTCATTACTGCTGAACAGAGCTCACACAGAGTTGAGGTGTGGAGGAGGAGGCTGGGGGGGGAACAAAGAGTTGGGAGTGAACTCAGCCAGGCCAGTTGACCCCAACTGACCTAAGGAATATTCCAGACCATACAGAGTCATGCTCAGCATGTATAGGTGAGGGGAGGAGAAAGGGGAGACATTTGGGTGATGTTGTTTTTCTTCCCATGTCACCATATCGTGTGATGGGGCCCTGCTATCCTGGACATGGCTGAACACCTGCCCAGACATGGGAAGGGTGAATGAATTCCTTGTTTTGCTTTGTTTGTGTGCTTGAATTTTGCTTTGCCAGTTAAACTGCCCCTATCTCAACCCGCAAGTTTTCTCTTTTTGCTCTTCTGATTTTATTCCCCATCTCAACCAGGAGAGTCAGTGAGCAGCTGTGAGGGGCTTGGTCACTGGCTGGAGTTATAGTTTAACATCTGTTCATCCTCATTTATCTTACCCTAAAATCTTGTCTGATTTTATTTTCTCTGCACTTCTGTTTTAGCTCTAAGCTGCACCCTTTTGGAAACTTCCATTCCACAACTGTTGATTAGTACTAACATTGTAAGTATTTTCACCATCTTCTAAAAGGAATCTGCTGTGGAAATTTTCCTTTTCATTGCATCCTGCTAATTTTGAGACACTATGTTAGTTCATTCCCCCTTACCCTCCCAAAAAAATCCCTGAAATCTCCACTCTACAAATCTTTTAGAAATTTTTATTTCATAAATCTTACTCTTTAAGAACTTATTTCCAACATAGTCAAAGAAGATCCACTTTTTATAAAAATATTGCTTTTTTTCCCCTCAAATCATTCCAAATGATATTCCATCCTCAGTACCAGAAGGTACAAACAAGTAAAGGTGAGAAGAAAGTCAGTAAATATAACTAATATGTGTTTTACATAACAACTGGTGTTATGTTTTTTCCTACCCCCCTGACACATCCCAAGCCTTAAACTGAGCTCTCAGACTGTGCCTTATTATTTATCATGCCAATTATTAGTCTACTTTTGGTGCTATCACAGTAGGACAAAATAGTAGCAATTTTCTGAGCATGGTTATAGGTTATAACAGGAAAATATCTTGTTTTGCAACAGTGCTGAAAGAACTGGATGGTCCTTTCAGAGGCCAACGCTTATTAATAAAAGAATCGGTATCTATTATGTTATTATTTGTGACTAATCAAAACCATTTAATCAGTTATTTTAGAGACTAAAATAATGACATATGATCAACCATTTCCTTGAGGACCCAATGCCCTGGCAATCAGCTGTGGTGTCCAGTTTCACCTCCTTAGTCTCCTGAATTACATTTGTAGTTTTAAAAGTGCACTTTCCAGCATCCTGCCACCATATTTTCCCATCTGGCCATCTGCCAGACTTTACAAAATGCCATCTCTCCTACCTTCAGGTAAACAGGTGCTTTTATTTCTATAAAAACCAAGAAGTAAGAATGGATGATACATATCCAGCATTTATCTCTGCTTGCTGGATATAGAAACCTGGGAGCATCCCCATGCTGTCACACAGAAGTAGACACAGTTGGTTCATAGCTAGTTTACAGCCTTAAAAATCTCATTTCAACTCTTTTTTATTTGCTTTGGTTGCTTATATCCTTTGAATTAAAACTTAGTTGATGTAGATTAAGTATTAGAATAAAATTCTTTCCTTTGAGGATGGTGAGGCGCTGGCACAGGTTGCCCAGAGGTCTGGATGCCCTCACCTGGAGGTGTTCAAGGCCATGTTGGAGAACCCTGGTCTAGTGGAAGGTCCCCCTGCCCATGGAAAAGAGTTGGAAAAGATGGTTTGAAGGTCCTTTCCAACCCAAGCCATTCCATGACTCTGTGAATTTACAGGCATCAGGATTAAAATTGCCTCCAAGCACAATATGACCTTAAAACTGGAAGCCAGTATAACTATCCTTCCAGGTACAAAATCCTCTGTGAACTGGGAACACACAGAAAGATAACAAAACACATGTTAAATTCCAGTTTTCACTTACTAATCAACACAGTTCTATAAACAAAAAATACAGAAATTTATTTTAAAAAGTGTATCATCATGCAGTTTTTGGTAAAAAAATGTTGAAGAATTCTGGTGGGGAAGTTAAGAAAAAAATGCATTGAAGCATCTGATTTTTTTTAAATGTACAAAATAACTTCCCATAAAAAGGCAAGATGTTATGGATTTCTGACTACAGAAGTTTTAAGGAAGGAACAAGTTTAGAAATTAATGTTTATTTTACACAGTATGAAGCATGATAGCATAAATTTATCTATCTCCTTCTTAGCAAAGGTTGTTGGACCATTTATGTTTAATAACTCAAATAAAGAAAAAAATCATAAATAGAAAAATTGTGTACTCCTGTAAGTATGCAAGCAATGATCATCAAAAATTCAATAAATACAAACTAAAAATATATTTAAAAAAATGAAAAACCAATCCAGTAATAAATGGCAGGGTACTCTTTATATGCCACAGAGACTTATTTTGCTCCTAAGTGATCAGAATAATAAACAGGAAGCTTTTTCCTACAAAGGGCAGGCATAATCACAAAAGTGTCAATACTGTGAGATTCTAAGATAGTCCTGATGGAATAAGTATATCATGGGTACAAGAAAATTTTTAATTTTTGACATATTCCTTAAATGTCAGGATGAGAAGGAGATGATAGTTTTATCTTAATAGCCCAGTCTCCAATCTTTTTATTATTCACATGTGGTTTACTAGTCAGCAGACTATTTTTTGAATTTGTAGGAACTCAGACACCGATTAATGACCTGATGGTACACTGCTAATGCACTCTTTCAAGCCAATTAGTTCTCACATTTATTGCAATTCTATATTATTATGTGAAAAGTTGATTTTGTTGGAATTAGGAGGTCCAGGGATTAAGTATGTCAACTGTAAAATATCTACTAGCAATAACAAATTTGATGGCCTTGGTAAATAAAGTGAAGGCACAGAAAATAGGTTTTATTACAACTTTGCTCAAGCTGAAAACTTCAAGCTTCATTTTACTGTATTTTTGTCTCTATGGCAAAAATAAAGGAGAATGAACTGCCACATGAACATGATGGAAATGAAAGCTCATACAATGAACATGATGGAAATGTAAGCAAAGTTCATACAATTACCCTTAGGTTTGGATGCATAAACAGTAGAGCCTGACAGTAATATTATTTGCATACACAAAATGAGACTGGTATTACAATTAATAGACTCTAAATCTGCAAAGAACTCAGCATGGGGTTTGGTTTACAAGCTGGGGAGCCTTATAGACTTAAAGCTCTTTTTCATGGCTATAGCAGCACTAAAAAGAGCCTGAACTTGACAGGATCTGGTCTAAGCTTCGCTGCAGGTAGAAATGCAAATGTCAATTTAACTTTCAGGTCAAAGAACACGAACCAAGGCTAAGCAGCTTCCCAGGAGGGACTGCCACTGAGTTTTAAACAACCAAAATTTCTGAAATTTTGTTGTAGCTTGAAATCATCTTTTCAGTTTCAGTAGCTGGATCCTGTTGGCACTTTTGAAAGCCAAGGTATTTCACAAATAGAGCTTCAATGCATTGCCATTGTACAGAAAAAATCCTCCAATTTACATAAGCCATTTTTTAAATGGAGGTACTTAAGTATCCACAACTTTTGTTTGCAGGTGAGGACTCAGACAGCTCCTAACAGTCACTAGACATTGACCTATGTAATGTATTGAATTCATTAATATCTCTTTACCAGTGCAGAAGTACAGTTATTTCAAGAGTCATACTTTTCACTAGAAATTGATTTTGTCTCTGCAGTTCCAGCCTTTTTTAATTGATAAAACTCTCTAAAATCCTGAAATCAGCATTCAGTTCAACACTTGCAGTAAGGTGCAATGAATTTGGTCCTTAATGTGTAAAATGAAACTTAAATCTTTAGAGGATCTGGGGCCTCATGATCCACACTATCCAGAGGCTGAGTATCAGCCATTTAAGATGGTAGCACCAATATAACTCTTATGCCTCCTCCAGGAGCAGAAGGAATGGATTTTCACATAGATAAAAGACTAAATGATCAATCTATGATCTAGTTTTTCCTTGATTTAATATCTTTAAATTACTCTTCATTAGAATCACAGATATTCCAAATTGGAAGGGACCCACAAGGACCATCAAGTCCAACTGTTAAGTGATTCGCCTGTATGGGAATTGGACCCACAACCTTGGAGATATTTTAACAGCTTCATAACAGGTTCATAAAAATTAAGAGATCAATGCTTCTTTATCTATGATGAGAATTTCTTAAGAATAGAGGTGGGAGAAAGACTATTAAAATAGACTTTTATCTGCAGCCAGGCATAATTACAAGGTAAATCCCCCCTCTTATCAATGCAGTTATGGAAGAGATAATAAAGCTATTCCCCCTTGGCTTCAGATTGTTAGAGTCTTCCCATCCAGTTCACAAAATTGGCTTAGAGACATCATAAACCTCTTTCTTTTCTATATCTGTACCAAACCAGCACCAGATTCATACCTTCTGAATCCTAAAACTGACCCCTGGTGGTTTGGATGGGTATTAAGGCATTCTCATATTTGTTTCCTCACACAGAAAAACTATAAAAATTTTCCTTTTTTCTGTATCTATTGAGAAGGAAAACTCAGATCACAGGGTTTTTTTCTTCTTTTAAAATCAAAAGGAAATTTAAGTTGCCACAAGTGGCCATACCAAGATTTCTTTGTCAGAATTATTATGAATAAAGGAAGATATCCATGTAGAAAAAACACTATGAATGTTTTTATTTACAGACATGTCACAGTGAGACACTGAAACACACACAAAGCCACTCTGTTTAGAAGCCAAATATCTACAGTTTATGTGAAAGGGAAGAAATAAAACCTATGAGGGAATTTAAGTAGGTGGAATTTAATTACCTGAACTGGAATTTAGCCAGGGTAGCAAGGTTAACACCTCTACTGATCCCATATTTTTATGATCAGTTACTTTAACAACCTTGTATTTGCATATTTCTCAAGTGAAATCCAAGGCAGACCAGTTAGAGGTGAGTGCTGTTGCTGCCAATATGATACACTAAACCAACATTATTTTTGCTGCTTGCCTGTGCTCTTGATAGCTGTGCAGTCTTACAATGAACTTTGGAAATTAATTTCTGAGACACTGAAAAAGTGGTTGGTTTTTATCAATTTTAGATTTTTATCTTCTCGTCAACCTAGGGGGAACTGGGTGAAATGCAAGATTTCATTGAGCAGGCAGATGTTACATCTCTGCTGAGCTGTCCCCTATTTGTTAGTATAAATATAAATGAAATAAACAAATACAAGAATATGTTATTGCATAAACAGCAAAGAACATTATATTTAGCAAACCACATGCAAATGGTTGTTGGGTTTTTTAAGGTTTTTTTTTTTTAAGAGCAATAGAAATAATTTGTGGTCTGTACATTTTAAGATTTTAGCAAAGCCAGAAAAATTCATTAACTTTGGAAATTCAGTCCATTTCTCTGTGCCAATCATAAAGCAGTATTACAGCA
>JAHXMQ010000807.1:145886527-145914677 GCA_020466415.1 Ammodramus savannarum pratensis | reverse complement strand
GTCAGTTCATTGTATATCTACTGCTATGAATGTTATATACTGATACATTACATGGTGCTCCCAGCAGATGCACCATCAGAGGTTGCCTCTTGTCTGTATTGTAAAAATGAGGGCAGAGAATGGAATGGAAAGTCAGTAGAGGGACTGACAAGTATCAAGGGAAGTAGAAGAGCTTGTCAGTGGAAAGCAGATATGCCTGGATTGACCACCCTGACAGTTCACAGGAATCTATGTGAAGTTCCTGGATAAATGTAGGTTTAACCATCTTCACGCAGAAGATCAACAGCCCATTTAAAGAGGAAACCTAATGTTCAGTCATCATTCCCCAGTCCTTCTTTATCTTTGTTTGGTTTGTGTTTCCAACTGTTTGTTTTAGGAAGGTTTAGCACCACTGTTTATGTGGCCACATTACTGAGATCCTAATACAACTAAAAGTAAAGTTTAGCTGAAGGGCCAAAGAGGCATCACTCTGCACATCTGCACATGGAAACATAAAATTTTGGTTTGCCTTCTTCTAAATACTAAACCCTCTCTGCTCATTCAATCTGATATATGCGTACAAGAACAAAGGGGAAGCGTTTTAGTTTTAAACATTAATAAAATAAAGAAGTGCAATTTCTGAGAAATTTTTTTTTGGTGAAAGGAAAAAAATGGAGTTTGTGTATAGAGTCAGAGCTTTAGAGCTGACCAACCATTGCAGGGGTGTTAATAAAGGGGTGTTTTGTCAAAATATCTCCCAAAAGGCCTAATTTGGGAGAGGGATAAATGACAACCCGGGCAGATGTTTTCTGCCTCAGAGGCAGATGTTTTCATAGACCTGAATGATCTGGAGCATACCTCAGAAAAGGAAGAGGGATATGGGCCTGTGGCACAACGACAAAGTGACCTTTCCAGAAGGCTCCAACAGTCCTGAGGAAGGGAATGGCAATGGCTTTCCCTGTTTTGGAACACAAGCAGAGACAATAGCAAGTTATATTCTTGAGGAATTTGAAGCTTACCTTCTCTAGTTAATATTTTTTTTTTGTCATTGTTTGTTTGTTTTAAATTTTAAATGGCTATTAAAAAAGACAAAAAACTTCCCACTCAAAGCACACAGATAATTAAAGTCAATTAGTGAAATTTCAGAAATAATGTCTGGAGATTTATTTTCATCATCATTAAAAAATGTTATTATGGCAAAACACACTCTTCTCATAGATATGTAGAAAACAGAAGCTCTTTTTTTTTTTTTTAAGTGAGCAAAATAGTTTCAGTGTCTTGAAGCAATTTGAGATAATTAAATTGGAACATTGGGATTTTTTTAGTTTTAAATTGGGATTATCCCTAACTTCTCATCATTAAAGTATGTGTCTGCATCCAAAGTCAACCACGAATTAAAAGAAAAGTTAAATTAAGCTTCAAATGTTATGAATGTTATGGTTTAAGTAGCATTGATCCTTAATTCCTGGGTGCAGGGGAATACCCTATTCCCTTACAACTGACTGCATAAATACTCAATATCTTTTTCAGAACTATTTCACATGATATTTTTTTAAAAAATCACATCAAATTTCCTTTTTATTGTTGTTTGCTTTTCACCTATTTCTGATTGAAAGTAAATGTCAAATACCATGACCGTTTGGAAAAAGGATTGTTTCAGATATTTACCACTTCCATGGCATCCAATCAACAATTATTTTCAGGTTTTCCCCAGCTAATTATTTTTGTCATTAATAACCTCTATTAAAATAATATTTCAGAAATATATTAGCAACTAGAATCAAATACATAAAATACATTAGCAACTAGAAACAAATAGGTAATATTGTTTTCAAAGTATGACCATAATGTTAGGTCTTTATCACAATGGTAAGAAAAGAAGGAATGAAATCTAAAAGGTATTCTTCTTAAAATGAACAAATAAATTGTTAATGAACAGAGGGAAACTTGTTAGAGAAGAATTTAGGATTTTCTTCTCTATAATTTTGAAATGAAAGGCAGCCATCCATGGACTAGAAGTTATATTGCACAGAATAACTGTCTGATTTGTGCCTCATTAAAAACCAAATTGTATAAATCTATTATTATTAGTAATAATGCTGATCAATTAAAGTGAAATTGCCTCACCAGGACCTGATTGCAGTACTATCATACAAGACAAAATTAGAACTCAAGTGGCTCTTTAAATCCCAGGCCCAGAACAAAACTGTATGGTTTTAAGCCTGAATAATGATTACCAGTAGAATATATTGCTAGGCAAGGTCCCTGTCACAAGAAAACACTATGGCAAATAGCACTAATTGATATCTCTGATAGCTGTGTGAGCAGAAGTGTCAAGGACTGATCAAACATGAACCTTTTAAAATCTCTACCCTATGAGGACCAGACATCTGTGATGTACAAAAATAGAGTTGATGGCTTCAAAGCATAGGAACAGAGAGCAGTATTTCCATCTGAAAACAGCAAAATGCTGTCACGTTCCCAAAGGAGAGGAACTCACTAACACAGATATTTTATCCTCATTGAATAATAGCTCAGCCTACAAGCATTTCATCTCCCATGATTGTATAAATACCATAAAGTGACAATGAGAATGCAGAAAAAGATCAGCATCTTACTCACAAGGAGTCCTACCAATTTATATTTACCATCATTTCCACCACAACAATTGTTGTAAGTGTATTAATTCTTTAAGAGTTAAGCCCCTGAACAACCCAAATAAAAGTTCACTTAACTAAATCTGGCTTTAGTCTTTCTCATTGCCTCACTAACTAATACTTCAGTAGATAGTAGGTTCATATCTTCACTCAGTGTACATTTTCTTGCCTTTAAATTGATGAGGGCATTACACAAATGTACATTTGGGAAATTCACAGCCATCCATTATGGTTCAAATGAGATATCCAAGTCCAGGTTTATTGTGAGTTACCATGCCTTCATCATTCAATTCACTATGAATTTTGGTATATAATATCGTCATTTGAAGATCAGGACATTTAAGACTATCTAACTAATTTTTGAACACTTTCAGTTATAATTCAACAATTCATGGACAGTAAAGAGAAAACCTGGGTATGAATGTTCTGAAGTTCTAAATCCCAGTATGAATTCCCCAACTTCTGTTGCTCATAATGGTCTGGGATGGTGTAATAAACTGAATACAACAGTGCTATTATCTCCAGGCATTTAAAATTGGGGGAATGCCACCAACTAAATGCTGAGAAAGTAATTTTAGAAGCCCTTTGCAGAGAGTTATGAGTAAGTAAAAAAATAAGGTATCTGTGCTGTTCTTCCAAGAATCTCAACTCAGATACCCACACCAGACATGCTAATGAGAAACACGACCTACAATAGGCACAAGATTTTCTAGACAAAAAATGGGCAGTAGACTTGAGAAAATCACTATAAATCTGCATTTTTATTCAACGGATAAACTAAACCTGAAGGTTTTTTTTTAAAGTTTTGATCACATGCTCCTTTGTGTCAAGCAGTTTGTTGAGGCCTAAATCATTTAGGTTGTTAGGAGCTATTTGTGCCACTGTTCTTTGTTCCACAGTTTTCATTTTTCTTTTAAATCTCTGATCGATGTAAGTAGCTATAAATTCCAAGCCACTGGTAGATCTGAAATGTATTTGTTTTTCTCTCAAATGATATTTGAGCAAGTCAATAAATCCCAAGGAAAACTGACAACACAAAAAACTATTTTTTGTTCTGATCAAATAAATTCTTAATAACTGACTTTAAAAAAAATCTATCCCATTGACAATGTTGATTTCAATTTCCTTAGAGTCAAGTTTTGGATGAAATTGGACCATTCATACCAGTTTCAAGGAATGAGATTGCAATATAAAAATAATATAGAGGTGATATACTCTCTCTTTATAAGATAGTCTAAAAGCTATTTAATTCAACATAGATCATGATCTCTTGGCAGCAGATTTTTACCTCATTTTCTACACTGTTTGAAAACTGAGTACAGGGAGGTGAATAGCTATATATACCAAGATTTCTGTAGTTTTGGAACAGAAACATCTCATGCAGTTCTAGCCACCTACACTCATGAATCTACATAAAAACATGGGTGAGATGCAGAACCACTGCAGCTCCATCCTCACTTGGGAAAATATTTATCTATGCAATGTAGTGTAATTTTCACTTTATCAAATATTTTGACAATTTAGTCATATAGGTTCCTTATACAGGTCATAGAAGGAATCCTAATCTTCAACTTAGATGTGTCAACTGCTCCCTAATCTGCCAGTCATCTCCACAGATTCCATAGAACAGTGTTCTAACTTTTGTTGGAACAAAGTTAACTTTCTTCATGGTAACTTACATGATGTTGTGTTGTGGATTTGTGACCAAAACAGTATGGCTTTTGATTTAACTATAAGGCTGTCCTTGATTTAACTCACAAAGTTTTTTTACTTCTACCCTTCTGATTCTCTCCTTCATCCTGGGGAGGAGTGAGTGAAGGGCTCTTGTGGGGCTGAGCTGCCTGTTGGGGTTAACCCACAAAAGATGGTTGATTCATATACAAATCTCTATAGAACTGGCATTTGGAAATTGATCCCTTTGCCCAGATGTAGGCATCTGGTGGTAGGTAAAAAAGATTAGATAACCATATTTCAACATAGACTTTCTTTGCCATCTTTCTTTTCTTATCCCAAAAAGTGCCTGTCCTTACCTCAGTCACTCCCCAGGTTCAAAAAGGCACTGAATGGCTTGTCATTGGCTCTTACTTAGGTTTAATTCATAACACTATTAACAGTGCTATTGGATGGGTCTTAGTACAGAAAACAAAGATGGTGAAAATTACAAAGAAAACAGAAATTCTTTTTTTTTTTTTTTAAAGCTAAACAACGACTATGGAAAATAACAGCTCATCAGAGACTAAGCTCAGTTGTTAAATAAAGGCGAGAAGCAGCTGAAATTTCCTATGGTACCTGAACTGATAGATGTGAACTGTCAAATACAAATCACAGAGATATCAAGTTTTACTTGCAGAAGAGCTGTACTACCAAAGCAAGAGCCCAGGATGTACTCTAGCACATGTAAAATGTCATCAGACATGAGGAATTGTCATTAATTATAATAAAAAGCTCCTCAAAAAAATATTTCACAGCAGAGGAGTTGTGGATGCCCCATCCCTGGAAGTTCAAGGCTAGGTTGGATGGAGCTTGGAGACCTGGTTCTCATAGAAGGTGAGCCTGCCAAAATCCAGGGGATTGGAAGCAGATGTTTTTAAAGGTTCCTTCCAACACAAACTACTCCATGATTCTATTATTTTAATTTTAGGCAACTTAGTACGGCCCTCTTTCATACATTACGGAGCTGTTGTCAGAACAGAGAGATGATTAATGTCTCACAGCAACTGGAGCGTGTGTTTGGGTTGGGGCAGGACAAGATCTGCATGGGTGGGGCAGTGCACTGCTGCATGCCACATCCACTGGAGCCTCTGGTCCAGCCCCAAAGTGGCTACCAAGCCCCTGGCACACCCAAATCCCACCTTGGAGCAGGGCCCTGGGACACCAGAGCAGATAAAAGACTGTGACATGGATGTGGCCAGTGACCTGTTGCACTGTCTCAACGTGTTCAGGAGCTGAGACCTTGCTGGATCTGAGGCAGTAATGATTGGTCTCTCCCCTTCCCTTCCCTTCCCTTCCCTTCCCTTCCCTTCCCTTCCCTTCCCTTCCCTTCCCTTCCCTTCCCTTCCCTTCCCTTCCCTTCCCTTCCCTTCCCTTCCCTTCCCTTCCCTTCCCTTCCCTTCCCTTCCCTTCATTTTTCCTTCTCTAATACAGCAAAATGGGAACACATATATTACACTTTGATTAATTCCTAGCACAGAATTTGAAAGAAATTTAATTTCTCTTTTATGCACAGCTTGTACAGTCACAGTAACAACACACACACACATACAAGCAGCCATTATACTTATGTATGTAGATATGAATAATTTAAAAAATTAATTACAAGGCATTGCTTGTGTATCTATAGTTGTGTCAGCTCCCTTTTTATCTTATCTTGTAGGATTCTAGGAAACATTCATTGGTTAAGAAAGGATGCTTCTGGAGAGCAGAACAGCCTAAATTCTGTAATGGATATTATTCTTATGGTGATAAAAGGAACTAAGACATAGTTGAGGAGTCACTGCCATGAAAACCTCACAAACCAAAGTCCTAGGGGCACAAAGGAGAGGCCTGCAAAGAGTTCCTTGTTCAGCTTGCACAATGCATCAACTGCCAGGGATGAGAGCACAGTGTTTGCCTCTTCACTCAGCCCACTCTGCAAACTGGGAGAGGGTTCAACATCCAGCACAGATATCGAGCTTTTTCTACTCATGGAACCTTCTACAATCACTGCAAAGAGGCAGGCACTGGGAGAGGTCAATTTTTCCAACCTGCCTTCGACATCTTCCTTGATGTAATAAATCTGTCTTTGTAAAGTCTTCTTTTGCCACAGCTTACATGAGGCACTTACTAGTCTAGTTTAGACCTAAAATATTTCCATGCAAAAGTGCTACTGCAAAATACATTGTTTATAATTTTATTTTCTTCTTTTTTTTTTTTTTGTTAATAGCATAAAACCCCTCCAAATATGACAGAAGAATACTGCAAAACATAGGGTCTGTGTTAGCAGGGAATTTTGCCATGTATTCCTGTCATTAAAGAAAACAGCACGATGAGATTTTCTGCTCTCAGATGAAAAAGACATCCAAGGACCAAAGGGTGATTATGCCTAAGATAATGATGTGGAGGACAAGGGCATTAGCTAAATTCACATTCATGCTTTAATAATTGCTGAGATTATCCAGTTCACAAGTGACTTGGAGTTAATAACAGCCAGGTCAGCTGATTAATAGCAGTGCTTTTAATTTTACCAGTGTTGTTCTTTGCCAATACATTTTTATTCAAAGCATCATCACCCGAGTGACATTGCTCTTCTTTATCATCATTTTCTAAAATTTTATACAGATGAATAATTACTACAAAGGAAAGAAATGAGTTACAAAGGCATTAACAAGCAAAGCAGTTTATTTATTCAAGAAATAGATTAAAATTGAAAAGTAGAGATCTCTGTACAGAAAGGGAAAACTGTTTTGAGGAATCTATGGGGATTTTGTGGTTTTGGTTTGGGGATTTTTTGATTTTTTTTTTTTTTTTTTGTTGTTTGTTTCCCTGAAGCTACATTTGTCATTTACAGAGTTCCTGATGCCATGTGAATTTTTATTCCTGCAATTCCTTCTCTTTTTCCCCTGTGGCACACAAGTTCCTACCACGCTGCACAGAAAGACAATAGGTTTTCCGGCAGCACTGAATTTCCAACTAATTTCTTCAAGAAACGGTGTGTCCATGCACAGAAAAGAACCTTTGATCCCACATGCAGCCCCAGTCACATGTCCTACTGCGCAGGTGAGTGGAATTGAATGTCAGAATGTGCAGGGCAGGGAATTATTACTGACTCTGTTTCTCCAGGCTCTCCCAGTAGAACTTTAAGACAGCCTGAAATTTTACATTCCAGGTTGGAAATGGGCTATTGGACCATATCCTTCATATTAGGAACCATACAGTATTAACAACTAAATCAAAAAATACCTTTGCCTAATACCTTTTTTTAAAACTTTATTTTTAATTTTAGAAAATGGAAAAGAAAGAGACAGTAGGGACTTCTGGAAAGGCATAATGACACTGCTTCACTAACTTCTAAGGAAAAAAGCCAATAAGACAGTGGTGATGTGCTGTGAAAAATACAGTAGAATTAAAGCAAGAATAAGGGAGTTTGCTGGCCCTTTGTAGCAGAATAAATTATGTGTTCTCCTTCTCTGAACTACCTAGCATAGTGACAAGAAAATATTGTATAAATTAGAAAGGTGTAGCAAATATATTAAAAATAGTATTAAATAATTGTATTAAATAACTTATATAAATTTTTCCTACTCCTGACTTTCTGACTTTTCTCTTACAGAGGTTTTTAATAATAAAAATGCATTGTGAAGCAGTTATTCACTGTTTAAAACATTTCAAATTGATGTATAAATTGACTTTTTTTCAGGGGAGTATAATTACATGGCAGGAAATCTTGTATAATTGTATTATTCAATCCAGTTCATCACATAGTTTTACAACAGAAGATTATATCTTCTATTTTCCATTCTCAACTAATTATAAATTTTTCAGCTTTTAATAACAGCATATTGTGGTAATGCTATGAGGTGACAAATCTCACAAACAAAAGACTAATACAGAAGGACAGTAAGAGTTATGGGGAAAGACACTCTGTGAATGAATAACCTTTGATGAAAAAAAATTTAAAAATTGTAAAAAAATATAGATGCCTCTGGATTTTCATAAATATGTTCTGGATATTTAATGAGGAATAATAAATCTGACATTGTCTCCCGCAACTGGACATGGTATGAACATGTGGGCAAGGTGAACTCTGCTTTTGTGACAAGTTACAAGGGGGTGTACTGGTTTGTACTTTCCTCTTTGGAACAAAGATCCTATTTTGTGTTCCTCCTATGCAATGTGAGTCCAAAGGGAAAACATGCCAATAGTTTGTGGATATAGAAAGCAATAGACCAGGTGAAAATTGTGATGGGGATAAGAAGTTAAACAGATTAAAAAAAAAAAAAAAAAAAAAAAAAAAAAAAAAGAAAGGTGGAAAAGTGTAAAACTTTTTGTGTGCAAAGTGTAAAACTCTCTCTGTGTGGCCCATGTTTTCCTTCCCAATGAGCAGCACCTGTCTCTCCCTGCAATATGGAAAGAACCTGTTCCCTTCCCAGCTCTGTGCCACCCTCATCACAATTTCCACATCTGTATTTTCTCCATCTGCCTGCAGTTTCTAGAGAAGTGGGTGACATAGAGTCCCCCCACAGGATGGGACTTGTTGGACCCTAATCAGGAATGGAGACATCTCCACATCTCTGGTAGAGATTTTATCTCAGGTAGGATTTAAGAGGGGGTGGGATGGTGCCTCTGAGTGTTTCTTGAGTATTTTAGAACATACAAAACCCTATAAAAAGTGGAAACAAAGATTTCTGTAGTACAGTCAGGTTCTTGAAGGAAAACATAAGGAAAATATTTTGTGTGTAGTTCTTCAAACTCCTAGCAATTCTGAATTGAATATATTTAGAATTCAACCTCCAGATTTATTTACTTGCATCTTTTTTTTTTTTTTCTGTTATTTTTAGGTTGCCTAATTTTTCTACTTATTAATTATTACCAATCAAAATAAGTTTTCTCAGAGTTATGGCCAATACTGAAAGTGGTAAAAGTCCAATGTGGCAACAGCCAAATTTCTTCATCATCTTTTCCTGTCTCCTCAATTCTCCTCAAGAAAGGGTGTCCTCATTGTGAAAATCTTCATTCCAAATTATCTTCTTTTACTGGGTCTGTTTGTTATCATTGAGAAGACACACAAAACAAACACACAAATAAATAATATAGTGTCTTTCCATATAAGATGAAATTGTAGTATGTGGAAACCAGGGAGCCATAAGAGTGATTTCCCATTCAGCTTTCCCCACAACTCCACTGCTTTTTTCTTCCTGGTAATTCTTTAAGGTGAATATGACTCTGATTCACTGTCTTTAATTGGATGAGCAATTAGAAGTTTGGCTATTCATCTCTATTTATCTGAACTCTGCAAAACTGGTCTGGGATTTGCTAGAGAACTGGATGTCTTGGGAAATTTCCTATCATCATTTGGTCATGCATATTACCAATGTATGGGTGTCTCCTGAGGGTTTTTCTCTTTTTTGAGAGTCTGATGCTTGGGTTTATTCATATTTGGAAAAGGAATAATTTTAAATTTAGCTAAAAATTCATGGGAATTAGAAACAAAATTAATACAGGAGGATAATGGGCCAGCATGAGGTTTTAATTAATCTTTGTCTTACCCTGGGATGTGGAAAATGTCAATTTGCACTAGTTCCATGAAGGATTAAGACGAGTAATATGTACAGTCCATTTAGCTTTGAAATAAAGCATAAAGAAAATAAAAATGAGAACTTTTGATTCAATGTGACACTAAAGGGGAAGAGAATTAAACAGTTATTAAATGGAGCTGGCTCAATTACCACCATTGGAGGTGACCCTAACAAAATAGAGCTGGTTTTACCAGACATCATTTATATCCCCAAGCCACATTGATAGCAATGTTTGCCAAAATTAGAATTCAAACAAGTGTCTTATGTTGACTGCTGTGCAGGCCAGAACATCCCATTTGTTCCACTGAAACATCAAAAAATATTGGGCAAGAAGCCAAATGAGTTAACTGAAGAGATTCTGGCTTTGTGTAATCCATACTTCATACCTTGTCTCTCTGAGTATGAGAGGGAAACAAACTGGATGTGTGAGATCTATAGTTTATGAGGATGTGGCACTGATTTGGGTTCAGACAGTGAGCAGGGAGCTACCTTTGCAACACTATGTCCTCATGGTCCAGGTCCAAAAAATATTTACGCTCATCTCAGCCAAATTGTCCCTATTCCCTTGGTTTAGTCATTAAAGAAATTCAATCTTCTTTAAACAATTAGTAAATGTATTGAAGGCAACAAGACATTAGGCAAAAACTTTATTATTATTAATACAAATCTAACTTCCAAGGGTAAAATAAATGATAAATAAGTCATCAGTACATGTGGATTTTGTCTATCCATTTTTCTTCAGTCTTTTGTCAGTCTTCTTTTGAATCCTCTACCAATTCTTAGTGCAACTTTCAATTTTTCAGTAAGTGTCACGGGTGTTTCCATTACCAACTTGAGGAACTTGAGTTCTAAATGCTTCCTTTTCTTTATGAAACAGTGAACAGAGGAAAATTCTTTCAAAGAGTAAGTGCCAACTTTTCCTCGACTTATCTGCTAACACTCTATGTACTCTATAACACAAATGTTATAGACCTAATCTCTCATACTTCACAATATCCCCACCCTTATCTAAATTGTCTTCAGACTGACACACAAAAGACATTATACTACAAGACAACTCAAAAGAAATATTTGAAAGAAATAAAAGACAATTTTAGGGGATGTTTGCTGGTGTCATGGAGCACTCTGCTTTGGAAGAATGGGAATTTAAAAGTTCCCTCCTCCCACCCTTCCTTCTGGTTGAATAGTACCTTCCACCCTCCCAAGATTACTGCACACATCCTCTTACCTTTAAGGCAGATTTATGGATGAGGAAATTACAGTGACAAAATCGAGCATTGCAGCCAGCTCTGGGGTCCCCATCACAGTAATGATATCAAACTGTTGGAAGCAGTTCAAAGAAGGGCACCAAGATGATCAGACCACTTCTGCTGGGAGTAAGGCTGAGAGAATTGGGATTGTTCATCCTGAAAAAGAGAAGGCTTTGGAGTGACCAAATTTTGGCTTTCCAGCACCTGAAGAATCTGACAAGAAAAATAGAGAATTTTTACGAGAGTGATAGGACAAGGAGGAATGGTTTCAGACTGAAAGGGAGTAGGTTTAAATTAGATATTGGGAAAATTATTTACTGGGAGGGTGATGAGGCACTGAACTAGGCTGCCCAGAGAAGCTGTGGATGCTTCATCCCTGGAGGTGTCCAAGGCCAGGCTGGATGGGGCTCTGAGCAACGTGGTCTAGTGGAAGGTGGCCCTGCCCATGTCAGGGGGTTGGAACTGGATGATCTTTGAGGTTCCTTCCAACTCAAACCATTCTACGATTCTATGAGTATTCTATGAACCACTTAAACACAGTTTTTCTGATTCTTTCTTTAAATATGTTATCATACTCCTTTTACATTTTCTTTTCCTAGATAAAAGAAATTAAGTAGTGAAATCCACTCTTTATGGGCCATTCAACTGATCAGAAGGTTTTGAGCAACTTTTATTTTCCCTTAACATCTCCAGTAATGAAAACTTTTTTTTTTCCAAACTACCGTCTTCATTCACTAATTGATTAGAAATATCAAATAACAAGGAGAAGAAACACAGGGAAACAAAATGTGCTATACAGCATGAAACTGATTAAAAAACGTAAAAATAATAGCAGAATGGATTAAATTACAGAAGAAAATAGACTGGAGAGTATTAAAAATAATTAATATATTAAAAATTTAGTAAAAAGCAGAGAAATTGAGCAATGGAATTAGACAATTACTACAATCTTTTTATAGGGATATGCAGAAGACAGTAAATCACCTCAAACTTACCTGATAGGACTGCTCTGGAGAAAGAAGAGTAGTTGGAGCTCACTGGGTTAAGAACTGTATTCTGACTGGTTTTTTTACAGAATTTGAAAGAACCTCTTTGACTGCAAATTAAAAGGTGCTGTTGAAGGTCATGTAGGAGAAATCCTTCAGAAGATGAAGCAGCAAGGTAGCCACCATTACTCAGGAAAATCCTTAGCAGCAAACCTCCGGAAGCTGAGAGATTGCTCAGAGAAAGTATCATCTGGGGTGGCCTCTCTGTACACAAAATATGAAGTTACACATGAAGTTACATTTTTGGTTAAACTCACACCTATTTGTTGTGATTTATTTTGGCACTGGAATAGGTATTGTAGTGTCATTGAATCATGACATGGTTTGAGTTGACAGGGACCTTAAAGATCACCTTGTTCCAACATTCCTGCCATGGGCAGGGACACCTTCCACTGGAGCAGGTTGCTCAGAGCCTGGACTAGTCATACGTACAGTGAATCTAGAAGATCTTTTCCTTATTAATCTAGTAATTGCCACTTTGGCCTTTTTATGTCCCTTTTATATAGTATAAAATTGCTTATTATGTATTTGATGAATTTTCATGGTATTTCAATAAAGCTGTTTATTATATTTGTTATGCTGTTCCTCCAGTTTATGTGCATTCTTCAACTATATAGTCAGGAATAGTTTGTGTCTTTCTTTGTTTTCAGTCTGCCCATAAATTCAAGAAAATTTTAGGACAAGTAATGCCCCATATCTGTTTAATGCCACTGGGTTGAGCATTTGAGTGTCTACTTAACATACTTTTTAAATTGATAATAGACTTTTGTAAGCCATGGCTGCGCTTGAAATGGTGGAGCAGTGAGGACTTTTAAGGTTAAGAAAGATTCTATCCCTTCTTCCTCTTTATTAATAAATATGTGTCTACAGCAGAAATGAATTTTAAAAAAAGGGGAACTTCTACCTTTTTTTTTCCTTAAATGCCTTGAAATCATAATAATTGGAACACTATTTTTATATTTGCATACCTAGGTTATAACATGATCCCTGCAGGAAGTATTTTAGACTCATACAAAGCTCTTGACATCAGTAGGGACATAGAAATAGTTACTACTCAGCGTGAGCAAGAAAAATCCAGTATAAAGACGTAATTCATACTATGGAAAACAAGGCACTTTTAAATTGGAAACATACAGGTGGGCAAAAGTTTGGGAAACAGTTTGGTTTTTTTTTCTTTTGAGGCTTTAAGGCAGAAATTTTCATCTCACTTCTACTCATGACTCCCTTTTGTCTAGAACAAAAAACATTCTAATTTATTTCAAGCTTGAAATAATTTAGGATATGATACAACTTTTAATAATCTCATCTTCAATGTGTTGACATAAGTAGCTTGATCCCATACTGCAGTTTGCTACCATGTGAAAGCCACTCTGCATACCCACCACTACATCTCCACTTTTCAAACTGCACTGCAGAGCTTAACTGAAGATTTTTAAATACTTGTCCTTGTCCTGCTGTTATCTATGAAGCCAACTACCTACGCATTTCCCACATTTAAAAAAGATGGGGTTGGGCTTTCATTATATACACATATTTAATTTGTTTTTCAATCAAAATAGCAATTATTATTGCAGATCTCTGCACTTGAAACCTGTTTCAAGTCAGGACAATTTCACTATTTATGAACAAGCTAATTAATTTATGTCAAACATTTAAATGACAACAGGGATGTTTTCACTGTCTGCTAAATGTTGATTGCATGTAATACATATGGCAAAAGGCATAGAAAGAAAGGATTGGGGTTAAGTTGCCCAAACAAATCTAGCTCTATGCCGTACCGATATGCTTTAGTATACATTCAGATTTTATTTCCAAGCTTTAAAACTGCCCCAAACATACACTCTTATTGCTCATAGAATTATAACTATATAACATCTTGCTCAAAAATGTACGCATTTTGGAAAAATGCAAAATTAAGATTAGCAAATATATTAAAGAATGTAACATAATTTTTAGTCTGAAATCAAGGTAATATCTCTACTACTTTATTCCATGTTCAAGGGCTACCTCAGTTTGATGAATTCTCAACAAAATTTTGGTTTTAAACTAGTTTTTAGAGGAACACATGCAAACATCTAATGCAAAAGTATTACACCACAAGATCTATTTTACCATTTATGAAACCAATGTTATATTTCAAAATAGTGAACAAAATCAAAGTGAATTTTCTAGCAGAGATGGGGTTTGATTTCTTAATAATTAGTTGCTTTTTAATCCATAACAATAATAATTAGTTGCTTTTTTATCCTGTTACCTTTCCTGTTTTTTGAGAAGTATTGGTATGGATCTTGACTGTTGAAGTTAAGGGATGATTTACTGTGCAGTTGTTCTAGATTTTCATTGCTGGTTTATCAACTTCTCTCCTTAATTTGTCATTATTCAATTCACATTTACATACCTTTCCTATCTTTTGTGTGACATATACAGCTCTCTGCTCTCATTCACAGTTTCAGCATCACCTGCTTTCACCTTGCCTCTCCCTCAGCTCCATCCTTCCAAAGGGCTTGACCCAACATTTGCTGGATTCAGGCAGTCTGCACACCTCAGAGAGAGCATTACCAGAATAGAAAGAGAACTTGAGAGGTGCCTGAAGGATTGAGGCACCACCTTTTCTTGAACCACAACCTATCCCAGCCCCTAAAACTGTTTATAGATCAAAGCTTAGCACAGCTGGAGCTGTGAGGTACCCACATCCCAACCATGTGGGGACCAGGAGGGTGTGTTTCGCAACACAGCAACATTCTAAACAAGTTAAGCTGTTAATCATTGACTTCCATGGCAAATGTCCCTTCCAACGTGATCCTGGACTGTGTGGGGCATTATTCCTCAGGCCTCATTCTTCACCAAGAATAGGTTTATAAGTTATAGAATGGTTTGGGTTAGAAATTACCTAAAAAAAAAATTAGTTCCAACCTCCAAGCCATAGGCAGAGACACCTTCCACTAGATTACATTGTTCAGTCAATCAATTCTTGCCTCTGAGCAGACTTACAGATTGAGACATATCTTAAATATAGAGGATACTTAGTCAACTGTAAAGAAAACCTGCACGGACTCCCGTTTTCATATGTTTTCTGCTTTCAATTTTCCCAAAAATAAAGGTCTTTAATGAGTGCTATTTGGCTACTAATTACAAAAGGAAAATTTTTGATTCCTAAACACAAGGCAGAAATGTGGTTTTAAAGATATTTGCATGAAGCAATACCATAAAAAAAGTTTAGTTACATAACTTTTTCTTCTTATTTATCAGCATTATCATATGAGAAAAGGCTGAAGGAGCTGGCACTATTTAGGTTGGAAATGAGAAAGCTCAGCTGGATCTTATCCCATGTACAAATACTTGATGGGAAGGAATGAAGGAGAAGAAACCAGATTCTGCTGCCTGAAAGGATGCAAGGTAATGGACACAAATAAAAACTTATCAAATTTCATCTGAGTGTAAAACCACCCCACTTTTGAACTGTGAGCATGCTCAAATGGTGGAAGACTTTCTGCAGAGCTTTTGCTGAACTGTATTTTTACAGCTAGAACATCACTGTGTTTTCAGTACTGTCCTTGTCACAAATCCAAAATAAAGCACTACATGAGATGCTATGAAAAATATTAACTTTATCCCAGCCAAACCCAGCACATATCTCAATGATTATGTGCTTATCATAGTGTATACCTTCTCCCCTCTATTTATAGTGAGGCTTTCTTTGTAATACGCATTTTAGAACTGTGTAATAATGTCTTTACTGGAAGACTTATTATTCCATGGATTAACTCCTCAGAAGGCTGTTGTAAGTTAAACATATGGCTAACAGCAAACTTCTCATTTTAGCACAATCACGTTTTAAAATCAAGACAAATTTCTAGGTTAAAAATAAACATTGTGATTGAGAGTAAATACGTTCTTCAGTTTTTCATTTCTGTGACTGGATAGCTCAGTTTTCATCTAGGTATGTCTAAATTTGCACATGCATTCAACCCTCTGCATAATCTGAATGAGAAGATTTCACTGCAGAAAATTCACTGTCGAAGAGTGAGAAATGGGAAAAGGATAACCCAGTTACATATCTTTTTCTCCATACTTTCCCTAATGGTTTATATCCCCTCAATAAAAGAGATATACTTGTCAAGGACCCCCAGAATGAACAATGTGTGGCCTCTTTTTATAACTGAAGAGGGGGAACAGGTCAGTCATTAGAGTGAATAAGACCCTCATTGAATTTAATTGAATCCTATTGATTTGCATAGAAGACAATTAGTTTGAATTGACTTTTATTGATTTGTGCCTAATTGGACTCAATTAAAACCCAGTGACTTGCATAGAACAAACTAAATTGCACTGACTAATTGGACTGAACTGAAGCTTATTGAAGTGAAGAGTGTTCAGAGAGATGAGCAAAAAGACTGTGATTGCTTTTAATAAGACTCCTATGCTCTTGATGAGTGCCTGCTGAAATCTGAGTGAATGTCATTATTAAAGACACTCTTTGAAAAACTGTTGTTCACACGTGGCTTGTGATTACCTTCAGCTGCTGGTTTATTTCATTTGTAATTTTTTTTTCTTGCCTAGGGACCTTGCCAGAAAGCAGGAATTCAAATTAATTACTTTTAAAAGAGTAGCAACACTTCTTCTTTTTTCTTCTTTTTTTTTCTCTGAAAAATCCATCTTGCAGATGTTTCCCACTTCACAGGTGGCATTATGAATGAGTCTAGCCAAACAGGGGTGTCATTAAAACATCCAGACAGGACCTGCAGACTCCTGTCTTGCTTTCTTCATTATGCAGATATTTCACTATACTCATACAAACAGTACCATTAAGTGACTTGCAGAGCAGGATAGCTTGATGGAGCATTGAGAATCCTGCCTAAATGAAAGATTATCAGATGCAGCTGAAGCATAATGAATCCTGTAAGTAATTTGATAACTTTGTTAAAATCACTGAATGAACTTTTAATTAAGATCACCAGCATAGATGAGGATAGCACCCTTTTTCCACCAGAAATCAGTGATTTCTTTGCTTATTGAAATTTTATGATATGAAGTTATGTCAATCAAGGCTTTGCAGACTGTGGTTGAGTTTGGGCTGAAAGATGATCCTCTTCAGCTTTCAAAAGGCTCTGAACCCACTCTATTTTACTCAGTACACAAATGCAGGAACCACAGCTATTAGTAGGCATCACTATGGCTGGTGATGTGTCCAGATGGACAATTATTCAAGTGGCAAAAACCCTGTAGGTCTCTGTTTTAAGCTGTAAATCAAAAAAGTACAGCAGTGACGGTGATGGTGGTCACTACATGCCTCAATCTAGTAAAGGAAAAGTTAATCCAACAAAGACCATAATTCTCTTACAGTTTGAAAAAGAAACACAGAATATTGGTAAGGAAGGGACTTTCTGGGCCATGAAGACCAGTGTTTTTCTGTCCCAGGCATGCATCGTGTGTTCCCTTACATTAACCTATAGCTTCAGTGTACAATTCCCATATTTTTACCCATATTGGTTTTATCAGAATGTCCTTTACGTCTCATTTCTTCCATGGGGATCAATGTCTAGCTTTCAGTATGTGTCTAGTCATAGCTGCATTACAGTAGCTATGTAAAAAGGTTGTGCTTTACCAGCACTTGTCTCTCACTGATGTTTACTCCCCTGGCATATTTACAGATCACAGTTATATTCCTTGACAGTCTTTGTTTTATTATTCTAAATAAGTCAAGCTCTTTCAGCACACTCTCACGAGGTATGGTTTTCCATTGTCTGTGTACAATCATTTGTCTCAATACCTATTCTAGCCTGAACTGTCTTTTTTTTACTTACACATGAATGATCAGAACTGTTATACAGATACAAAAACTGGAAAGAGAGAGGAAAAAGAGAAAGAAAGAGAGAAAGAGAAAGAGAGGGAAAGGGCTAGAAGAAGCGATAAATTTGTTGGGATTCTGGCAGAGGGCAGTGCCATGACAATTTAATTTGCCCAAACAACTATATGATGTCTAATGGTGACTGAGGAATCCCTGTTACAAGAGAGGGTCCTTGCATCAGTATCTTGACCCAAATCAAGAAAGTTGTCCCAAAATACTGTTTTACTCAGTTTCTACAAGCCCAATGGCCCAACTGACATAAGAACCCCAGGGCATATGCAACTCTTGGTAGTTAATACACTTTAAACATGTAAAAAATGCCTTGACTACATACAAAAGACTGTCCTATACAACCAGGTCTGCAAGAAAATATTTCTACTGTTTATGTTCAATGATATTATCTTTGCACAACACTCCTGTAGCATGAGTGATGTAAAAAATCTTTGGCTTAGTTTACCCAGGAGTTCACTCAGCCTACCTAGGTGTATAAAATGGTCCTGATGCAGCAGATGACTCAGAATTTGTAGTTTGAAATTCCCATCTAAACAGCTCCTGTAACAAACTGCCCAATACTTAATTCTAAAAGCTGTATCAGTCATGTGGTTTTTAACTTTTGATGCTATGTCCAGGCAATCCATTATCCCACCTGTGCTGGTGCCTGTCCAGAAACCTCTTGGACCATGGCAGCAGGACTCTGAGTGCACTGGTTGTGCAACAGGCACAGCTCTGAAAACAGATATCCCACTGTTATAACTAATGAACAAACTTAAATTTCATAATTCCAAGTCACAACCCAAATCCCATAGTCTTGCCACGACTGTACAGAATATCCCAATAGAGTTTTCACTGGAAAATGGCTCAAAGTCTTTGGTATGTCAGCATCAATTTCAACCTCTGATAAAAGGAAAGACTTCTTCCCCCCCCAAGTACTTCACATTATCCATATTCATCCTTTGAGGAGATAAAATGACAGATTTTTCCTCAGTCCTACATGGCTAATGAATTATATAAAAAGAATATTGCTATTAAGATCCATGTTCAAGAAGCACTTTTGTTAAGAAATATACATTTACAAGAGATATGTTGGTCTCCTTTGTTCATACATTTCTTGAATAAAATATTGAATTTTCATTATAGAGCATGTTCATTTTTTTAAAATAAAAGTATGAAGTCTTGTTTCAAGTGACTTCTTATTTGAAAATATAGGGTAATTATTTATAGAGTCTATGACGGTGTATCAAAGTGACAATTCTCTGTGCTCAGCTTTGTAAGACCATCAACCTCTGGGACTAATTCAGGAATGGAAAAAAGGGTACTATCTCAAAAAAGAAACCAATGATCTAAAGATCTTTTTGATCTAAGGATCATAATGGTCTATCGAGGGTATAATATCAATGAGAAAGAAGAAACTCTGGAACAGCCTTCTGCAATTGATTAACCACTTAGTAACCCTTCACAAACTTCTTATGAGCGTGTCTTTAATATAACACAAATATATTTCCAACACTGTTTTACTTCTAGATTTGCTTTAATGACTATTAAATTGTCATAAATGAATCATTTCAAATATCATCTCTTTCTGCCATAACATGATAGTGATTCTTTTCATCCACATTTTAGAATCATACTTTGCATCACTGGCATTTATCTTCCCAATCAGAATCTGTGCATTAACCAGTGCCATTTATTACATTGCTCTAATTTCACACAAACTTTCTCACCACTGAAAAAGCATTTTTTCTGAGCCAGTTTTGCATTTAAATTACCCATTGTGTATTTCATTCTGATTTCTTAATTTCATGGCTAGCTTTTGCCTTTGATTTTACAAAATTAAGAATGATGGCCATGTTAATGACAACTATTTTATTTTATTTTATTTTATTTTATTTTATTTTATTTTATTTTATTTTATTTTGTTTGGCATCCAGCTTCCTGTGCTTTACTGATTTTCTTTGATTTCCTTGGAAGGGGTGTGAGTGGGGAGAGAAATCTTTTCATGAAGCCCATTTTAGCACAGAAATACAACAGAGGAGTCATTTTCATCCAGAGTTATTCCCATATATAAGAATTGTGTCTCGTTTTCTGGAGAGCTGATTCTCTGCATTGAAGGAAAGCAATTGCAGGCACCTGACCACACACATTAAAGGCTGCTGTACCTTCAAATGAGAGATGAAAGCTTGTGATTTCAAACACATAAAAGCATTCAATGCAGGCACACTCAAGAAAGTCACAGAAGATTTGCCAGCACAGTATTATTTGTATTGTCTAGGCTAGTGCATAAGAGCATCATTACAAAACAAAATAAGCCCAGAAGAACCCAATCCATCTCCTGAGCATTCATTGCACATCTGTTTGATGATCCAAGAGCACAGTCTTGCAAACCCACACAGAAGAATACTGGGACAAAAGAGCTTCACTTTGCCTCTTGAAAGGGAATGTCTTGCTGCTCACCCTCTCAGAAAAACAATGCCAGGAAAGCTGGACCTGCAAAATTACCTTTGGGTCTAGCAAGCAGCATGGAAAATATTCAGGTTTTTTTGTCAGTGGTTGCCCTTCTCAGCCCCTCACCAAATCTCACTTCAGTGAGTTAAGATGGTCACAGTGAATACTCCAAATTGCCTGTGGACACTTGACTGCATCCAGAATGTCGTGAAAATACCTTTTTTCTTCTGTCTCTGTCACAATATGAACTTCATAAGGCTGGGTTATAGTTTGTTTGCTGAACCAAAACACTTCTCATCAGGCTTCTCAACAGATGGAGTTCATTGAACTCTAATCCAAAGCTCTTTGACACACTACTGACCTAGACTTTGATGGGCTTCCATTCAGACCTAACCCTGACTTCTGCAAACATAAATCATCCTGGCTAAAATGATTGCTTCCTGATATAAGTTTCTTTTTCCACATTTATATCTTCTTCTGGAAATCCAGGAGAAAGAAAAAAAGTTTTTACTGCATTACACAGTTCTTCTTTTCATGTTCTAGACTCTTCCTATAATTTTGGTCAGTGAGTTTCATATTTTTCTATAAATATGTAAAGATTATGACACATTTTTAATCATAATTATTCAACTTCTAAAGCACAGACTAAGAATCTTACACACTCACAGTTCTGTTACTTCTTTCTTTCATTCCTTCATTCTCTTGCTCATTGTCTCATTTTACTCATCCATCATATTTCAGCATAAATTTATCTGTTTTCCTTCTGATGTCCTCTGACCTCTGTTTCCTGGAAGATTCCCCCAATGTCCAGCTTTCACCTTACCTCCCTTTCTGTCTTTTCAGAGCTTTTGTTTTCTCCAAATTTAAGGATCTTATATCCTCCTAAGACATCACTCAAATGCCCTGTGCCCTTTGCTACTCCCAGTCCTTGAAAAATCCTTCTTCCATCAAATTGGAGTAGAAAATAGGAGAAATCTGAAGCAGATGTTTTTGCCTCTTCTTTGCTTCCCTGAGGTGCAAGAGATGGAAAGAAAGGGCATAAAAGAGAGATCTGAAAAAGAAAGGTGGATCACCTTAGAGGGAGTAGCCTGGAAGGCCAGAGGTGCTGTTCTGAGCTTTCAGATGAGAGCAAAAGAATGCAAGAAAAGGTAGGCAAGAGCTTCCACTGCTTCCTTGTGGGGAAAAGAATGGCCATCACCTGTCACCATGGCTCACCAGCCCTGCTTTAGCTCTTTGAATGCCACTGCAGTCCAAATAAATAAAAGTTGTTACATATTCTAACTCCTCCTTATCAAGAGGAATGATCTTTCATAGCACATACACGCTGCTCCCTGGAGCACTTCACACATTTAATTTCAGACTATGTGAAACTCAGGCACAATTATTTTTTATGTAAAAGAAAAATTCCTGAGCTCTGTCTATATTATCAATTATTAAACTCAGACAATTAGAAACACATTTAGCAGATCCTGCGTGCATCCTTTTCAGAGTCCCTGTGCACCTGCTTCTACATGGGCAGAAAAAAAGATCTAAATTAGACCCTCCATTTAAAGGACAACATGCCTTTAGCATTTTCTTAACCTCTAATTTCAGGGTCATCCACCATAACCCCTCAATATAAATTTTTAAAGCACATTTTCTTCCCTTTCTTATTTCATTTCAAGACACTTGGGAAAGGAAAGATTTCTGAGTGTGTCTTCAAAAGAAAAGCATAATAGCTTTAAATTTAATAATGGAAAATTTGAGATAAATAAAAGGGTCAGAAATCATAGAACCCTAGAAGGGATTGAGTTGGAAGGGACTTTAAATATCATTTACTTTCAACCCTCCTGCCATGGGCACAGGCACCTTACATGAGACAATGTTGTTCCAAGTAAAACATGTCAAAATATGAAATTTAGCTTATGTTGCCATCTTGGATAGGACATCTTCCTTACTTTAGCTAACAGATGGCAAAAGACAATAAATAAAAAAGGTATCTCTGGCTATAAAACCTGTCCCCTCATGGAAAGATCTATGGCTTTTCAAAGGAAGGGAAGAGTTCTTTGGCACCTAAAATTAGCAAAGAAAAAAACAAAAGAGAGAAGCTGTATTGCAGAGAAGATTTTCAAGTTAGGGAGCCTTACTGAGGCTCTAAGAGTTCCCTGGTTTTGTGTTTGAATGATGATGGAACAGAGAATACCAACATTGAGTGAAGCCAAAGAAATTTAAATAATTACCATGATTAAAGCCCATACGGCTTTAAAATAGCTAGGATAACAGGATAGCCACTGTTTTCTAAATGCCTCTTGTTTGGAAAAAATTTCTTTCCGAAGATCATGCTTGCAATCAAAGTAAACTGAAAATCACAAAGGTCTTGTAATATTTAAAGTTCTTCAGTGAAACAGGCAATGTTTGTCTTTGCCATGGGAAAGACAAAAAGAATGTTTCTACTGAGAGGAGATAGTGATCCTTCTTGCTTCTAGAGAACTTTCTTGATTCTTTAAAGGGAAGTTCCAACGAGATATGGATGCTGCTGTAGGTACTCAACTTTCACCCCTTCAGCTGGTCCTGTACTTTGCTCCAAGTGTTTTTGTTCCTCTAAGGGCTTAATAGATAATGCTTTATTTGGAAAGTAATTCTTTGTTTCTGCCTTGCTGCAAGCTTGCTCTCACATTTTACTAAAAGGGAACTGCTGTAGGGTGCCATTACCCCTGCTGGGCCTGCTGAAGTGGCCACTCTTATGCAACTTTAGAGCAGCTGAAGAGCACCAGTCAAAAAAGGTAAAGGCTGAAGGTGGGATGCACATCCCAATACATCCAGTAAGACCTTGGGAAAGAGTGCAAAGGCAACTAGTTAATAAATAGACTATGTGCATGCATTTATTTAATACATATTATAAATATTATGGTGATTGCAAAAGAAGAAACAAATTCAGAAAATATGGAAGCTAGTTTCTAGTGCCCCCTTCTGCTATTAGTGATGCTTTTCTCTGTAGCATAATTAAGCCCACTGTGCACCTGAATTTGTTTTCGTGCTGATCTGAATGTAATTTGGCTGGATTGTAATACAGCACATTAAGTCTGTTTGAAGACGAACGAGACTTAAATTGCTGAAACCTACACCTCAGGTTTTATTATCTTTTTTTAGTTGTTGTTGTTTGTTTGCTTGTTTTGTTTGTTCAATTCTAATTTAGTTTTTCAGATGATGCACACATGCAGAATGCTACCAAATCTTAATGATGTGTGGCTCGTGCTTAACCAGGTGCTTTACGATGTCTAAAGCAATAGCTTTGCTTTTGCAGCTCTGAAACAAACTCACCTTTAACATAAAATATGGATTCAAGTGCATAGGAAAAGCAGCAAATGTTTAATAAACATGTTTATACTTCAGACAACATTTTTTATAAAGCATTGGATTAAAACCAAACAATGCAAAACCCAGAGCCAAGTCAAACCTTTCCATTTCCCTGTTCATTTTTGTACATATGTACAAAGAATATCTGGTGGGCATATGTGCTGGTTTCAGCTGGGGTGGAGTTAATTTTCTTCATGGTGGCTGGTATGGGGCTGTGTTTTGGATTGGTGCTGATAATACAGAGATGTTTTTGTTATTGCTGAGCAGGCCCCACACAGAGCCAAGGCCTTTTCTGCTTTTTGTACGGCCACAAATGGGGAGGAAATTTGGGATGCAGGGGAGCTTGTGAAGAGACACAGCCAGTACAGGTGACTCAAACTGACCTAAGAGATATTTCAGTGACATCATGATCAGTATATTAAATGGGTGAAGAATGAGGATGCAGGAGATTCTTTATATGATGGAGTTGGTTTTACCAACTCACAGTTATGCATGATGTGGCTTTGCTCTCCTGGAGATGGCTGAACACCTGCCTTCACTTGGGAAGCAGGGAATTAATTATTTGTTTTTCTTTGCTTGTGTGATTTCTTTTCCTTTCCCTATTAAACTATCTTTATCTCAACCCATGAGTTCTCCAGCTTTTACTCTTTCAATTCTCTCCTCAATCCCACTGGTGGGAGAGTGAAGGAGCAGCTGCCGGGGCTTGGCTGCTGGCTGGGGTTAAACCACAACAACTTCTTATCATACAAAATGAATCCTATTGAATTCAACATATCTTTATTTTCAGAGGACTCTTCAACTCAACTGCTTCACCATAACAGCCATGTAAAAATCCTTCCTGACTTTTTGGGAAAATCTGTATGTGGATGTAAAGCACTTGGGGATTAGGTAAGAAAACTTTCCTTCTTTCCAGGATAATGCAGAACCTACTCCCACCTTAGGTAAAGATGCAGCTTTCCATTGTTGTTTTTACTGTAAAGCTAGGATGGAGTTCAGCTCCAGTTAAAGATTCTTACATAGAGATATCTCCCTGCAGGTGTCTGAACAGTACATGGGAATTCACTCTGCCCTGGACTGTAAGGATAGGGTACCACTCCTGGTTGCAACACTCACAGCAGATCTGTGTATAAAACATTTAAATGGATGCCTTGAATATCCTCGCAAATGGAACTAAATATCTGTGTTCAGTAAGGGAAAAATAAGGGGGAAAAATCCAAGTCCATCCTGGTTAACCAGCAGACTAGATCCGTAATGGGAACTTACACATCTTGCTTATATATATAGACTCCTGTGTATGGAATCCTGCATTGAGGCACCTTTATTCTGAGCTAAATTTTAACTGACCATGCTAAATGGGAAATACCTGTAGGAGGGAGGCTCAGAAGGAACTATCATTTGGAGATCATAAATTACATTACAGTAATTAAACTCCCAACGAATAAAAATTTAAAAAATAAAATAAAAATTAAACAAATGAAATTTAAAAACCCACAAAAAACTTAAAAAACCCTTTATATATATATATGTAAAAATAGAAAAAATTGAATATGCGATATAGGAAGTCTAAAGAAAATAAAATTTTCAACTACTGTCAGTATTTAATTGTTAATATAGATAAAGGCCATATGTAAGGCATCTGAAGCCTGGCTAAGAGGGTTAGAGAGACTATTGTTTGCACAGGCCAGGAGCATTCAGTGAGGTATAAGAGGGCTGGCATACACTGCTGCAAGTGTGTGTTATTCACAGTAACTGCACTATTACTTTCACTTAGATTCAGACAGCCCCTGGAGTGATGCACTTGGAAAAAGGCTCTTTGGTGAATCAGTAACACTCTGAGCCACCAGTTCATGCATTAAAAGGACAGTTCACTACTCGTGGTAATATTTTTTTCCTGAGGTGGAAGGATGTAGGCCTGATGATCCAACACGGGTAACTGCATCTTTAAATTAGAGTGTCTATTTATCTGGACCAGACTGTTTTATTCATGGAGAGCCTCAATACAAAAAGCCCTGTGCTCCTCTCTGAAACCCATTCACACTTCATTAACTGAGCAGAAACCTTTGAGGATAGACAAACAGATAGGTAAATTCCTGTCTCCAGACAGAAGCGGGAGTTTGTAAATTAATGCTGAGATTTTTACTAAAGGTAGCAGGTACACAAAAATTCCTTTGTACATTTGAGATTTCTCTCTTTATTCTGTCCTGGAGTGTAGAAAATCTGGAAATAAATTATCCTGATAGTGATAAATTATGATCTGTGCATTTGTTGCCCATTCATGCTAAATATACTGCAGCAGAATTAATTTAGTTAGTTTGTTTGCTTTTGCCTTTTTCTTTTGCCCCTTGAGGGAAGGCATGACCAGATATAAGTGATTTTATGACTCAAGACCCTCTGCTTCTAACATCTGAGGATTTTAGAGGAGTGATTTATACCAGGGAATTCGAAGCTAAAGGAAAACTACGGAGTTAAATCTGCTGACAGAGAGGTTCTGCTCCCATATTGTTATTAAGTTATCAGGAAGTCCTTTAAATTTTCAACAGGATGTGCTTTCTGTTTGAGCAGGTTAGCATAAGAAAGACAGACTCTAATGAATCAATCTCAGTGTTTCTTCCTTGCATGGCAAATGATATAGATTTCTCTGTTGTGTTCACTTAGCTGGCTGAGCTGATTGCATTTTGGGTTGATGAACTGAATCTTTCAAAGCATTTAAATTGGAGGGGTAATGAGGGAGTTAGAACTAAGACTTCCATGCAACTCATAGCATGGTGAGAGTGTAGGTAGATGAAATAATGGCTCAAAATATTTTGCTAATAAAATTCTCACTCTCTTATTTGTTTCTGGGATTTTAGTCGATGCTCTGTGAGACATGTGGTTTCCAGGCATGAATTAACTCTAGGGATGCCTTTCTAAATAAAAGTAGAGATCATTCTGCATTAGTAGGGGTGGAAAGTCCTTTCCCACTAATCACAGAATAACAGAATATCCTGAGTTGGAAGGCACCAGAAGGATCAGCGAGTCCAGCTCCTGTCCTTGTGCAGAGCACCCCGAGAATCCCACTGTGTGCCTGAGAGCATTGTCCAAACATCCCTGGAGCTCTGTCAGGCTTGGTGCTGTGAACATTTCCCTGGGGAGCCTGTTCCAGTGCCCAGCTGTGATGGTGTTCACAGGGGCTCTTGGATGAGGGAAGAGACGAAGGATATGACTCCATGTTTCAGAAGGCTTGATTTATTTTTTTATGATATATATTACATTAAAACTATACTAAAAGAATAGAAGAAAAGGTTTCATCAGAAGGCTAGCTAAGCTAAGAATAGAATGGAAAGAATTGTAACAAAGGCAGCTGTATCGGACTCTCTCCGAGACAGCTGTGCTGTGATTGGCCATTCATTACAAACATCTAAGATGGGCCAATCAAAGATCTACTTGTTGCATTTCACAGCAGCAGATAACTATTGTTCACATTTTGTCCCTGAGGCCTCTCAGCTTCTCAGGAGAAAAAAAAAATCCTAAGGAAAGGATTTTACATGGAAAGATGTCTGCAACACCCAACCACCCTCTGGGGAAAGAACATTTTCCCATTACCCAACTTCAGCCTCCCCTGACACAGCTCCAGCCGTTCCCTCAGCTCCTGTCACTGGTGACAGAGAGATCAGTTCTGTCTCTCCTTCCCCTTGTGAGGAAGATGTGGATTGTAGAGTTCTCCCCTCAGTCTCCTCTTATTACCATATTTGTATATTGGAACATCTTGGAACTGAGACATCCAGATATGAAATCAGTGGTTTAAAGAATCACTTTGCTAAAGAGAAAAGCAGTTTAAATATGCTCTTTGACCAAGGCTTCTGAGTTATCAGTGTAGTCAAAAAAATTCCATTTTCAAGGGAGTTTTGTAGGACAAAGGTTGAAAAAAAAGGACATGTTAAACATTGCAGCCCTGTAACTCCTGCTAATAGACCTCCTCTCTCTGGTGTGAGAGGAACCTGGGAACAATTCAGACTCTACCAAGAGCATTTTGATCCACCTGGCAGTCCTTGGGTTTCAGAGTTATGGGAACTCGAGCTGCTTTTTGATCCCTATTCATTTTGTGTGGCTATTCACAGCCTGTGTTTTGAATAGCAGAATAAGACTGTTAATAACTAGCTGAACACAGGATTGCTGTATGGCTCAGGGTCCTTGGAAACCAGATATTTGGTAGAAATTCCTCACTAAAATCTTCATTCCACACATATCAGTAACATCTTTCTCATGCTATGAGGGCTAAAGTCTATGAGTCTATAAAATTACACTCTACTGTTGAAAAAATATAGGACACTACTGTTAC
>JAHXMQ010000807.1:145866924-145886427 GCA_020466415.1 Ammodramus savannarum pratensis | reverse complement strand
AAGATGTCTGTGACACACTACCACTGTTATCCCTTCAAAACTTGAAGGAGAAATTCTTCCTTGTCCCAAAAGTATGTAAATCATCATTTTACAAGAAAGATATACAAACAATGTGCTGAAAAACTTCCAGTATGGCTAGGAGTCATGGTTTAATCAGCTCAAACCTATTTCTGTTATGAGACAATAGCTTTCAAAGAAAGATAATAAAACTGAAGTGCACTCCAAACCTCTCATCTATATTAAAAAAAATAAAATAAAATAAAAAGAGGCCAGGATAAAAGCTGGTGCTTCCATGGCCCTTTTAAAGGTCAGAAGTGTACTATAAATACTGTGTCAATACATCTCAGTTAAAATAGTTAAAATGATCCAGTAGTCCATTCACATTTACTTCAAGATGGTAACAAGTCAAATACCCAAAAGGAGGAAAGAAACAGTTTGGGGAACACAAAACATTTAAAGCATTCTAATAAAATTTTAAAAGGACAGTCAAGGTCACTTTGAATTTATAAAAAAGTAACAGCAGAAAAGGGAAACAGTAAGGTGCAATGATAGCTAGGTAGATGAGAGGGCAGACATTTATGGTGTCAGTTATTGAAAGCAGGAAATAAACTCTTATTTGTTGAATGAACACTCTAGGCTAGAAAGAATAATATTGCTGAGACTTAAATATGACCACTATATTGTTGGACAGGATATTTTAAAAATACACTCAAATGTAATTAGGTAAATTATTTATCCATTTTTTTATTTCTTCTTTTATCTTTATATTCAGTGAAGCATTTTGCTTTTTTTCCTTTGCTCCTCATTCATCACTGAGTTACACCATAGGATTTGACTTAAATTTGGCTAAATAACCACAGGTGGTACTCCCAAAACATTTTAATGGACAAAAGATGAAAAAAGAAACCCAAATATTTCAGACCAATATAGAAGCAATTGGGGAGGCAGAGATCAGGGTAAGAAATTTATATATTTTTTAACACCAGAGTTCTTTGTTTGTTACTTTTATAATAAAGAGAGATAAAAAGCTATTGATGATAGCCATCATATTTCCACATGTATCAGGATGGAATGTGCAGAGCAAAGAAACAGATAACACTTTTCTGAAGTCATTCCTGCTGTGGTGAGGTGTGCAACCACAGGGTTTAAAAAAAACCCTTTGAGTTTCAAAAAGCTTTTGATAAGGTTATGCATCTAAGATAATTGGTTACATCAGATACAAATATTCCAGGAGTTAATGAAGTTCTTAAAACTCAGATGAAGTTCACAGAGGAAACTCTTCAGTTTTTGACTGATATGGAAAAGGTGAAAATCAGGTCAAAGGGGCAGAACCTGTTCCCAATTCCTGGGAGCCCTAAATGAAAGTCTGATTAAAATTGTGTGGTGTACTTTATGTCTTTACAATCTCAGTCACCAAATGTTGAAATATATGAATTTAAAAGGCTATATTTGATTGATTATATTTTCAAGTAAGTGCCAGTTCCTGCACTAAGCTTACAAAACCCCCATTCAATGCTGCAGCTTGGGAGCAGAAAGGCTGAAAAGCTCCTGCTGGAAAAGGACCTGGAGGTGCTGGCCAGCAATGGTTGAATGTGTTTTTCTGGCCAGATGTAGTATTTTGTTTGATTTTAAATACTATTCAGTAGACTTTTCAGTGATTAGTCTATATGTGTAATAGTTATAATTCCTCAAAAAAACTAAAAAACCCCAAAAAATTTGGAAGAAAGTAAACCCTTGCAATTTATTTCAATGTACTTGTTAAATGTTCCAAACTCATGTCCAATTCTGTTATTTTGTCAGTAAAGACATGAAAAATATTTTTCACATGATCCTAAATACTAAATAAATTTGTATCATGAATATTAGCAAACTATTGGTTCAGAAGTGATCCATTGTCCTTGCCAGTCTGTATTTCAGCAAAACAAGAAGCCATACACCCATTGTTAGAGAAAAGTGTATCACATCCAAATTCTGCCTCTTCTTGACCTTCCAAACCAGGGGAAAGAAACAGACATTTCTTTCTTAAGTCTGACTTATCTCTCAGGTGCAAGAGCTGCTGCTCTGCTGTAGTCAGCTATACTTTTATCACAGGCTTATCAAGTAGGTAATTCTAATTTTGCACATACAATGATTTCTCCTTCATGAATAGTGATAAAAGCTTAAAAGAATTCTGAACATTTTGATTAGGAATGCATCAGCTGGTGGATCAAAGATAAATCTGACCAGCAGCTTCATTCTCAAGTCTGCTTGATCCTGAATCATTTTTGATTGTACCTCTTGCTTTGGTGACAGGATTTTTACATGTTAAAAATGAAGAAAAAAAATACAGCAAATTCCTTACATTTTTTTTGTCCTAAAGTTTTTATTTTGCTAGTCTTTTTTAAAAATTATATGGACAAAATTTATGGCTGTCACAAAGTTATTCCCTTGATTGAAGTATTAGAGTCCAATCATAGCATGAATATTCATAATAGATTATGAAATGTATAAGTAAATCTATCTATTATTAAATGTATAAGTCAATCTATCTATTGCTTGATAACAGGAACTGCAACAGCAAACGAGTGGTTTGTATCAGTGATTCACAAACAACATGTGTTAAAAAGAAATAAAGATATTTAAGAATGGAAAATTAAAGACCTGGAGAAATGAAATAAGACTTCCAAATCTAGGATGAACTTATCTCAAAAAACAAATGTATAATCCCAAAAAGCAAATTGTGCATGGAGTTCTGGCATAGCTACATTGCTTCTTGGTTGCAACACTGCATTGCTCTGTCAAAGGCACCTCTGCAACAGAGCACCCGAAACCAGCCAGGACAGAAAAACACAATCATAGGGTGCAGGATGGAGTTGGAACCTCTGCTTTCTGAATCTCAGACTTAGAGAATTAGTGAGCATTCTTTAAGAGAATCTCAGGGTTTATAAAGGGCTGCATTTAGTTCCCTTCCCAACCATTGTATTTCCCCTTCTGAGATTTTTCTTGGAAAGTGTACGTTAAGAAGGATTTGATTCAACTTTTTGTTGTTACTGTGATACTTTGATATGAAACAAATAAACAGGCGGGAAGATGAGTTATTCCCACTTTTCATGTAGGCCCTGATTTTTAAAGATAAGTATGAATAGTTGTTAACTTGAGTCACCTTCAACTGTAGCTGGACAATCAAAAATGCTTTTGCCAGCATTCCACACCCCAAACCCAATAAAATTTACTTTATTTGAGAGTCAAGAGTAATTAATCCTTCTGCTTCATTCTTTAACCTGTGAGTGACCACTGAGTGAATAACAAGTTTTTCTGCTTGCTTTCACTGAACAGAGAGCTCCATCTTGGTTTTCCAGCCATGTCTTCCTGCTGAGGTAAATATTTCCAAAGGATGTCCCTGGGAACAGAGATTCTCCCTGGAATATCCCCACATGGGCTGTCTTGTGTATTCCTGCAATATTCCCACACATTGTACAAGATGTAGAACAACTTCAAATTCTTTCCCAGCTTGTTTTGTGTACGATCACCTTTCCACGTGGAAAAAGAATGGGACAGAAGGTTATGGATTTAAGTTAAGGGTCCACCATTAGGCTTTACTTCTGGGAGGCAGCCCTGGCACACAAACTTAGGTGCTGTGTGTGTCAGCCTAGGGAAATGCCAGCCCTGTGCAATGCTGAATGAGCCCCTTCTCGTTGCAGACAAACCAGGTCAGTGTTAATACAAAGGAAACTTTCAGAGATTCAGTCCCTGTCTGCTTTGCATCTGAAGTAGCTACACCTGTGCATGGCACTGGTTTGCTCTCAAGTGTCCCCATTAGTTTCTAGTGTAATGAGGAAGGCAAGAAAACCTTACAGAAAGCAGAGCCTACACACAGCAGTGCCTGCAGTATGTGGTCTTTGTTAGGATCAAAAACTCGGTCCTGGCAATGCCTTATTCCTGGGACAAACCCCAGAGCACAGGGAGCCATCTGGCTGAGGTTTGTTACAGAGACCATGACCCAGTGATGCCTTACTGCTGTGAGGCCCTTCTGTCCTGCTTGTTCTTTACAGCCAGCTTCACATTTACCTTCTGTCGTGGCTAATATCAACACAAACTTCCTTCATTTCAGACCCCACTGCAAGGAAGCAAGAGTCTGCTGAAGACCTCAAAATGTCTCTCTCATTGGCAGCTGGTGCTCAGATGACATGCAGGTTGGTTTAATTAGCTGCTGGTGATTTATGAGGATACCCAGAATATCCAGAATTGTCACAGTGATAGCAACGAATAAATATTTAAAAGATATATAACTTAGGGCTCAGTAAATGCTGATTAAATATTCATATCTTTCTCAGCATTTGAAATTATTTTACTTTTTCTCCATCAAGAAAATTTGTACCTATATGCCCCTTCAGAAAATCAGAGAATCAGAGAATCATGGAATGGTTTGGGTTGGAAGGGACCTTCAAGATCATCCAATTCCAACCCCCCTGATGAGGGCAGGGACACCTTCCAGCAGACCAGGCTGCTCAAAACCCCATCCACCCTGGCATTAAATGCTCCCAGGGATAGAGCACTCACAACTTCTCCTGTGCCAGCCTGTGTCAGTGCCTCACCATCCTCACAGCAAAGAATTTCTTCTTAATACCTCTAAGGTATTTAGATAGTACAAGGTATTGATAGAGATATTAAGATAATACAAGGTTGCATCTTGGTGGTCTTTAGGTCCCTTCCCACGCAAGCCATTCTATGATTCTATGAATTCCCACAGGCAAAATTTCAAAGGAGGAAATACAGAACAACCATTATTTCCCTGTAACACCACCCCTAGCAAACAGTTGGCCATGAGTTTTGAGGAGAGCAGTGCCCATGAGCAAACCCACTTCTGGGAAGACAGTGTGGTAATCAGCCTGTTATCCACACCTTTATCTGTGTATTGTATTGCTGCATTCCTGAGGGCCTGAGAGTGCCCACCAGAACATGACACTGCCTGCTGTCTGAAAGCTGATATGGTTTAGTACAGACTCAATCCCATCAATTTAAGAGTCTTAAGTCCAAGTGAAGGAATGTTCTACGTCCTTTTGGATTCAGGTGCCTTAATTCAGCCCAAGTCTGACCTTAAAACCTTATATTCCTTCTCAGAGCTGGCTCTAATTACCCATAATGAGCAGGATGAAGCAAAATCTTTGAATTCTGCTTTGCTAAGCCAGTGCTCATTTCTCACTCCCTGGGCAGAAAAACATTTTATTGAAGCATTTTGTCTTTGTGGAGCAAGTGATACATGCTCTGTGGCAACATACCCTTCCCAGGCTGGGGAAAGCTAATTAACAATGATTCTTAAAAAAAGCCCCAACTTTTCTCTTATTTAACTATTAATTCAAATGCAATATTGAGAGAGAAATGAAAATGAAAGGTGTTTTTTTATTATATCTCTTCTTTTAATTTATACAAATGAAGGCACAATTAAGCAGGCTGAAATTTAATTACAACATGCATTTCATGTAAGCAAACACATTAAAACTGAGAATTCCAATCGTGAATGCAGAAATTGCCATAATGGAACAGAAAAAAATTCAAGTGCAGGATAAGTTTTTGCTGCTGTCACTTTGCACATAGCCACAGAAATGGCAGATACTGTTTCTCATGTTTCTTCTTAGCAATAGGACAAGAATGGAACAATATTGGCCATATTCTCAGCTGGCATTTATAGCATCCAAACTCCACTGATTTTTTAGTTTTTCTCAGTTTTCACCAAATACATGTGTTTCCTGAGGGCCAGCCAGTGCACTTCAATGACATTGATTTTCATTGACTGTGAATCAGATTTTATAGATCCAGAAGCCCAAAAAGAAAAAGAAAAATAGACAGTAGTTGCTTTTTTAAATCCTAGATTTCATGATAATTTGCAACAACAGCTCCAAACTCCTCTTTGATTTGGGATCTGCATTACAAACATCCTTTGCAGTCATCTGCTACTCTTTAAGCAAATGAGATGGACAAGAGAGGTGTTAGTTCCAATAATTGGTATGATTGTGCTCTTTATAAGTCATTAATCCATTATCATCATCACTGCAATATTTGGATGCCTGCCAACAGAACCTCAACTGGTTTGACTAATGTTGATCATAGGGAATTCATTTGCTCTCATCATTTCTCCAGGAATGAAACAGAGTTTTGTTTGCCTGTGTTTCATTTCCACACAGATTTGTGTTTCCATTAAAGATAAGTTTTAAAAATAATTGGTAATCCCACCATGAAGATGGACCATCAGCCATGAAAGTGTGCAAAAATACTTTGCTCTACAAGATTGCACTTTTTTCTTTGAGAGAGAAAAGTCTTTTAGGATTTCTTTATTAACTCTTGAGTTAATTTTCTCATTTCTGAGGAGAAAAAAATGTTGTCTGAAGTACTTAGGCAAGTGATTTTGTTGACCTTTTTAATGTCCTGGTAGCATACTTTAGCATTGCCCTGGGAGTGCAGGACAGCTCTCACTTTAATTTTACTGTTTAGACAAGGTAAAAATGAAAAATACAAAGAGAGGTCACAACCCAAGAGAAACCTTCAGGTCCATGGAAAAACTGAGAGGATACTCCCTAGCTGCCTTTTCACTGAAATATCTTCCATACCAAAATATCCACTTAAACTATTTCATTATTCTCAGAGATCTCTGAAAAGATCCCAATAAGCAGCTCCAGAAGAGGAACCCATAGCTAAACCCTTGGCTTGGAAGGGCTTTAAGAGTACACACAGGTTGGGGCACAGCTCCAGCTATGTCACTTATGTGATGACATCTTGTAAAACACTTCAGAACTCACAAAGGCTGGAACCAGCATTTATCCAGCCTAGTCTCAGTCTGAGCTGATTTTAACCTGTTTTAGGTGTAATAACAGTTCCCCAGCTGTCAGATGAGTATTGCCCAAATTGTTTTAGCCTAAATCATTTTAGTTCATCTCTGAATGTCCTGTGTGGAAAGATCTAGCAAACTTGAGTAGTCATTGAAAAAAAACATATTGTCTCTTTGTGTTAATTGAAGTGAGAGGAGGTGATGGTGAAGCACTTCTTTTTCTTGAAATCGATTAAAAAAAAGCAGACTGTGTTAAGAAAGCATCAAAGTGTACCCAGGAATCTCCCCAGATTATGGAGTAAGAACTTCCTCACTATAAGCATCATGTGAAGATGGGTGGAGAACCTGGGATATTGGTAACTCATCACAATCCCTTCCTCCTTAGGAAATGCAGGTAACACTGACCTTGGCAGTCAGGGAGACACTGCAAGGCCAAGGGTAAAAAATATAACAAGAAAGGGGGCAAACTGCTAGAGTCTATCTAAATCAGTCAGTGCTTGTATAGTGATATGCCTGGCCTAATAAGGAAGGTAGTATTTGTTCTTAGAAAGTTAATACATTAATTATACTAAAAGCAATTTCCAGCTCTGACAACTGGATGCCATAACAAGATTTTCCTTATAAAAACAGAAGGAATTTATAAGCTGCTTGATCTCAGGCAGAATTAAGACCATGTACAATGGACTTGTAGAGATCAAGGGAAGGATTCAGTTACCTAAACACAGGCATTTAATGCCCTTTGAGACATCCTGCCTGGTTTACAGCTGCTGTGGTTTATGGATTTCCCATAAATTCTGTGTCATTGCTGCCAGCTCATACTCAAATGATGTCCTGCCTACAAAATCAAAGCAGTTTGTTTGCAGAAGGACCTGAGAATCTGGAGTAACCAAAGATAGTTCTGGACATCTGAGGATGGAGCTGTGCACTGTTCCATATGCTGACTGCTTAGGCACAAAGGAAATCCATCATAACCACCTTTTTCTGCCAAGCAATATTGCTTCAGTTACTTTGACTGGAAATTGCATTTTTATTTTGTCATCTCCTTTGTGCCTGACAGAATTAAAAACATTCTGGGGGCTTAATGTGCAGAAGGTGTCAGTTTATTGAAAGGCTTTTGTCCTTGTATTTTGGAGTTGGTAATTACCTCTCACGAGTGAAACAAAAGGAAAGCCACTGCTCTGGCTGCCTTTCATTTCCCTTCAAACTGAATGTGACTCCAGACTTCCATGTTCTTGGCAAGGATTTCACTAATACAGCAGGTTGTTACTAACCAATGCTATTCACATGATACAAAGTTAATTAGAAAAGTCTGTTCTAATTTATAAATATGCAATTATGGTTAAGCAAATCAGAAGTTGAGGCCTTGCAAGGTTCCCAGTGGGTTTTTATTTTCACGATTCTAGTGCATCCAGAAGAAAGAGTCACTGATCTGTCCTCTGATGTAAAAATGCAATTTGCTTTATTCAAGTGGGAATTGCAGATGTATTAAAACATGTTTTTGGAGTTTGTTCAAATTAATTACTATGAAAACAAGTGAATTTGTGGGATAGCTTTTACAAAAAATATGCAGTCACCAAAATACCCTAATTACTTTCCATGACCAAGTAATCTGCCTCCAAATAAGCAAAAGAAGAGTGTAAGCTTCATATTGCTTTGTATGATACCCCTGATATTAAATTCAAAGAGATCAAAGCTCAGAGAGGGTAAATAAGACTTCTTGCCCTGTGTCCCAATCTGCTTCTCATTGAAAGTCTGTATTTCCCATCTCTGTTTCACAGGCTCTTCTATGACTCTCTGATATCCTGACTTCCTACCTACTAAAGGTCACAGAGTTCCCCTCCTTGAATCCAATATTGAAATTACTTCATCCTTACTCCAAGTTGCCTTTGTTTGACCCTTTATATGTGATAAATATATATTTTTTAATAAATGAATATCTGTTATGCCAAACTTTTCTGTTATTGATGTCCTTTTTTATTCTGTCTAATGACAAAAAGCTGTCATAGGACTCCAAAGATAGAGGCTGTGCCCAGTATAAAAGCACTGCAGGTTATTACTAGGCCATTGACTGTAGCTGTTGGATTGCATCCACACACAATGTTCTTTCACAAAATAGAATTGCTATTAAGTTTGTTAGAATAGTTCATAGGGCACAGAAGCCTAGGCCACACAATTTAACAACTGCTACAATGCACATCCTGTGGCCTACATACAGGAAATAGTCATCAGTCCTCAATTGCCTTCCCAAGATTTCTTTGACATTCCCAGACAAGAAACTCTCCTATGAAAGTTCATAAACCAGCCTGGACTGAAAACTGATGCAACATTAAGAATACACTTGAATAAATGGAACACCAAGGGTAAAAGAATATTACTGTGGCCTTCCTCACCCATATCAGATCAACTAGAAAACATTTTTTCAGTTTATTCCCCATTCAAGTGAAGTCTATTACATTTATGAATGACAATTCTACTCAACAGGATGGCAGTTTTCATGGACTTCAATGGGACCAAAATCTCATATCACAGAATCACAGAATATGCTGGGAAGGACTCATCAGAGTCATCAAGCCCAGCTCCTGGCTCTGCACTTCACTCAGTATTGTCTGTAGGTTTAATTATCTCATTTCAGTTCCCTGGTGTAAATCTGGAGTAGTTTCAAAGACCTGAAAAGAACCAAAGCCTGAAACTATCAGATAATATTTACTGGATTTAGAAATCTGGAGGAATGATTAGAAAGAAAAACAGAGGTTTTTTTTAACAGTTATTGCAGGACTGATTGGAAGCTGAGGTAAGTTTCCATCCTTCTGTTCTTTGAGGTGTTTTTATGGTAATAGAGAATCTCCAAGGCCTTCAGATGCTCAGTGAGATACATAAGACAGAGGCATAGTGTTTCTATCATCCCTGGCTGAACAGAAAAGACTTGACTTGGTGATTTTGAGGATCATCTCCAATCTTAACGATTCTATGATTTTATGATCCTATCTTGGACTGTGCCTGCAGAAGACAAAACAACCCAACAACCAAACAGCCCAGAATTACTCTGAGTGTTTGCCAGATCAATGGGAACATACAGTCATTCCATTCTAGTGGAATGATCTGGTGACATTTTTCATTTAGGCATCTGAAATCAGGTGAAATTAACCTGGATCATCTAAAATCTTTGATAAGCTGCTTATTTTATCTAATGTTCCTACTTCATTTCTTGGCTTATCCTTAAAGGAAAGAAAAGGAAAACATGGGGGAAAAAAAATTAAAATCCTGTGGGTGAGTGAATGCCAGTAGGACTAACAATGAATGCTGATACTGAGCACACCAAGGACAGTTTGCTTTTCAGTCAAGAGCTGGCAAAGTCCATCATAATCAGGAGCCATTTCAAAGCCCTAATGGAGTCCAAATCCTGTGTCAGATGTGTGCAACTGCTTCTGGCAGCATGGAAGGAACAGGTTCAGTGGCCTGACTCACAATCCTTCCTCCTTTTCACACAAAGCTGTGTAGGAGTGAAAAAAAAACCCTAAACATTAAAAAATACAAAAATGATACAGAAATGAGTCTTAGAAAGAAGGGAGAAGTTCTCAATCCTTTCAAGCGCATGTTGCCAAGGAAACCCCTCCTTGCTATCCTTTTCATCCTGCTTGTCTGACTCTCTCTGTGGAGAGAAATGACACTGGGGAATCTCTTCTTGTACAGGAGGTGATTAGAGAAAGTTACTTATAAATAAATATTTTATTCAATTACAAACTTCTTTATTGCTTTGGGGGTTTTTTGGGGTTTTTTTGGGTTTTTTTGGTGTTTTTTGTTTTTTTTTTGATTGTGTCAAGGTGTAAGTTCATCCCAAGGGGAAGAATTTAAAAAGGAAATTAATATAACTATCGAAAATTCTTTTGTGGAAAAAATAAATGTGAACTTTATGTTTATAAACACTTAGATCTTCAGTACTTGATGCAAATGAGAGGTTTCCTATATATTATGTGCTTTCTTAATTCTGTACTGTTGTGTCAACCCTACACACTGTTGCAGACGTCTTTTATGAAAAAATCTATTTTTCCTCCTGAGAAGCTGAGAGGCCTCAGGAGCAAACTGTAAACATTGATTATCTGCTGCTGTGTAATGCAACAGGTGGATCTTTGATTGGCCCATGTTGGATGTTTAAAATTAATGGCCAATCACAGCCCAGCTTGCTTGGACAGAGAGCTGAGCCACAAGCCTTTGTTATCATTCTTTGCTATTCTATTCTTAGCTAGCCTTCTGATGAAAGCTTTTCTTCTATTCTTTTAGTATAGTTTTAATGTAATATATATCATAAAATAATAAATCAGGCCTTCTGAAACATGGAGTCAGATACTCATCTCTTCCCTCATCCAAGAACCGCTGTGAACGCTGTCACACACACACTGTGTGTGCAGTGTGCCAAATAATCAAGAAAATGTATTATTTGTTTCTATTCTGTGTCATCAGCATATGTGAAGTACATTCCTTCATAAAATCAATTCTCTCAATTCACCTTCATGTTGTTCCAGTGTGCAGATGCCACTGAAACCTGTCTGGGACCATGTTAGAAAGGGGGACAAGTCAGCCTCCCCAAAGGGCCCAACATCATGGGATCCCGTAGACACAATCGTGACGAAGTAGACTGGAAAGTTGCTCCAGATCCTTCCTTTTGCCAGAATTGGGACATTTTTCCCAAGGATACTTTAAAACACCTTTGTGCATTCCGCTCATTGCCCAAGTCCATTTCTGAAGGGAGCCACAGAGTTCCTGTATCTAGAAAATTATTTGACAGCAAAGGCTTCAAAATATACATAAAATACCACAATCTTCTTCCAATGTTTCTCTGCATTTAATGCAACACTAAAATAGTACAAATATTGACTGAGAGTTATAAAATCACCTTGTTGTGACAGAGGCTTGAAGACCCCTCTTTTGGCATCTAGGTATGCATAGAATGACAGAGATAACTTGCCCTTTTCAGAACATTATACTCTTCTGTCTCACACTTCTTTAAAGGTTTTTCTTCTGCAGGGGAAACATGGACTGGGACTTTTTGGTTTCATTAAGGAACCAAACCATTGGTGTTCAAATTCCTAGAGAACATTGCAACCATGTAGATTTTATACTGCAAAGAAGAATAGAGAGCAGGACTGCTTTTGCCTACTCCAGGGCTGAACTACAAAGAGAAATAGTCAAGGGTTTGCTGTAGTCTCTGATTTCGTAGGCATGCATTAAAAGAGGATAACTCTTTGTTTCTCCCAAGGAACCAGTGCATATGACCTTAGGACTGGACTGTTCAGCCCCATCTGAAGGAAAATTTCTGTTTCCTGACTCACAGTAATGTCAAATACTCCATTGCATGCACAGCTTGGGCACCGGGAGGGCTGGAGAGGAGGCTGAAAAAAAGATGTGAAGGCAATCACTGAACTCAGACTCTTTAGGTTAAATCCTTTTTCAGATCTGACTGCCAAGGAAAAAAGCTTTGAATTTCCTTGAGGAATATAAAAGCCATGGACCTGTTGGAGTGAGTCCAGAGAATGGCCACTAAGTTGATCACAGTGCTGAAAAACCTCTCCCACGAAGGCAGGCTGAGAGAGCTGGGTCTGTTCAAGCTGGAAAAGAGAAGGCTCTGGAGGGTGCTGAGACACTGGAACAGGTTACCCAGAGAATTTGTGGCTGCCCCATCTCTGGAAGTGTCCAAGGCCAGGTTGGATGGGGCTTGAAATAATCTGGGAGAGTGGAAGTTGTCCCTGCCCATGGCAGGGGTTTGGAATAAAATGATCTTTGAAGGTGCTTTCTGTCTGAAGCCACTCTCTGATGTCTCTGTGATTCTCTGGGTTACATACTGACCGGTTTGGGGTATCAGGCCAGTCCTGTGCCTTGCCATAAGTGCTGCAACCATGGGTGAATATTTTGTTAAAAGTTTCAGTGCATGTTCACTCTCCAGATTCTTTCCATCCCTGTTTTCCCACTACATACACAGATTACCTGATTTGCACCCAAAATATCAGAGGAATCTTAGCCCTCATTTTCCTCTCTTTCATTGTTCATTTGTCAATTAGCCATTTTTATCTAGGGATATACCCTGTGGCCTCTGTGGGGAAACAACTAACAATCCCTAATTTTCAAAAGACACACTGATTGTGCATTTATTGATAAGCTAATTAAAGAGACATTGGACCTGTATTAATTTTTGGGGTTCTGTATACTCACTTCCAACTTGAATCCCCAGGCAGGGTTACAGGATCTTTCTCAAAGCTTCATAACAAAATGTCAGTTGAGGGATGGAGTAAATTCCATGTGGAACAGTAAAGGCAAGGCATTATATAAATGAACCTAATGTTAATAAATATTAATGAAAAAGAAAGAGGGGGAAAAAAGAGATATTACAAAATTAAGGTATGTGGTCATTATTTGTTACTAAAAGAAAAAAGTAAATCTAGGCAAGTTGAAATCAAGAAGACAGCCAAATGCCATTCAGGCAGAGTTAATGGCAGAGAGCAAAGAAAGAGTCCTGTGCATTCCTCCATTTCACACCAAGCCTGCACTCAATAAATCAACACATGGATTTAATTGCTGTGACAAATGAATACAGTGAGGGGAGTAAAATTCTGCTGGGTAATGCAGTCATCCAGCAAAACCCTGGTCAGCAGAGATATGTAGGTCAGTCATTATGGACCAGTGGGCAGAGGGAGTCCCTTGTGTGAGAGCCTAGATGAAAATCTCACAGTGCAATCTTTACTAAAGTACCAGACTGTAAGTGTGTCTGGCTTCAGCATCCTTCTCAATAACCTTTAGCAGAAGAGGAAGGTATTACATAGAGTGGCAATTAGCAAGAGTGACAGAGCAAGGGACTGGGATTTATTGCTGGATTTTTCAGTTTGCTTGATTATTTGGTTCGGGTTTTTCAGCTGTATTTCTACTTTCATTTTTGAAACCAAATTCTAAAATTAAATCAGCTGAGATTTTTAAGTTGGAAAATAGGGAAATAAGAGCTTTATAAAACTAATATCCCAAATAAAGGCAGTGGGATGCTGTTACAGCCCATGTTCCCCTCAACCTCTGTCATAGTGGAGATGAGATCTCAAAAGGACTGATGAGGCAGCTCTGATCTGAAAGGGGAAGAAGTATTGAGGAATAGTGCCCACTCCTTTGCAAAGGTCTCAGCAGTGCTGGAACCCTCCTTCAGCCCTGTGCTAGATGGTAGAAGTTATTCTGATACATAAGATTGATGTTTTTGTAAATCCAATTACATTTAGAAAAAAAAAAAGCTCTGCATCTTCCTAATATTTACTTGCTTGAGCAAAACTGATTGCAATTCCTGCACTGAGGAAGTATTTGTTCCACAGTATGGATCATGTCACCCATTTCCTGCTGTACCCTTTTTCTGACATCATTGCAATTGATGGGGATGGCATTGAACCAATTTTCTACATCCAACTTATTACATTCCTCTGATGGAAACAACACTTTCTACCAAATGCAGGGAAACCTTCCTCCATCAGGGGCTCTGGGCAACCTGGTTTAGTTGATAGAACTCAGGGGGGTTGGAGCTAGATGACATTTAAAGGTCCCTTCCAACAAAACTGTTCTATGACCAGGATGTCCTTGCGGAAGAACATAAACAAGATCTGAGGTGTCTTTTCTACTGCTGAAGCCAGCCAAGCTCATTGTAACTGATAAGCTCTGTAAACACATTAATATCAGTTATAGCAGTGAATCTCATAGGAACACTGCTGCCTCCAGGAAATCTTGTACTTCTTTTCTCTGTTTTTATCACAGATGGAGGATTGGTACCACCAAAAATACAATCCGTAATAAACTTGTATAAAACATGTTTAAATAGCACATATAACCAGAAATGCTTCTTTGTGTCTTCATGTCTGCATTGTCAGGTGTTTCTACTGATCAGATCCTGAAATTGCATCACATTTTTCCAATAAAACTCAAAATATTTTATAGAAATTTCTGTAAGTTTAAATATCAGCATGCAATAGTCACTGGTGGCAATTAAGGCATCTTGCTTTGTTATTCTGATTACATATGAAAGATTGATAAATTTTTCCTCTGATTCCATGATTACTAAATCAGGGGTCGTCATGAGCAGGTAGAAAGACAAAGTAAAAGTGTATTCAGCTGCATTCTCTGCACATTCATCTACAGGTGCCTCAGTGGGTAACAAATTAACAAATCCTTTGTATTAATCTCCAGGGATCACAATACTGAGAGAACATATTTTGTTTCATGGAATATATCGAGGTCAAATCCACCTTTTCAAGCAGGTTAACAGTTTTATGGATCTGCCTATCATATTATCAGTGGGTTTTTTTCTTTAACCTTCTGACTTAAACACTTACCCACAATGAGCTTTTGCTTTTCCCTCCCTTCCCACTTCTTTTTTTTTTTTTACTTCTCCAATAGCATGATTTTAGTTACAACCCAGCAAGCAAAAACAAAGAGATATTAATTTTATTATTTTGTTTCAATTTTCCTTTCAGTCAGGGATCCTGCCTGCTTGGCCAGTTACTGGATCTGGGACACCCTGCAGAGACAAAAGGACTTAACTCATCAGTAGGGACTTATGCTAATTGTAAGGTGCAGAAAACCAAAAGCTATTCCTCCAGAATGTGGGAGATGCAGCCTTAAACATATACTACAGCCACAGAAAAAGGGCAGGTTTTAGTTATTCTTCATGAAGGCCCCTAAATTACTTACAGTGGCAAAATCTGAGCTTTCTAGATGAATGGTGGCTCACACCTGAGCTTGGTTTCTTTTGGCTCAGATGCCAGGCAGTGTTATCACAAGAGTACATGTGGTGTGTTGATAAGAGAAAGATATCTTCTTGCCATTTAAATTATCTCAGCCATATTTTATGATTGTGACATATTTTATGACCTTATGTAATGATAGATGATGGTAGAAGACAGGCTACTCCCTGTTGGCTTTAGGGCAGTCTCAAAACAGAGGCAGAATAATCTCTGTGTTGAAGAGAACTTTCTTTACCAAATGGACCCTGAAGGTGTACACTGTTATTTATTACCTCCCAGCAAATCCTTCATTGCCAGACACAATCTTCTTCCTTCCTTTTATTTATTTAATTTCTTATGTTACAAAACTTAGTTCTGATGATTTATTCAGGCCCCATGAGGTTTACAGTAAGTTTATTCAGTCGCCACAGGAAGAGAACACAAGAAGAGACAAAAATAAACCTAAGTCTGTGACACAAGAGGCAGATAAGTATTTTGTCTCAAAATTTGTCAGATCCAGACCCATCATCTTTTGCAAATGAGAACACTAATCAGTAGTCTGGAGTCTGAGCTGAATCTTCAAGTTGCATTAGGTAAACGATCATTTATATTCCAAAGCTGTTATGTGTTTGAAGTTGGATTGAAAGTGGTACTGGGAAATATTGTATGAGACAAGTTTATTAAAATAAAATCTGCACTGAAAATATGCTCTCTGGAGGAAATAAATTATGTTGTATTATCTGGTAAGTTAATTTATTTTTCTTTCCTTGTAATATATTTCTATTAGGGCTAACATTTACATCTTTTGGTTGTACTCATCTGGAAAGACCCAGGTCATGCTACCCTACACACCAGTGTTATATAGAACAAAGGGCAGGACAGTTACTCAACTAGTCTGTAAGAACAGAAATAAGGGGTTTATGCTGTGTTTTTATTCCATGTTCAGGGAGAAAATAGCTCCTTTTACAATGTTTTCTTCAGGGAAACTGGACTCATAACATTTAGAATGAAAAAGGGTAATGTGAATAAAAGACTCATGCTTGGAAAAGAGGTATTAGATATACATGCCCAAAGTTATTTGCTGACCTTGAGGGAACATTGAGATTAATCTTTTCTTTTTCCATCCAAAAAAAAAAAGAAAACCAGAGCTTACTTGGAGGAAAACGGAGCATAATCAGACCCATTTTTCAATGTAGCACCATACAGAGGCACATATATAATAATCAGTGTTGGCCTGATCACAGATCTAAGTCTACATTTTCTAGGTGGGTCACTGGGCTTTTGTTTTATTTTGCTTGGGGCTTTTTTCCCTCAAATATAGGCAGCACAAGGACTTCTGATCATCTCAAAGTCCTTCTTGTGTTTACCCTGATAACTGTGTCAAGAAATACAATTAGTTTGTTTTTAGAGGCAGAGAGAATTCTCAGGAACAGAATTTAAGTGCCTACAACAAAGCAACTACTCCTGGCTTTGGGTGGAAACAGAGCTTAACTCCAAAGTCTTGTCAGTAGTGGGCTTCCCAATACAGGTTTACAAAGCCACATTTCCCTAAGCTAACTCTATCCCCCTTATTCTTTAACTCCAACTTCTATTCCAATGCTTTTAGTCCACAGAAATTTTTATAATGCCATGAAAACTGGAACTGCTTTAGCAGTAGGGATTTAGGGGGCCTTATACAGAATGTTCCAGCTTGTTGATTAGACAAAGTATGTGTTTTCAAATTCACTTGGGAAAAAAAAAAAAAGGAAAAAAAAAAAAGAAGAAAAAAACCAGAGCAGTAGCAAAACAGACATGATAAAAGTAGTAAAAATTTGATACACAGGCAGAGCCAGCAGGTGCATCCCATGAAGTCTGACTACTGGCCTTGAAAAGAAGGTATTTGGCATAATATCCAAGTCATCCAACACTCAGACCCTCCTGTTCCCTGTAAAATTATATGACCATAGGCAAGTCTGAGTGCACCTGGTATTGATTACCTTTAGGCTATATGGGAGAAATCTGAAAAGCCAGAAATATTGCAGTAGTGACTGAGCAGTGGCCTTTGAGAATCTAAACACTGGCTCTGGGAGCATCCAAATGAATTTAGTAGCCTAAACAGATCCTTTAAAAACCAAGTCATAGTCATTTGTGAGAAATTGGATATTACAGGTAAAATCTCCTAAGATCCAGCCCAGCCACCGAACTTGGAATATTAGCATATGCTGGCTGAGAAGTTTGTCAAGCACAATTAGCTCTCAATTAGCTCCTGTCTCTTTTTTCTTCCTGTTTGCTAGCTTATGTAAGGTTTGATTTACAGAGGTGACACATTATTATTGCATGGGCCACAGAATTTGTTATGTCATGCAAGTTAATGTCAGATGTAAGCAAAAACACAGATTGGGAAAATCACCTCTCTCTGATAACAAACATCAGTGGACATAATCATGCTTACAGGGATGCTGTATGTAATAAATTCACAATAGAAGACTTCCTTCCACATAAGTTGCTGCAAGCTCCCTTTACCTTTTCCCTAATTCAGGCTTTTTTGCAAATTGCTCTCTCTGCCTGGTCCCCTGGGAAACCTGTGCATAGATAATACTGGGAAAGAAAAAAAAAGGCAAAAGAAGAAAAAGAAGAAAAATACCTTTGTCCTCAACACACACATAGACAGAGCTATTTACCTAATGCTTCATGCTGATTTTTTCACCCTAAAGTTACCAGCATGAAGCATTCAAGACTGGGAGAGGAGGGGAAATATAATGTTGATACTAATGCCTGCAGGTGTGGAAACAGAGGTGGCTGTAAATTTCCATTGAATTTGGTGCCTAATGGGGTGGTATTTTTTCAATAATTCTTGTGCACTTGTCACAGAAATTTTGGAAAATTGTCTATATATTATATTGCATGTCATAAATACAGTAATTTATGGTGCATTGCTCCTTGCAATCTAGTGCACCATACTAAATTTGGGAACAGAACATTTTTGTCAACTTGGAAGTGTAATCAGTGGCAACATAACTTCAAGATTCCATTCTCTTCTTCTCCCACTCCCCAAAATGACTAATACTTCTATTAATGGAGAGAAAGGGAAAAATAATAAGTCAGACAAAGATGGATGTGCGAAACAAGGTATAAATAATATGAAGGAGACTTGGGTGACTTGCATGGTCACATCCTGAGGGTGGCTCAATATCCAGGTGGAGATCTGTGGTGAGTGGTGTCCCTCAGGGGTCTGGTGCTCTTTAATATCCATATCAGTGATACAGAGAGTGAGATTTAGGGCACCCTCAGCAAATTGGCAGATGACATGAAGTTGTGCAATGCAGTTGATGCAACAGAAGGATGGGATGCCATCCATAGGGACCAGGATAAACTTGAGAAATGTGCCCACAAGAACCGAGTGATCAACAAGCCCAAGGGGAAGGTGCTGAACCTGGGTCAGGGGCAACCACCAATATCAGCATGGGCTGGTGGGTGAAGTCACTGAAAGCAGCCCTGAGGGGAAGCATTTGGGGGCTCTGGTGGATGAAAAGCGGGAGATGAGCCAGCAGTGTGCACTCACAGCCCAAAACCCCAACAGTATCCTAGACTGCACCTGAAGCATGGCCAGCAGGCTGAGGGAGGGGATTGTCCCTGTCTGTCCTTCCCTCATGGGATCCACCTGGAGTGCTGTGTCCAGTTCAGGCCCCTGGGAAGCTGTGGGCCTTGTGGAGTGTGTTCAGAGGGGGCCATGTCTCAGGTTCTGAGTTGCTGGAATGGCTTCCGAGGTATTAAAAAGTCTTTTTTTTTCCAGCCCCGCACTCAAAGAAGAAATCAGGATTCCTTGGCTCTGGTTCTGAAGGTTGTTTATTTTCTGTTATCTAGAACATTCTTTCTCAGACCTGCAGGGGTCTGTCCAGCAGGTCAGGTTGAGGCACACTGACTACCCTCAGGGCGGTGTTATCTTTTTATACTAAAAACTACGTGTACTTTGTTTACAATAAT
>JAHXMQ010000807.1:145855430-145866824 GCA_020466415.1 Ammodramus savannarum pratensis | reverse complement strand
GAGAACCTCTCCTGTGAGGACAGGCTGAGAGAGTTGGGGTTGTTCAGCCTGGAGAAGACTCTGAGGATCCCTCATTGTGGCTTTACATACTGAAATACTTGAATACTAAAAGGGGTCTTATAAGAAATGGGCACAGACTTTTCACGATGGCCTGTTGTAATAGAACAAGGGGTAGAGGTTTAAGCCCAAAGTGGGTAGATTTAGTCTAGATACCAGGAAGAGTTATTTTATTATTTTTTCATTGGGGGTGGTGAAACACTGGACCAGGCTGTCCATAGAGGTGGTGGATGCCCCATCCCTGGAAACATCCAGGGACAGGTTGGATGGGGGGGAGCTGAGCAACCTGATCTAGTTGTAGGGTGTTTTACACTAGAGGACCTTTAAAAGTCCCTTTCAACGTGAAACATTCTATGATTCCCTGTGACTTTAGGGAGTAGAAATGCAGACTAGACTCCTCTTTCAGGGTATGTAGGACACAAACCTGTATGGTTACCTCCTGATTGTCTACAAGGCAAATTATTTTCAAGATAATTTTCCTTTTTAAGATCAAACATATCTGTGCCACAGAAACCATAAAAATAATCTCCTAGGAAAATTTAGAAAGGAAAAACTCCTCACCAAAGAACATAAAAGGACTTCAGGTATTTCCATCCTCCTTTTTATCTCAATATTTGTAAGGATCTCAGCAGAGGTACTCTACCCTGTTCTGGAATTCAAGATTAGCATAGCCTACTTAATGAAATATAAACAATAGTGATGGTACTCCATAAGCAGCTGAACAGCCAGCCTAGGTCCCTAGCCTCTTCCCTAAATAAATAAAAGAATTTTCAAGATCTACCTGGATAAAGAGAAACAGTTCAATTGTTCAATTATGTGTCAACTTTTGATATTTTTATTTTAACAAACCATTTCATTTTCTAAGCTGGAAATAATACCTGCATGAAAAAGTGTTTAGGGGGATGGTATTCTTAAAAAAAAAATAAAGACATGAGGGAGGAAATTCTTCTCCTGACTATTAAATAATGAAAGTAGGCCAAGTCTCGGCTTGGATCCAAAGCTCTTCAAAATAATTCATCATTTTCTTTTCCTTCTTCCCTTATCCTAGTTTCAGATTTTTGGAGTTTTTTTTTTTTTTTTTTTTTTTTTTTTTTAAGAAAGTTAAATGAAATCAAGCTTCTAAGTAGCTCTAGGGATCCCTGTGAATTCCACATCAGGGCTTCCCAGTGTGCTGCTCAGCTGCAAGAAAAGGATAAAAGAATATCAATGTCTCCTGTTCAGATAAACACTTGTAGGCCTTTTATAACAAAGGGAGTGATTTAGTCTTTTACTTCAGCAAGAGTAATAAAACATTCTTTTCCATTGCCATCTGTAACATAAGTAGATTTGTCTCAAATGTTGTAAAAAGTCAGTGGCAATATATTTATAGTCCTTCTGCAGAGATTCAGATAACAGAACAAGGGGCCAAACAAGTGAGGATCAGGCTTTCCATTGTTGCTGACAATTTGCCTTTATTAGGAAACAGAGTTGGGATTCACCTGATCCAGCTTCAGAGATTTCACTGCAGAGCCTCCAGCTGTGCCAGCCACCCCAGGATTCTTTGTAGTCAGCTGAGAGAAAAGGCATGAGTGAATAAGTATAATTCCCATGACCTACTTTAGTAGTCTAAATTCAGACAGTGCAAGGATTCATCTCTCTTCATGGACTAGAAAGAGGTCCTAAGTGGAAATGTCAAAATTTATTCAGATGAACTACACTGCAGATGACCTGAAGAAGCAGGACATGAAAACATTGTGATTTGCATTGTAATACCTCTTGTAAAGCCCTGATCAGGAGGTAAAATTCTACTGAACGTACTGAGAGTCTGGTCCAAAGGCAAGTTGTCAAATCAAGGTAGGAGAAAGATATTGTTATGTGAAGCAAAAAAGAAGATTTTAAAACAGAGAAAATAAAGACCAAAGTTATTTCTAATTGTAGTGCTGAGAATCCTATTGCCCTGAAAGAATTAGGCATTAAGAATTTCAGTTAATTGATCCTTTAATTTTCTACTCTTAAGTAACCCCTGCACAGAAAAAAATCATTAATTCTAAGTGATTGATTTTCAAACTTAAAATGTTTTCTTTCTAGTTTCAGTAAGACCTCATGCAAGAACAGCACTTTTCAAATGTTGTGTGGAAAATTTTAATTTTTTTTTAAATTTTCAGTGGGGTACAGTGATAATGCTGAGAGTCCTTTCAAGAACAGCTGTAGTTTAGGGGATGAAGGCTTGCACTAGAATAATTTACTGTGGGTACAGTATCACTAATTTCAATGGGACACAGGGCTCTGCCATCAGTAGTGATAACTGCAGAGCTCGGGCCAAAATCTGCAATGAAATTTGGGTATAAAAAGTTACTGAGCCTCCATGGTATGTGTGGTCATGCAGTGTTCTCTCTCATTATGTTGAATAAAACCCTCTCCTGGGTCAAGCCCACAGGTTTCTGCCTCAGGCCCTGCCCCGGCCTGTGCAGCAGTGATGGAGCTCAGGGACCCCAGGCCCTCAGCCTCTGACACCTCCTTGGTCTCAAAGCAGAGCGTGGCACTGGCTGGCAGCTCCTGCTGGCATCTCTGCTCACAGCTCAGCTCTCTCCTGCCCCTCTCACCAGTCTGGGGAGAGAAACCGCGCTCTGCCTTCCCCTCTGATAGGGAAAGCCATGAAGCAGTCCTCATTCAGGAAAAATGGGGTCAAATTCAAGTCCCGTGATGAAAGAACTCTCTCTTTTCATCTGAGTGGGTCTTGCACTCATTAAATGTGTTGCATGGAGCTACAGACATCCAGAGTTTAATAAGGATAATACAATGGAAAATGTGGAGTTTCTTACAGCACAGCGGCGAGAAAGGAGTTGAAGACTGAAAATCATTTCAGTAGGTGTCTATGAAGAGGATAATCCTGGCTGAGATTTAAATTACTGAGTTTTGCCATCTATATAATTATTAATGATCTGTAATTTTTTCAAATTTTATTATTTATTAATAGGCTACATAGATTTTTGGTGCAGCAAACAAATGGATTACAGAGTATATATGTTGTTCAGATTCTTTTTTGTCTAAAAGCATATTTTATGACTTTTGATATTGTTACTGATCCATAGTACCATGTGAATATTATTTCAATAATAAAATGGAAAATTATGGTATATATTTAGTTTTATCAAACTGGAAAATCAGCAAGATAATTATTCTGAGAGCTGATGGAATAGGGTGGTAAGGTGGGACTTGATCTTGCCATTTAGTCCCTGAAAAGTGGGAAGTAAGCAGAGAGGCAGCAAAAGCTTTAATGAATATTGGTTTGACTCTCCCACCATGCCTGGAAGTGGGAGAAAATCAACAGTTTGCTGGAGCCACTTTTCACAAAAAAGCTACTTATTTCTCATAAATCCCCACATGAAAAAATACATCAACAAAGATCTACAAGGAGGAGATGATAGATGACTAACAATCTGCATCATTCTGGTAGCTGATAGCACCTCTTAAAGGACAGTATTTATGTGTATTTGTTCATTGTCCCATGTGACAGATTACATGTCTGGTGCTCAAGCCAACTCTGCCTCAATACCTGGCACAAAATCCAAAACAAATCAGACACTCCAAGTGATTTTCATGTCTATGTAGAACTATATTATCAAAGCAAAAAACAAAAACAAAACTACAGATCTAAGTTGGACCCTTTCAGGGAAAGAATAGTTTGAAAAGTTCTTTCTTAGGCTTCTGCTGGCAGTTCTGTTTTAACATGAGATCTCCAGAGAAAGCTGAGTTTGAGCTGTGGCAGCCCAGGTGTGTGGAATAACTGAGTGCCCTGCGTGTGAACTGCCACTGGGCTCAGAATCTGGGTGCTTATGAACATGCAGGAAGCCAGGTCTTGCCTGAAATCTTCAAACAAACACACAGTCTAAGGAAAGGAGGCCAACAATCTTGCAAAAACCTTTTGCTCAGATTGGTTATTATTTTCTGCTTCTGAGGAACCCGTACAAGTTTTTACAGAAATTTTTATGCCAGTCTCTGTTGATGTGTCACATTTTGCACTTGTTTGTCAGGGATAATATCAATACAAGAACCACTCAATCTCATCTAATAAAAAGTTTCATGAAACTAGGAGAGTGTTGTTGGTACATACTTCTCCCAGTTTACACTTTCCAAATCTCTGAAACAAATCTACTCTATTTGCTCCTTAGGTTATATTGAATTCACACAACAGTTGTCCCCTACCTTTTTAACTCTAAGCAGTAACCAGTGCATTATCATAGCCAAACTACCAAACAGCAGTAACTATTTTAAAGAACTAAATCTCAGAGGAGTCTTATTACAAAAGCAAATTTGATATGGACACACAAGCCAGCACAAGCTCTCTCCTAGCATATATCACACCAGTTCCATTATGAAACTGGAGCAGGTTTTAGACCCACAGAGGATCCGACCTCTTGCTCTTGCATTGGGCAGCTCAGAAAGGCTGTTCCAGTAATTGCATCCTCAGCCATGCATGTGCTGGGCTGGAGCACGGCCCTCTGAGCTGAGACACACAATTCATATAAAGGTGGAAAGACAGCATAAGTTATGTGCCCTGTGAAGGAGCTGCCAAGGTCACTGAACCAGTGTTTTTTGTGTCATTGCAGAAAATGAAATTTTTGTGGGAGAGACAAATTTCCACAAGGCAGGAAAGAGACAGAGTGAGTGTTTTGCACATGATTCTGGGGAAAAAAAAAAAAAAAAAAAGAGTACAGAAATATTGTTCTCATTATGAGTACTAGCACATGAGATAATTGTGTTTGAGGTTGGTAATTACCATATTTGCATGTTTAGGTTGTATCTGTTCCTTCCATGTTATTAAATGGCTGCTGCATTATTTCATCAGAATGACATGCTGTCATCATTGGAGCTGAAATATCTTCTGTGTGTCAAAGCACACAGCTGTAAAAAACATTGTTCAGCCCCTTGTTTTCATCCTACATCAAACTAGCAAAAAGCAAATTCATTACAGGAAAAGATCAGCAAAGCTAATGGAGCTGTGGCTGGAGATGGATTTGGAAGATAGGACTGTATAATTTAGAGTACCTGGGCTAAGCATCTCTCCAATATTCCCACACAGAGTGAGATACAGGATTAATAATTATTGTGTTTTGTTCTGTGCACTTAAAGACCTTTAGTCTGAACAGTGCAAAATGCTTTATGGATATTAATCAAACTTTAAAAGCCACATATAGGGCACTTAATTTACTGCTACTTATGCCAGACTTCAATTAATCTGTAAACATCATAAAAGTCTAGAAAGGTAGGTAACCCTGTACAAACCTGAAAATACACCTTGATCGTTTCCTCAGCCATTTATAAGCTGCTTACTGAGATATTTTTTGAATTTTCTGGGCGGTCAGCATCAAATATGTAAAACTTATCCTCCTTAAAGAAAGATCTAATAAGAAATAGAGAAAATAACTGAAGACTAATGGAAAACATTGCAATAAATGGGATAATCCCTTGATAAAAGAACTGCCCATCTGTCTCTTCATATTTTTCAGTCACCTTCATTCCACTCAGCAATGGAAGGTCAATGCCAAATATGAGTAATTAACCAATGAAGGTAAGGAAAATTAAAAAGGATGCATTGTTTGGAGCAGGATTTTTGGTATTGATCCTCAGGTTTTGGGTATTATCATTAGTGATAAATAAGCAAAATAAGCAGAATTACTTACTTGCAACTAGATGGGAATACACAAGTGAGAAATCTAATGTCAAAGTCATATCAATTCATTTTCTGAGGTCCTTCCATTTTCAGTCTTACTCTCCAATCAAATCAATTACTGAATATTGGGATTAAGAAAATCACTAAATTATTATCTTTAAAAAAATGGCCTGCTTTCAGTGCTATTCCTTTCAGCTACATTTACAGAGGTTTATAACTAAGAATTTAGTGCAGAGGTAATGAAAAGTATAAGCCATCATGGAAAACAAAAATTGTTCTTTTTTCTTGGAAGAAATACATCAAAATTATTTATTTCACTGAAAGTCAAGCTTCTGTGCATGTATGCTATGATTTTTTGACAAAGTGACCTAGTATTCTTTTTTCTTTTTCAGAGAGAAATGATAAGTGAATCACATGATGGAAAATGAAGAAGACTCTTATTAAGGTAAAACACAAGAAAAAGTTCTAAGGAAAGTGGAGAGTCTCTGGAATGAAATGGAGACTTGAAAGTGAAAAGTACAGACAGATATAGTGGAACAATAAAGGTTCAAGTTTAGCTTAGAAGGGTAAAAATAGTACCAAGTGATTAGGAGGTGGACATAATAGTTTCTTGTTGTTACAGCTTAATCAGTTGTTGATTTCAGACATTCAGTACAAAGCTTAAAAAGGGCAAATGGGCAAACTAACACTGGAATATGCCTCTGGAGATGGAACAAACCATTTCTCTTACATCATATTTTATAATATTAGGTGATGTGATTTAAATAGAAGGAAAGCCATGCAGGAGAGGATATGTAAAAATACAGTGGGGAGAGGCAGTTTCTGATTTATTGATGTTCTCTTTCATTTGTCACATAGAGCTGAAGAGCTGGAGAGATCACTGATTTAACTATGTCTCAAGAAACTTCTAATTATAACTTGTAGATACTCCTGCTTATCCATGGGCCTGCAGAGCCCATCACCAAAGATTTCAGGCCATTTTAATGGAGATCTAGTCATTGTGCATTTCAGGTGAGCTGAAGACTAACCTGCTCTGAAGGTGTCTTTTGTCTATAGATCTTAAACATTTTCTCTCATTTGAAAGTAGATTACTTTATTACATATGGTAAAATATGGAGCAAAATAAAAGTGGTGATATCAGTAGCCATCTCTGGCATCACAGTTTCTCCTCTTTGTAAATTTTTCCCAGAGTTTGAGCAATTTTTTTTTTCTCAGTCATTATGTGTAGATATGGTGGTTAGGCTCATGGCTTAGTGATGGACCTGGCAGCATAGGATTAATGCTTGGACTTGGTGATCTTAGACATCTTTTTCAACCTTAATGATTCTGTGATTCTTTGATTTTCCTCCAATAAACTCAACTATTGAATTATAGTCTTGCAACTCAGACCCAGAATTTGAGTATTTAACATTCTTTAAAAGCCATTCTTCAAGTAGAAACCTCTATGTCAAGAGAGTAATTTAGTATTGCTTATGCCTTGCTCATGAAAGACTTGTCTGTGATGCTCTGAATGGCAGTAACTGCAGTAAAGCCATGCTTGCATGAGAAGGATGTTTGTTAGCTTTGAGAACTCAAATAACACTTGCTGAAGTTTAGAATTACTCATGGAAAGATAAAGGTGGGATTTACTCCTTAGTCCAAATATTCACACCCAAAATGTTAGAGTAGAATCACCTGGGGCAAAAATCAAGGGTGTTTCTGGTCCCTAGAGTTTCTCAGGACCCATCCTCCTTCCTCAAACACATTTGTCATCAAATCCTTTCCAGTCTGTAAACAGTTATGTTGCTCCTTCCTTAAACTTCTCTTCAGCATCCCAATTTGCAGACCAAGAGGAAAGGTTAAAGCTTTCAGTAGAATTAAAGTTGTGAGAGCACTTCTTAACTACTGAGTCATAAAACAAGTGTTCTATTTCATGTTAATGTTGCTTGGCAGTCTGGAAGGGGAGAGCATCTTCCCTGGCTGTTAGGTTTACCATGTCACCTGTCATCCCTGAGAGCTCTTATCTGATGGGATGATTTGCCTGCAGGTTGCCAGATTTTCACTTCAGCAGCTGCTCTTCAGCCATTTGCTCCTGCCCTGGGGGCACGGTGACATCTGTCACAGCCATCAAGGCAGTTCAAGGCTGATGTTTACAAGAGCCATGATTTGGGGTGTCAGGAGCAGCCTGGTGACAGTGACTCCCCAGGCATTTTACAACGTCCCTGAGAGATTATCTGTCTTCTGAAATAGAGAAAAGATGTTTGCTAGACCCTACATTTGGACATAAAATAGAGATGGCACCAGTGACTTGCATGACTCCTTGTGGTACACAGGGTAGATAAACCACTGCTGTTTGAGTTCACCCATCTATCCTCCCTGTGTTTCAGAGGTGAGACAGAATTACCTTGGCCTGACAGATTTCCAGGCTAACTAGCCCAACAAAGAGTGTATGTAGAAATGTTTGTCACTTGTTCATGGCCCTGATCAGGTCATCCAGCAGCTTCAATGTCCTCAATATGTTTGTCTTGTCTTTTGACCATAAATGAGTTTGAACTGTTTGCCAAAGGCATTTCTTTCGTGGCTGCTGCTGCAGTTTCCACACCAGAATTTTATTTTTCCTGGCTTTATCAAAATATTGTACTGAATATTTTCAGGAAAGAATATTCCCTCAAGAATCGTCTGGGTAATTTCCTCTGCTGGAGGTCAGTCAGCTGCTTGTCTCTAAAGGAGATGCAAAGAGTTTTGTCATCAATGGATAATGGCTCACCTTTCTTTGCTGCTTTGTGTGACATAAAGAAATCTGATTGCATGCACTGCTCTGTCCATCAGGTTTGACCCCCAAGGTTTGTGAGATAACAGATTTCTGTGCAGTGAAGGCTTCTGTAGATTTGCCAGATAAAGTTCAGACACACTTGTAGTGAAGCTGGTATGACATCTGAGATTTTTAGAGCTTTTCCAAAGTTCTAACACTGATGTGTCTTATGGTACTGATAATGAAAAATGAGTTTATATTTAATCATTCTTGACATACATTGGGTCAAGTATTTTTGAACAAAGGCATTTCTAATTGAACATTTACTGACATTTCAGCTTTTGGTTTTCAAATTTGTTTTCAGTAGATTTATCTCTTTTTAAAGGAATAGAAGGCACAATATATGCTCATTTATTCTAACAACTAAGCCAAACAAATGTTTTTGGAAATTCCCAGCACTTCCTTAATCTTTAAATAGACAACTGCTACTTTAATGGGATACTTTTGGAAAGACATTTCCAGAAATTGCAGAGGTGCATGTGTTTAATTCTGGTAGGCAGTATCTGCCTGGATCAATAACCTTCCAACATTTTAATTGTACTCTCCAGGCTCTATTGGTGAAACTTAAAAGAGTTTAAAAACGGTAACGTACTGTAACTAATCTGCAGCAGTACAAGTCAACATGATTCATACTTCCATTAAATTTTCTCAGCCTGGTAAATTTTCCTATTTTTAAATTTCTGTGGGAAGAAAGCATGTCTGAGACACTATGAATGGGGTTATTCTGGGCCACTTTCAGTGGAATGCATCAGGATTTTTCACAACTGCTAATTATACTAGAAGACTCATTTTGGTGCTTTAATTCAACATGCATTCCTCAGTCTTGCCTGCCTGGACACCCTGAGAGTGAATATGATGAAAAAGCAGCTCTGAAGCAGCCAAAATCACTGACCACCCTTGAAAATCCTTGCCAGGATCTTTCAGAGGGGTCAGGGTGATACAGAGCAATGCCATGAGCTGCAAACCTCCTGGCAGGGGTGTGCACAGAGAAGCCCGGATTGTGGGTCATCAGAGACAGACAGACTGAGGGTCAGCAGAGACAGACAGACTGAGGACACACTGCCACTCATGTGTGCTCAGCACCAGCAGGCAGGACTGCACTGAGCCTGTGCATGTGTGTGCTTCAAATTCACTGTTCTCTGCATGCTTTCTTGTTTCCCCATCATCCTGTGCTATCTAATTAACATGTCAACCCGTTTTTCTTTCCTCTGCTGTAAGAATCTTAGTTTTATTCCTTTTATTTCCCCTGTTTTCCTTTCTTTAATACCTTTTGTTTATAATTTATCATTCATTTACATTTCAATTAACACTAGCTGTTTGTAAAAGCTACCCTGATGGGAAGTATGAAATAAATTATTGAAGTTAGTATAATCTGCACTTCCCATTACCACCTCATTTACCTTAATGGCACTAAAAAGGCTGTAGCTCCCAGTGCAACTCATGCTTCTAATAGGAATTCCCTTAGGAGCCAATCTCATGTGAATTACATATTTACATATGCCATAGGTTTTTCTAGGTGATTATAGGCTGAGATTTAGAGATTATCCTTTAAGGATGGCAGCTGCACAGAAAGCTGCCTTTGCAGAGTCAAAACATGGCACTGCCTGATTCAAACAGCTAATATGTCTAAGAGGAGTCACCAAAAGTATTGTCAACTTATTGGGCATTTTCAAACTTGTCTACCAATTTAAAAGCATTTAAAAAATAAGTGTGTAATTTTTCCCACATTGAAATGAGGAAAAAATATCACAAAACTAGAGTCCTTTAGAACAATGGTGTACTTTTGTTTGGATAAACCATGGGTTTTGTAATTTTTTTATTTATTGCTACAATTCCCTGTTGTTTTAATTAAAAATTTTTCAAAAGAAATTTAAAAGATATATTTCAATTTTTTAAAGTTTAAATTAACACGTTCCATCTAAAGCTGTCATCTGCCACCAGTGTTTGGTCATGAAGATTTCAGTCTGGAGGCTGTCAAGCAGCAAAATTTGTTGTTTTTTTTCAGGAAGACAACACCCAGGCCCTAACTAGGATTCAGAAATAGATGGAATTGAGCTGTGCAACAAGAAACTGTCCCACTCCCAATGGCCTTTTCCAGTATTAACAAGAGGCTAAAAGCAATGATATGGGAAGGAGGCAAAAGAGATACATATAGTGACATGAAATAAGCAAATTTGTGAGGTTAATCTGATTATTAAACTGTGCAATTTTTCCTTCTTTGAGTTTCAGGATATCTTAGCTAACATCATTCAAAACAGCTATGTACAGAACTGAGAAAACCGAGTCCTGGGGAAGAGATTTTACTTATTTGCTGCTCTAGGATAGGGAAAGATGTGGTCTGAGTCTTTTAATGCCTGCCTATAGCCCAGCTGTGGGATTACATCCATACTTTGAAACAGCAGCATCCAAATTTAATTATTTGAATGTTGGTACCACATGAAAGCTGGACCTGGGCCTGCCCTCATTGCCATGAGGCACTTTGTGACTTTGAGAAATTCTTATTTCTCTTTGTTTTTGTGTCTTCCCTCCTCCCACGTGAAATTGTCTGGAAACCCAGTACAGTGGTGTTTTTATAACAAAGAGTTAATGTTGATCTCTCCAGGGTACAAGGGCACCTTCCCCTAGACCAGATCTCTCTTTTTTGAATGATTATAAAGGAAAGGAATGTGCAATAAATTTCTACATTTTCTGCTTCCAAGAATGGAAAAATTAATAACTCAATTCTTATGGAGCAGGTTCCTGCTTCACACCATCCAAGTCCATCATGTAAAGTCAGAACAGTTCCAGGATTAGTTCAGGGTGAAAATTCTACAGTTAGAATTTTGTCATTTACTGTAACACAAATGTCCATGAAAAGCTATTTCACTTCCTGGAGTCACTCCAGGTGAACATG
>JAHXMQ010000807.1:145844699-145855330 GCA_020466415.1 Ammodramus savannarum pratensis | reverse complement strand
TGCTGTCTTCCATCAAGGCTGGAACTGACACACCAGTCAAAACAATTCACTGACTAATTTTAAACAAAAAGCCTGTTTACATGAATAATCATTACTGAATATGTCTAACTATGAAAAGACTTCTCACAATAGCAACCTATTGTTGGAAGTCAATGCATTATGCATTGTTTGAATTCAATCAGTATCTACATTGCAGTGGATTAATCTAGCTGTGTCTTGTGGATTTTTTTCTCTTCCTGTTTTGTAACCCATCTGCCAACTACAATAGGCCACAGTTTTGTTCAGCTTTTTATGCTGGAAAGTTATTAATACCAGATGTTCATTTTTTGGAGTGTCCTAAGCATAAAACATTCCATAATGAAAAACAAAATGTTAACAATTATATACCCAAACTTGGTGGATTAAAGACTCTATTAAAATTCTGGACTATGTCCTATGTTTAATGCATTAACTCTTTGTTCCAACAAGGGAGGCCTGAGGCAGGCTGGGTTTCATTTTGCTCAAGGGAGAAAGGGAATGTATTCACATCTCTGGCATTGTTCTTTTGTTGTGTTTTGTCAAAAATATCATGACTCTAATAGAGTTATAGAGAGGACAATGGAAATACATAGGCTAGGAGTTTTAGCTAGGATTCTGTAGATAAGGATTTCCATGCAGGACTTGCAGTGAATTTTCAGCTGAGGTCAGCTCTGCATTCCAATTAACAAATAACCCACTGACAGAAAAATATAAATTGTAGCAAGAAAAAAAAAAGGTGAAAACTCTCTCATCTTTAAAAGAGAGACAGCTTTATCAGGGTAGAAAATAAGCAAAAGACTGGATCTTCAGCTGCTACAAACTGTGCATCTGCATTATTAATTCTAGAGAGTTGCCCCTTTTCATACCTTATCTCCCTCCATTAGATTTTCTGAAACCATTGTTAATTTTCTGCAGCCTGACTTTGGGGAAGTATAGCCTGGTTTGTAAAATTTCAGTGAATTCTTCCTGGCCACGTTATTTAAGATGCTGTAGATATTCCCAGTGAATTTCTAAGGCCAAGAACAGGGAGGGAAGTAATCACAGGAGACTGGGCAAGCCAGCATTTGTTACTCATGTCAATAAAATGTGGTGGGGAGGGGTTCATGTGATCTTTTGTATGTTATACAAAGCCCCTTGTTGCAGCTTTCCACCTTGAGCTTCCTTCATTGCAAGACACTAAAGGACAAATCGAGAAGTAATGGAGCTTTGAGAGAGTCAAGAGAAGGGGCTGTGTTTGCTCTTCCTGGTGCTTAACAGGGTTGAAAGCACAGGAGTAGCAGCGCATCCAGCAAATTTTCCTGACTGGGATGTTTCACACCAGTTTTCATGCTATTTTCTACATGTGCTGGTGAATACTTCCCTGGAAGTGTTCAAGTCCAGGCTGGATGTGGCCCTGGGTAAGTTGATCTAGTGGAAGGTGTCACTGCTCATGACAGGGCTCTTGGAAGTAAATGATCTTTAACTTCCCTCCAATCCAAACTGTTTTATGATTCTGTGAGTAATTAATTTTGGTTTTGCCTAAACAAGAAATGGACCAATTAAGTGCTATGAAGTTTTCAACACCCCCTTAGAATACATGGTGTTATTCTGGCTTGCTAAGAGTGAATTTAAATCAAGAGGAAAAGCAGTTTTAACTTCGACACTTCAAGAAGTGTATAAAGTATGAAAGGTTTTTTAGTGATAATATTTTTTCCTGTCTTTTAGATCTTGCAAGTACATGCACATGGAAGCATCTTGAAAGCTGATGTCTATGTTGACAGAAAAAAGCTTACTTTCAGTTCGTAATTTAATCTGTTTAGTTTTATATGGTTATGTTGCTAGTTTAAAAAGCAAACTGCCTGACATACCTCAAGAACTAATTTTTTAGTGCCTTTTAGAAGGCACTGTTGTGTCTTCTAATTCACATGCTGTTAGCTTTTCTTTTTTGTTATCTGTTGGATAATCTCATCTCACTCAGTGCACAGAGCTCACGTTAACATCAGTGAAAATTTCCTGCTTGGAACAAGTGCAGGATTAGCAATAGGTGCACTTCAATAGCTTTCCTTCACATTGGTTAAACCCCACAAAGGTCAGATGTTTATCTGGAGCTTATCTGACTCACCCAAGCCTCTGGAGGTTACTAAATATCATAAACTGAACCTTTCTTTAAAAACTGATGGAACTTCCTAATCTAAAGCTGACCAGAAATACCACAGGTAAAGATTTTCCAGTAGGATTTTTTCTTTTTTTCCCAGGTTCAAAAACACATGATAATGAAGCAGACAGTTATTTCATGTTCACAGAAAACATTTTATGAAATCCGGGTTTAAGCATGGGCAAAGAAATTGGAGGGATAAAGGGTGATATGAGAGTTTTCTCTACCTGAAGAGATTTTGCTGTCTCTAAACAGGCCTGGATATAAATATTTAATAAGGCTGGAGAGCTTTTCCTAGTGTGATTCCATTTCTTTTCCTTAAATTGTGTATCACTTCTCTTTATCCACTGCTTCCTTCCATCTATACAAGTGCACATGCACACACACACACACACACACACACACGCGCATATATACATTTACATTTTTATATGTGTATAATAATTTATCTGAATAAAACATTCTCCCACTGTAAGATATATAGGCAGCAGTTCACTGGGTCTTTCCAATTTGCAGTCAGGCTGTGAGAAAATGATATTTCCTCAAGCAATGTTTTTTCTTATAGTTCACAATTCTGTCTCCTACCAAAATAGCATTTTTTGATTTTCCAACAAATGAAAAAGAATAAAATAAAGATCAAGGGTGAAATGATGCAACTCACAAAATTAAATAAACAGGTGTGATGATACAGTGGATAGTTGCAGAGCTGCTTTTCCAAGGCAGAAGAAAATAAAGGATTGGAAAAAATACTCTCTCTGATTGTTTTTTTACTCATAGCTCTATCACAGTGCTGCTTTCTCTTTGCCTAATGCATTTATTTGTCTCACTGTAAACACATCTGCTTATGCATCCCTTCACTCCCACATTTGTCTTTTTCCATCTTAAATTCATCAGTCCTATATCAGAGTTCTGTGCATTGCAGAAACCTCATCAGGTTGTTGCCATCAACAGACATTTTTGTTGGGTCTTGCTTTGTTTATTTTTGTACATTTGTTTGATTCCTTGTTACATGCCACTCCTGGATATGAAAAATGCCTGCCCCATTTCACCCCATGGCAACAGGAATAAAGGCCACCTGCCTTACAGCTCCAGCCACTTCAGCCCTGCATTTCTTTGCCCTTTAACCTGAATTCTCCCCCCAGCATCACAAATTTCAGGCATTGCTTAGGACATTCAGCGCCAACACTCGCCTCCTGAGACTGAGGGTTAGGATCCTCTTCTCATTCAGGAATTCATTTTATGAAAATTTGGAGATTCCTTAGAAGCATAACCAAAAAGTATGAATGGAAAAGACACCAAAGCTAAGTAACTCTTGAATGTCCATTTTTGTGTTTAGTGCCTGCAGCCTTTTGGGAGCCCAAAGACATGGTGGTCCGTCCTCAGGATAAAAATGGGTTTTTTGTCTTGCTTCTGCCTCATTCACACCAGATGTGTGCTTGGTCCTACATCTGATCTCCAGGAGGGCTGGATTCTCTCTTCTGGCTACAAAGCTGCGTGCCTTCACCTCAAAATATTCTCCTTCAGTCTTTGTTTTGAGTTGTGCTGGCAGCTCTCAAGGTCTGCTGGTAATCTGTCAGAGTTGTCTGTCTCAGACCCGTGTATGAATATCCTGGAGGTAATTACAGCATGAAAATGTACCCATGGTGCACAGTTTGCCATGGATATAGGTACTGGTCTATTGAGTGCTTATTGGCACATTAAATTCCTTGACACATTTGCAGATAAAGTTTAAACAAAATTGATTAGAATTTGTTTGTCCCATTTTATAAACACTTTAAAGGCATTACCTATTTCTAATTTGTAAGTATGTAAAATCTTTCGTTACATCCCATTTTCTCTTTAGATATTAATGTCTACTTTCAAATTATTCTCTATGAGAAATTTTGTAAAACAAACCAGAACTCAAATATGAGTCTTTTAACCCATAACTAGAATTTTGCTTTAGGAAGAGACTATTCAAAAAAATACGCCATTTAACAACTGATTGACTAGCCTATCAGAACTAAAATGGAAGGACATTCTAGTCTATTTTTAAATAATTTTAGCTAATTCTGCAGGGATATTAAGATAGAGACATGTGAACACATGTTCTTACCATTTTTTTTAATAAAATATTATAAAATACATTTGACAAGTTGATTTCTCAAAAGTGTTCAGAGAACCCAAAATTCTTGGGGAATCTTGTTGTTTTACAATGACACTAATTTAAAAATGTTACGTCAAGCCTCTGACATTTTCCAGAAAGCTCTACGTCCCTTTTATTTTTAGCCAGCACAATAACATCCTCCTCAAAAATAAAGAGTAATGCTTCTTGCTTGTGACACTGCTTTCAGAAGAAAGATAAATTTAGAGTCCAGTATTTTTTTGTATTGAGTCTGACCCTCACCTTTCAGATCATGATCCTTATTTTATGTGGCTGTGCCAAATGCTTGCCACAATATTTGCCACATAGGATGGGAAATTTCAGATTAGCTAGATATGCTTTGCTTCAATTGTCTCTTTTTACTAAACAGTCTTTGCCTCTTGGTCCAATTAGCTTTGTAGAAGACCTGTAGCAACACTCACAATACACTCAAGAGAGGCATGCAACCTGAATTGTTGCCTTGTATTAGACAAAATTACATTTAGTTAACTAAAAGCAAACGTAAAATGGCAGTGCTCAACATATGGAAGTCAAGTCAGGTGAGCCAGAAGGAATACAGTTCCTAGAAATGCCACCATTTGAGAATGCCACCAAAAATGCTTAATAGGAGCTACTTGAGTGTGACATGAAGGATTGTGTCCAGCATTTCCTTCCTTGGCAGAGCTGGCAGTGAAGAGAGGACACAGCTGAGTCCCTGAATACACAAAGGACATTGGTAAACTATTGAAAAAACTCAGTAAAGCACAACTGAAATGTTAATATTGTCACAGAACACCATGTGTGAGTCACTATTACAGAGCCTGAAAATGAAGAGTTTTAGGGAAGGAAAAAAAAAAAAAAAAAAAGAGAAGAGAGCACTTTGGCACTTGGTGGCCTCTACTTTAATGCATAATAAATAGAAAATATGTGTACAATGTCACATCATAAGAATTTTTCATTCACTCTGCAGAGAAGCCAGGCAGTGAAGAAATTGCCTCATGTTAATTGTTTTTACCCTGGTGGGAAAGTAGTTTAGAATTTAATAGTGACTTTATAAATGATGTTCTCTAGAAATTACTCTAAAAACCTAAGACACTTAATAGAGAAAAAGTTTATTCTCTGTAGAATGTCTGAGTCATCTCATGGAATTCAATAACAGGGATCTAATGCTCTACTAAATACCAAATTATAGTTTCAAGTAAAAAACAAATTATTGAATGTTAGATATTTTCTGTCAAGTTCTACATAATTTTTTGTTAAGAAAATGCTTTAAAGTATGAAGCAGAAAGCCAAAATGATTCAAAATTATTTTAAATATGTTTTCAATGTATTTTAATGAACATTTTCTAGAAGTAGAGTGTAGACAACATTGTTGTTTTTAAAAAAGATAAATTGGTTATATTGAAATTTAATTCACTGCAGTAACATTATGCTAATCTATATATAATTGTTATTTATCATCTGAATTTAGAAGAGCAATTTTTTCCTATTCCATTTTTTTTATTTCTAGTGCTTTTGAAAAGTGCTCAAGTTTTGCTTGCTTTTGGTTGGCTGGGTTTTGGTTTTTTTGAGGTTGTTTTTTTTCCCACAATATTAGGCTCTGAGTTTTGCTCTTCTATAATCCCATAATTGCTTCATAAAATGTTATTTCTATATTTATTATCTATAGTAGTTTTAAATTTTACTTATTTCTACTGTTTCATTCCCATCTTTATTTGCAAATTGGCTAGCCACAGGAATAATAACTAGACCAAGCAGAAAAACAGCATGTGGATGTGATTGTTTAGTACAAACTTTCCTCTGAAAAGTCCAGATGCTGCTAAAGCAAAAGTGGATTTTACACCTCTTCAAGCAAAAAATCCAGACCTGTGATTTCAGCCAGCCTTCCTTCCTTCCTTCCTTCCTTCCTTCCTTCCTTCCTTCCTTCCTTCCTTCCTTCCTTCCTTCCTTCCTTCCTTCCTTCTCATAGTTAATCCAGATGTTGGCTTTTTCTTGCATTTCCAAACCTACCAGAAAAGAGCCAAGACAAGTTCTGAGCACCTGTCATGCACACAGGATCAATTTGAATATTTGAGGAAGGACCTAATAAAGCACATGGGGTCCAGCCTGGAGTCTGAAATAAAGAATCCCATATTGCAGGAGGGGAAAGGGTCCCAGATGGGAAAGGGTGAGGTTATCCCACTCCTGGGGGATATCCCGGAGCCCTCCCTCCAGCTGCATGGCAATCCCAGCTCTCCCATGCCATCAGGGGTGCCAGTGCAGCACAGATCATCCTATGGAATGATGATTCCAGCACCAGCCTGGGCAAAATTAGATCATACTCTGAGGATGTTGGAGGAATTAGGAAAGATGAGGAAAGAAAGTACAGTTTAAAGTATAAAAAATAAAAAAATACAGTTTAAACCTCCTCATAGTTCACTAATTTCTCCAAGTCCCTGATTTCCACCAGAACACCAGAAATAGGATGGTGCTTTCAGAACCACTGAGTTGCTGTCACACACTCAGCAGCGCTGCCAAAATCGATTGGTGTGTGCAGCTGAGGGCCAGTCCTGACCTCAGCAGCCCTACTGAACCTAATCAGTGTAGCTTGTGCCAAAACACAGTCCCTCACAATAATTTGTATTGCACACATAGAAACAGATGCCTCCTCTCAGTGTGTTTCTTATGACAGGCAGGATGAGAAGATATTGAATTACAATAAAATCCTGTGACAGCAGCCTGCCTTGGGATCTTCTCCAGTGAACCTCTTACTTTTTGTTCATGAAGTGAGACATTTTTTCAGTCTATGTTTGACTTCCCAAAGGATATTTAATTCTGTCACAAAGACAGACAAACATTCCCTGCTTGACTTTTTTTTTTTTTAATTTTTAACAATTTAGATCTGAAGACTAAATTGTATTACAGAGTCATTGTGAATGGCTTTCAGAGTAAAAAAAATCTTTATTTCACATAGTTCTCCCTCCACAAGATATGTCCTGTTGACTAGAGGTTTGCAACCATATAGTGAGAAGTATCTGCTAACTTAATTTACTGTACTGAGCACTTCAGAGACATGGCTGCAGTAAAATAAACAACATCAATTCAATTATTTTCTCTTATGTCACACTGTAAACTTCATAAACATGTAAATTCAAAAATCTCCATAAACACTTTAGTGTTATGAATCACTGCAGGGTATCACAGCTGGTTACCTGCAGAAATTCTGTCTGGAACCTAGTCCATCATTTAGAGGCAGCAGCAGATGTTAAAGGGAAACTGCTTTATGTAATCATCCAAAACAAAAAAATAAAGCAAGAGATGTAGCAATGTACTTAGCCAGACATTTCTGGCATCTGTTTGATACAATATCAGGGATCTGCATTTTTTTTAGAGAATCCATACACAAGGCCGGGAAAGCTCATTCTGAAATGTGTTTGTTCAGAGCAGCATTGCTCTCAGGTTGGGTTCTGACACTGAATCAGAAATGAGACTTCCACATGAACCATGACAGACAAGGAAAAGGCTGCTACCCACAGTCCTGCCTAGAACTAACTCTGACTTCAATTAATATTCTATGGTCACCACCACCATAATTGTCTATTTTCACCTGGGATTGTCACAGGACCCTCTGGCAGCTGGGTGCCTAAATCCCAGCATGAAGCAGATGTGTTTTCTGGTTTCCCAGACTCAACTTTGCACCCAGCTCCTACCCTTAGAGGAACTCCTGTGTAAGAAGATTTATGGTGTTATTTGACAAACACCCAAACCTCTGACCCATCCTGGCACGAGTTGTGTCCTGCAGTGATGGATTGCAGTGCAGCTCTTTGTCTGCTCTCAGACCAGCTTGGATATTTCAGATAACAGAGCTTGGTCTGTGGAAGCTGTCAAAAAATGCCTCACATGCCATTCATATTTACACAGAAAGAGGTACTGGAAGGGTTTTTTTAACTCTCCAGCTCAGATACAATGCTCCCTCTAAAAGAAACCCCCCTGGAGATTGTCAAAAGCCCTTCATGAGGTGCTGCTGGCTCCAGGGGAACAGGGCATTCACTTTCTTGGGTTTGAGATCTGCTTCTTGTTGCTATTTCACTCTGTGTTTCTCTTTCTTCGATGAGTTCCTGCAACAAATTAATTTCTTATTGTTGTACTTTTTAACCACTGAAGTGGTGGTTTTCCTTCAGTAAGGAAAATACTGAAAAATAAATTATTGATAAAGAGAGCTCATGGAGCAATTTTAAACACATGCAGGAGGTAATTGTAGATTTGATGTTGCACAATGTTTAGGCATTCTGTGAAATACCAAAACAAAACAAAACAAAAAAAAATTACTAAAACATTGTTGAATGAATTGAAAATATTATGTTTTTTTCATTTAAAAGGGAGGGAAAAAAGTTAATGTCTAGTTAGGAGCAAGTGGATACCATCACCAACAAGGGACTGAGAAGTGTGCCATCTTCATATATATTCTCTGTAGAAGTAAAAGCATCAGCCAGAGCAATTGCATTTGAATCTGACCTACTTTTTATCACTATCACCCAGAAGGGAACAATTGAAAAAAAAATAGGCCAGGTGTGTATGACTTAAAATAATAATCTGTTCAAGGTGGGGAAATATCCACTCATTTTATAATAAAAAGTTCTGATTTTATTCTTCTTTAAAAAAAATAACATCTTTTATGATAAATAAACCATACTTAGACACTGATGGATAAGCCAAGCACTTAGAGATTATAATACCTGCAGATTTTGGCTGATGAAGTCCCAGGCTATTAGTTTACAGTGTAAAATTTCCCATTTATTGGCCAGCAGTTTGGCATTTCTGTAACGTGAGAGCAGTAACATTTCCCTCTGCTCTGGTGACATGTTAAGGTTTGCCCACAAGGTTCTGCTGATTCCCATTCTTAGGGAATTTGCAGTTCCAAGATGAAACAGCAGCAGTAGCACCATGTAAATTTGGGAAGTCCCAGTTAAGGATGAGTGATGCCAACATGAGCCTTTGGAGGCTGATTGCCATTCCTTGTGCAGGTAGGGAGGGCTGAAAAAATCTGAGTGTAGTCCTTAAAGTAACATTACACACGTTTTATAGGCCAAGCCTTCAGCATCTTTAATTCTCAACTGTTGCACTGAAAGTGGATGATGTTGATTGCACTTGCCTGTAGCATTTTTTCCACTATCTTTTCTAACCCACTAATTTCTGATGAATCTGCCTCATATATTTTTTAATATAAAATAATTATAAAATAAAAAATATTTTTTGCCATTGATACCCACTGTGTTCTACTAGATTGCTCTTTTTTGTTGGGCTCTTTTCCTTCTTCTTTACTGTGTAAGAAGAAGAACAGGGAGAAAAGAGAGGAGAGGATGCATCATGAAAAAAAAATTATTAAGAGAAGCATTCCTCTCTTCCAAATTAAACAGAAGTGTGGTTCTTCACCCAGCCCCTTCTCAGCCCTGCCAAGTGACAGCCTGCGTGTTGTATGTGTCATAAGGAGTAAAAGGGGTAAAACTGAAAAAAATTGCACTTATTGCCTCTGAGTTTCCTATTATTTATTTTATGAAACAATAAGTTTCACACAATGGGAGCTGTTCTTCCTTCCCAAACACAAAACATGCTAATTTATCCTCCTTATAACTGTCATTGTTTTCAAGAAGGAATGGAAAGAATTAAATGTTTGCATGTAGATGAATGGAAAGTGCTTTCTTCCACTGAATAAAATACCTGCAGGGCCTCAAAAGCCATGAGCCAAATACTTTGTGCTCCAAAGGGCAGGGACTTCAGAGTGCCTATGGCTTTTAACCTAATGCTGACCTTAGGTTTGAGATGTTCTCTTCCCATTCTTCACTTTTGTTCTCTTCCTCTTCTTTTTCAGGATTTCCTTTGTCTTGCTCACATTTTTTTTCTGGGGTTCCATTACATTTAGCAGCTCCCTACACTTCACCACAGAGCTCCCTCACACATGGCTATTTTACATGGATCTGGCATTTTAAACATTCACCTGTTCACTTGTGATTTCCCATTTTCCTGAAAATTTCCTTGCCTTCAATTCTGTGGAAAGATCACCTTTATGCTAAAATTTTATCTGTAATCTTTCATTTCTTTCCACACCATTACCTCGCTGGCTTTCTGCACTGTCCAGTACACAGTGGCAGAGCACCAAGCCTCTTCCCTCTCTAACTGCCTTTGCCATCTGGCATGGCCAATACAAATCAACTTTTCTTTCTGAACACAGACACTGGAAAGCAGAATGATCCTGGCCTAAAAAAACCTTCCCAAAATTCTGTTCTGTGAGTCATTAGCCAGCCTCAACATAAGGACTGAGACACTAGTTCTGTACATTGACTTTAAAAACAGAACTTCATTTGGAGAAAAAGAAAAGGA
>JAHXMQ010000807.1:145796090-145844599 GCA_020466415.1 Ammodramus savannarum pratensis | reverse complement strand
AAAACCTTTTTGCGCCCTAGAACCACCAGAAAGGAGGTTGTGGTGAGGTGAAGATGGGTCTCTTCTCCCAAATAACAAGTGATAGGACAAGAGTAAATAACCTCAAGTTTCACCAGGGGTGGTTTAGATTGGATATTAGAAATATGTCTTTAGTGAAAGGGTGGTCAAGCATTGGAACAGACTGAGCAGGGAAGTGGTTTGTCTCACCACCCCTGGGAGTGTTCAAAACACACACCTGGATGTGCCATTTGGGGTGGTTTAGTGATGATCTTGGCAGTACTGGGTTAACAGTTGGACCCAAGGATCTTAAAGGTCTTTTCCAGCATAAATGATTCTATGATTCTATATACTCCCATATCTTTGTGATAAATTTTAGAACAAAGGTTTGAGCCAGTTTAAGTGCCTGGTGAATGGGGCCTTTATGGAGCCATTCTCTCCAGGTTTAAAGCTGGTCCAGACTGAAACATTCCTGCTGAAATATTTCTGCTGCAGTTACATATGAAATTAATTGAGTTCCTCAACCTTGTCACAAATTCATTATCCCAACTAGCTGCTGGAAATCCAAAGATTTTGAAGTCTGGAGGATGGCTGAGGATGGCTGTCAGTTTCCTGCACATCCTTTATATATGTTTGGAGGTTTTTTAATGTTATAAGGCAGATGAATAACGGGTAGCAATACTGTGAACAATTCAGAGCTACCAAAATATTTATTTGCTATATATATATATATATATGTCTAACTGGCAGCTCAGTCATCTCCTGGGGGAGAGAATAAAGTCTGAATAAGGTCCACAATAGGATCTCTACCCTACTCAGGCACAAATTTTGAAAAAATATATTTTAGTCTTTTTGTGGCTTATACTCACCTCTTCAATATTCTCTAAAGTAGCCACTGAATCCCAAAGTTATCAGGTCAAATAGAATTTGTAAACAGAGAGATGGCAAACTCACATCATAAAATGCAAACAGGAAAGGGCCCAAAATAATAAAACACTTGTAACAAGAAAAGCAACACAACCCACCCACAACACTCCCCTAAAAGAGGGTCTCAGACAAGCAAAACCATCAGACAACAACAAAACACTAACACAGAAAAAAAGGACAAAAACTCCACTTAATTTAGAATAATCATTAAAATTCAATCTTATATAAATATGTGTTTTAAAATTCTAAGGGATGCATTTCTAGGTACATCAGATAAATATTTGAGCTACCTGGAATGCCATTAGCACGTATCGTGTTGCCTGACTGAAGGAGTGTCTGAAGAAAAAGTCCTCAGCTGACTGATGTTGCAGGGAGATGCTCCCTCTCACACTCTCGAGCACTGGGCACTGCCAGGAGTTTTCCTTCACCTGAGTGTGAAGGCTGTTCCCAGGCTGTAGGATTGGTGATCAATAAATTTCTGAGAGAGCAATGCAGACAGGTTGTGCGCCCTTGAGAGTGTTCTTAGAGCAGGTTTGCAGAGTTTTAGTGGATTAGCAGTGGACATATGGGCTATGTTTTCCCAGAAATGAAGACCAGAGGATATTTCATCGATCTGGACTTACCCTCACAGATCTCATATTGTCTTGTGCTTCATTAGATACACTCTTGTCTGGCCCATAGTGCCCTGTCCATTTCTGAGAAGCAGCCAGGGAGAGACCAAACAAGTCCAAGAAGTCAGAGCACATAGAGTTAATCCAATTTGTCCATCCTGGTAGAGTGAGTCTTGTTTAGGATGTATCTTCTGCAAACATATAACTTCATAGCCACATCATTTTCCTGGTGCTTGTTAATCACCTATAAACTGTCTGCCATGTAGAGACGCCTTAAGTTGGGGAATGCAAATAATTGCACAACTCTTGCTTCACGCTTGTTGGATATTTTTTCTAATAAATCAACTCACCTCTGCTAATTAGTTAGTACCTCTTTCCTTTACCATCTTTTGCCTTTAACCTCCCTTTCTTAAGAGCAGGTTAACTGGTGGCAGCTCCTTCAACTATCTCCAGTCACACAGGGTATGATTGTGGCACTGGGTCAATGCTTGCATAATTTGAGTGGAAAGGGATTCTTTAATGAAAGCAATATTTCCCTCACTCCCTCCACACAGCTCAGCAGCAAAGCTCTGCCAGCCCAAGCACTCTGTGATCAAGGCCTGTGGCATCAGGCTGTCTCCTTAGTAACAATTCAGCTAAACTGCTGGGCCGACCTAGTGGTCCCTTGGAGGTTTGTGCAATCCCAGAGATGGAATAATTTGGGAAATGTATATTTAAAATGTCTACTGGAACAGCTTGTGCCAGAGCTAAGCTGCAGTGACTGTGTTTACCCTGAAAATGAAGGAGAAAAGTTAAAAATGAAAGGAAATATAAGGGAGAACTGTAGTGCATTCTGGTTCAAAAACCAGAATACAGTCAATAAGATGTTGGTTTTTTTTCTTATAAAGAATCACATTCAGTTTCTGCAATTGTTCCAAAGCCACAAGAGTCTGGAACAGGAAACAAGCGTTCAAAAGGTAGACTTTGAGCTGACATTTTTCCATTGAACTGATACCAAAATGGAAGATTAAAGTCTCTAAGGATATACTCCCTTAATACTTTTACTTTAGATTTCCCCAGCCATTTTAATTCCAAGAAGTTCTGTAAATTGACAATCCTGCAGAGAAACCTACCTATCCTTCCCAGCTGGCTGCACTTTTCTGACTTATGATTCTCTAAATCTCTCACCTTCTCCTTCTGCCACAGGAGAGCCAGCTGCTCCATCTTTGCACAGATAGGTCCTCTCAAGGATGTGGAAGCCCTCAGCTTTTCTCTGTGACATACCTTTGGTTTTTGTTCCAAGACCCCATGGTAGAAACCACCCACCCTGTTTGGCTGAGGCCACTCTGGGGAGCTTTGAACTGTGAGTTGTGCTCATGCGGGACCTGTGCAAGATTTGATGAGAGACAGAGCTGTCTTTAAAGGGAGCTCCCCTCACCAGACAGCACTCCTGGCATCTGTGCTGGGCATACCTGTGTGCAAGGATGGCTCATTGCTCTTCACAGTGCTCCACACAGCTTCAGGCAGTTTTGCTGTCCATGCTGAGACTGACTCAGTTATGGGTTTCTCCTCTCCATAACCCTAGTTCTGTAGTCAGCACATGTTTTGTCTCCTGCTTCCAAAGCTTTTATGCAATTCAGGAAGTCTTTTCAGAGCTACAACACATTTTATTCCCCATTTTAGGATCTGTGGCCTGACTTCCAGGGGTCCCCCTCATCAAGTGCTTTCTGACAAATGCAATTCCTACAGCCTAAAGGCAGCTTTACAGCAGCTACTCAGGATCTTTTTCTTTTGACATTAATTAATCTGTTGGTGCTGCAAGCAGCAAAAAAGAGCCTTTCAAAGTTCATATTCTTTATTTTTGCTCAATTTGATGATACATAGATGCCTCAGAGGGACAAGGTTTATCCTGCCAAGAAATCTGGATGCCTTCACAAAGGTAGATTTGAGTAGGCATACAGTGGATACCATCAACAAAAGACCCTACTTGTGTTTTCATCTCAACATGGTAAATATCATCTCTGCAAAAAGAATAGAAATTCACTGGTCATGCTAACATTTAACCTTTGTTAAGTTTTAACACTACCAAGTAGTATGAAACGTCTTGGATGTCTTTTCATGGCCCTGGCACTCCCAGACTAAGTTTATTTGCCAACAGAAAACAGCTAATGGAAAGAACTTTTTAAGATGCAGCCAATCTGCTTAGCTCTGCAACTGAAAAATACAGACCCAAGTTCTCATTTGTGTGATGTTACAGTTCTCTGAAGTAGTGAATGAGGCATTTCAAATGCAAGAGGCAGTAAGGATTTTTAAAGAATTCAAATTTCAGCACAAGTGTTTTCTACCACAACAGTAACATCCACAGGTTAGAATTTATTTAAATTGTTGGCTTCAAAAATATCTTCCAGCAGGAGGTCCTAAATGACTTTATGGCATAAAACAATAAATTGTTTTTAGGCACTTTCTGCTATAACAGTTAAGCATAAAAAAAGCATGTCATGCAGAGAGGAGTAAGTTCTATTTAGGCTGGATTTTTTTTCACTAACACAAAAGCAAGAAAACTTTTCCATGTGGTTTGCCATACAGTCCAATGCCTGAATAGCTATTGATATCAGAAATGAGATTGGATGTTCAGATGATATATTAGATATGCAGTTGTGCTAAGAAAACAGATAATGAAGAAGAACTGTGGTGAGAGAACCTTGGCTAAGGCTCAAATGCCCACCCAGCTGCTCAAGCACTCCCACTCCTCAGATGGACAAGGTGGAAAACAATGAGGGATGAGGTAGAGAGAAAGTTGCCATTTACTCTCACAGACAAAACAGATGCAATTTGATCAAAATTACTTAAATTATTGCTAGTTCATGTGGACTTAAGTAATGAGAAACAGAGACAAACTTTAAAGCATCACCTTTTGTTTCCTTGCCCCCTTCCCAGGACCAAGTGCACTCCCTCATTTCCTCCAGAGAAGAAGAGTTGTGTTGTAAAAGCTGGTTGGGATATTGCTGTATGGTTGCTTGAGGTAGATTTGTTGGGTTAATTAAACACCTGAATCTGGGGCATGCCCTGTATAGTCTGGATCAGTGTAGCACTAAGGAAGATGTGACCCAGCATCAGCTTTGATTAGAGGAGACTGTCAATCTCTCACACTCTTACTTGTGAAAGACATTAGAACAGTATTTATTTTTGAATTTAAAAAACAAAAAAAGGTAAAGTTATTTCAGGTAGAATATGCCTTCTGTAGATTTTCCAGTTTTTAGAAAGGATCCATAGCACTGAAAAGTTAAACTTGCTGCAGTTCAGCCTGTACTGCACAGGTGACATTCACCAAGTGTTTTATTTCATGCTCATTATGGCCCCACGTGTTTGATGGGAGTTCCCAAACACAGCACAAGTCCCATGGTCAGAAATTGATGCAGAAGAAGGGAAGACTGAAGCCCACTGAGAGAGCCTGCCTGATGGGAACATGACAACTGAGTTACTGACAAACTCTTTCCATATACATTTACCCTTATTATATCATTTAAATGCTACATATTTTTCAGCTAGTATTATTAATTGCAAAAACTGAAATTTCTCATCTGTTCTCATCTCTTCAATCCATGGCCAGTATCTAAGATAAACTAATATAATTAATTTGTTGTGCAAATAAACAAATAAGATCATGAACCTCCAGGTTATTATACAGTAACACTCCCTGAACTATTTCTTGTCTATAGAACGACATTTATTTTGCCACATGTTGGCAATAAGCAATGAGCTAAAAATGAGCTGAATTTATTTCAATCTTGTGATGGAATGACCAAATTTATTTACCTAAAGGCCTAAACTCTTTCCAGATATTACATAATTTTCTCTGTTAATCAGGTTGTGGGATTTTTGCTGGGTTCTTTTTTTTTTTTTTCCCCTTTTTTTTCCTTTTTTTTTCTTTTTTACAATTTTTAGCTCTCTGCAAAGATCCATTCATATTGTTTTAATTTTTTTCCTTTAATATGTAAAAAAACCCCTACATACAGAAGCACAGAATGGGTCAGGTGGGAAGGGACCACAGGGGCTCATCTGGTCCAACCTCCCCACTCGAGCAGCACCATCCCAGAGCACAGGCACAGGATTGTGCCCGGAAAGTTCTGGAAAATCTCCAGTGAAGGAGAATCCACACCCTCTCTGAGCAATCTCTTCCAGTGCTCAGCCACCCCCACAGCAAGGAATTTTTTCCTCATATTCAGGTATGGGAACTTCCTGTACATCAGTTTCTGCCCATTTCCTCGTTTCCTCAGGGAAATAGTAAAAGAAAAATCAGTGGTTTGGGTTAATTAAGTACAAAGTGTAAAAAAAGAGTAATTTATACATTCCTAAATTTAGTTTAAACCCACTGAATAATTCTGGATAAATAGAAAAGTTAATATTCTTGGAAATTATGAAGTGATGAAAACAATTAGTAATTTTCAAAGAATATTTACACTCCTGAAATATAGACTTAAAAAACAAATATGCAATCAGATTCCCAAAATGGTGGATGCCAAAATATCTTCATTTCTGCCTAGTTAGCATGCTTGGCCAACATGGGGTAGAGCAGCAGAAAGTCAGTAGGAGAAGGAATGACTTTGTATCCTGGCCAACAGTACACCCAAAGGGCATATTTGTGTTGCAGTACTGATCTGGTGAATATTTAATAGAGTTGAATACAGAATAAAGTCAGAGGAGATACTGAGAATACCACATAAGATTAGAGCACACTCTGGGGAAATGGGTAATGTGGGTTCAAAGTCTTTCAGAAATAAGGAAGATGTGAATGTTGATCTCTCAATTCTGAGGGTTTTGTGTTGTCTGTTTTGAAATGCTTCTTCTGGGCATTTCTGTGACTTGTCCTTTCTTTTTTTGTGGGGAGAACATAAAATATTTTTTAAAATATAACAACTTCTTAAAACTATTTTCTAGATATTTTTTTGTTTGGGCTAAAAACAATACTCACCTTTTCCTGGATGAGAAGTGACATAAAAGGACATGCATGGAGAAAACGTGGTAATTTGCAACAATATCATTTTTTTGAATATTAAAAATGTTGGGAAGGACCTTGGTTGTTGTCTCTTGAGAAATGTGCTCAAATTTTAATCCAGTGTAACAGAAAAACTATTTTTGTCTCCCATTAATTAGGAGTTTCTCTCCTCATTATTATCCATTCCATGTCATTCTTACTTGTAATATAAATAATCTTCTTTACAAGGAATGAAAATATATTAAATCATAAGTTTACAAGAAGCAGAACAGCTTATTTGGGAAAATATAGAAGTAAAATGAATAATAAGTCAAGCGAAGAAGGTACACCAACTTAATATGAAAACTAATCAACAAGTTCATAAGATGTTATATTCAATTTAGTGTCAAACTAACCTGAACAAGGGCAGAAATATAAATTATATCTTTATATCTATGTGTATGCATATACATATAACAATAGAGAAATAGAAAGGAACAAAAATGTATTTTTGTGTGTGTTTTGGATTTTGCTTTATTGTCTCAGCTCTTAGTCCTATAAGGTAGAAATCCATTTCCCACAAGACAGAATTTCCTATTAAGAAATAGTTATTGTTTCCAAAATTAAATTGATGTTGTTCTGAGCTCTATGAGTCACACACTCTTTTCTTTTTCTGTTTCTTCTGTACTATTACTCTTGAAAGCACAGGTTGCATTGATCTGTTTTTTACAGCTTAGACCTGCTGGCTTTGAAGCAAAACACAAGTGAGATGGAATAAAAAAAAAAATAAAAATAGAATAAAATAAAGAAAATACCCAGAGTGTGCAAGATTCAAAATGTTGTCTGTGCTTTTATGTCTTTATCTATACCATGACATGAAGTTTGTGATTGAGAAACATTATCTGGTGACTGAGACCACACAGTTGCCCAAATTCAAAGGCTTTAGAATTTATTGGCCACTATTGGTAGTATTCTGTTAATTCCTTTAAAATAGCTAACACTTCATAGGTTATAAAATTACTATGTAATAGCAAATTTACTTTAGTTTACAACACTTCTAAAACTAATGCTTACAGTCAACAGATATCTCCTATAACCATGAAAAAGTAAGTTTGAATCAACTATAGGGATAAGAGATAGACATTCAGTGGAATTTGACTAATATCTGCATTTAAAAAAATAATCAGTTGACTGTCATACTTCTTATATTTCCATATGGGTTTCCCCAAAAAAATGGAAATAAATGAATAAATAAATAATAATAATAATGTCAACAATAACAACATTAATAAAATAATAATAATAATAATAATAATAATAATAATAATAATAATAATATAGTTTTGAAATCTGTAAATTAAATTGATAATTTTAAAGTTAATTCATTTTTAAAGTGGTTTTAAAAGCTGGGATGAGAGACATGAACTTGCTTCTTTTCAGTCTTATTCTTCAGAAGTCAACAAGTTTATGTAATGAAGATGTAATCAGGGCAGTGACATTCTTGCCTTCTTTTAAGTGGAAGCCTGGGTATTAATATGTGTTTAATTTATAAATTAAAATTGTTAAAATTACTTAGGAAAAAAAGAATAATTTGGAGGCAGTTGTTCTGGCCTGGTGGAAAAATATCTCTTTGAGTCCAAGTAATTTCAGAAATGGGCTTCCATATTCAAACTATTTTGGAAAAAACAAAAACCCAAACCCTCACACCCATTTCATATTCAGTATAAATCCTGCCCTGGAGGTCTACTGTGAGCTCACAATTATAATTGTAAATTTCCAAATGGAAAACTTTACACGCTAAGATATACTTTGTCTTTACAGAGAGATCTTTGGAAGTCAAGATTTAATTGTTTTATACCTTAAGAAACATGAGGTGAAAATACAAAACAGCAACCAGAACAGAACACCCTGTATTAGGAAAGCTCAGGGCCAGAGAAAGCAAGCAAACGAACAAACAAACCTATATAAATGCAACCAGCTCCTGAAATCGTACTTTCTTTAAAAATGTAAATGAAATGTGCTTCATTTCACTGTTCAGTACTGCTGGGTAAATTTGCATATTATCTCCTTTTCTCTTTTCAGTATCCTCGACCAACAGCTGTGACTTGTCAAAACTTGCCAGCACAAGGGAAAAAGAAAATGAAGGGGCATATTGGAAACTGTGTCAGCTTATCTATTGCTTTCAGTGAAATGTAATTGCTGAAGATGCCATTAAGAGTTGCCTGAAAAATCGTGTTAAGGCTACTTAAATTGGGTTTTTTTTTTACCCTTCTCTCCCTTTAATAGCAGCAGTGTGATACCTGGGAAGGGCAGAAGGGAGAGAACAAAACACTTGTGTGTCCTTCTCAAAAGCTTTCTCCCCGTGGCAATGAGCCACTGAAAATGATCTCTTTGTCCCTCATCACAGGTGTTTTGTGGTGCTTTTGATGTTCCTTGCTGCACTCTGAACCCCTCTGCAGCTCCTGCCTGATGCTCACTTTCACTCTTGAGGCACCTTGTGCTGAGCAACAAAGAGATCAGGGTTCCTGTGTCAGCACCTGGAGAGGTGGAAGGAGCTGCGTGTGCAGGGAAACCTCTCTGCAGTGACCTTTGAGCAGTGTCCTTTGTGCCACCACAGGGTCAGAGCAGGGAAACCTCTCTGCAGTGACCTTTGAGCAGTGTCCTTTGTGCCACTGCAGGGTCAGAGCAGGGAAACCTCTCTACAGTGACCCTTGAGCAGTGTCCTTTGTGCCACTGCAGGGTCAGAGCAGGGAAACCGCTCTACAGTGACCCTTGAGCAGTGTCCTTTGTGCCACTGCACAGTCAGGGCTGGGTCTTGACTACTGAAAGGGCACCATGAAAAGAGATTACTTCTGACTGGAGAAATGAAGGGTTTGAGAAGAGGAGCTGGATTCCAAACCTCAGCTGGACAACAAAGCTCCAGTGCTTTGGCATTGCCCTGCCTGTTAGGGAGGGATGAGCAATGCCCCAATCTGCTGCTCTCAGAGCTTTGCCCATTGGGATTTGTGAGGTCCATGATGGATTCAGGGGTTTCAGTATTTGTGTGAGCCATGGATGATCTCAGCTTCTCAAAGTTCTTGTCCTACCCCAGGAATGAGTGAGGGAAGGGAAGGGAAGGGAAGGGAAGGGAAGGGAAGGGAAGGGAAGGGAAGGGAAGGGAAGGGAAGGGAAGGGAAGGGAAGGGAAGGGAAGGGAAGGGAAGGGAAGGGAAGGGAAGGGAAGGGAACTCACCCTGCAGAAGATAGCTCTGAAGTCAGCATGCCAGCAGTTAGGGATGAAGCCTCTGGGTTGCCATAGGGTGATTGATAGAAAGTGCAGTTATCAGATTGCAGTCTAGAAAGGGACTAAGCTCCACTAAATTATCCATGCTTTTCTGACAAGTGGATCAAGATTCTTTGTGTTTCCTGGCTGGCCTCATTAAGTTGCTATAATTATCGTTTTATTGATAAAGTGCCTGCCCTTGGTGAGACCCGGGGGATGCTGTGCAATTAAAATAACGGATTATGTGAGTGTAAGATAATGTACTAACAGTTAGAACAAAACTTGTCTTACAGGGAAAAAAAGTGCTTGGGATTCTTCCCTAATACTAGAACTGAAGAGGGAATACTTTCTGGAAGTGAAAAACTCACGCATTCAAATGGGATTTTTTTTAAACTAACATATTTCTCATTGGAATAGCTGAAAGTTAATTGTCAAAAAACCTAAGTGTTGATGCCTCTTTGTCCTATCTGTCTCCATGGTTCTGAGACAAACCCATACACCTGATTTTCCAAATTCTAACTGACTTTGAGCTAAATTCTGGATCATGAGTTTCCTAAAACTGGGCTAATAAAGATGTGAAATTCATTTAAAATTTTGAAATTCCACTTAGATTCTTGCTGAAATATGTATGTGAGCATATTAGACAATGATAAAGATCCATGGAGTAATTTAGGCTCACAATTGCTTAACTTTGACAAAGAGAATCAGGAGACTGAAGAGAGTTGATGGCAAGCCCTCACCAAGGGGACCTAGGCATTATGATGGTTGTAAAAAGTATAAGATGAAGGTGCCAAGGTTGAGAGGAGTTCATAAAGATAGGCTAAGAGAGTGGGTTCCCCTTGCAGAGGGCTCTTTCTTCGTTATTTATACCAATCCACAAGGAATCAATAGTTCAACAGCAGAAGAAATTCCAAGTACATCTGTTCTTGGTTTGAGCTCATTTACCTCTAGTAAATCACATCCAGGTTTGCCTTGCAGAGTGCAGACGTTTGTGCCTTACTTAGGAGTACAGCTGAAATCTTGTTCCCATTCTCCAAATTACTTCTGTACTATTTCTCCAGTTGTTAACTAATTAAACAACTCTAGCTATTTTCCGCTTAGCTGAATGACCTTACCAACATACTGTAAATTCAGGATTCACGTAGTTGCCTTCCTTTATAGACTCCAGAGTTTGCCTTTTGAGATATATAGGTAGGATCTTTAGTAGACAGTAAGACAGGAGAAGGGTGCTTCAAGCCAGATGGCAAGGTACCAGGAAAAGGTAGCAATGGGCTTGGAAAGGACCTCCAGATGAAATTTTATATTTTTCTTTATGATGTCATGCAAGGGAGCGGTTTTTCTACTTTCCTTCAGAGCAAGCTAAACAAATTTGACATAGTAATAATTATTCTAGCAAAGGGGCCTTCATTAGGAATGTGGGTTGAGGGGTCTGTTTCTGTTTTCCTGTCTCTAAGCAATCAGAAGCAGAAGATAAATGCTGAACCAGCATCTAGGTAAGATAAATACACTTGGTAGCATCATCTCTATGTCTGGATTTGTTAAACAAAGCTTTTCTTGAAGGTGAATATTGCGTGTTTAGGATCTCCACCAGCCCCACAAAGGGAGTGTGGGGTCAATAACTGGAAGGTTAAAGCAGCCTGAAAAAGGTATTTGAGTAGCCCAGGCATGAATGCAGAAGGAAACTCTCATTCATTTTAGTGTTGATTTGGTCCATGTAATTATACCAGATATTTTTGCTTCTGTGAGATTACTTGCCCTGTGCAAAATAAATATTTATTTAGCACTTTCACCTTGCAAGCAATCCTATCATTCTTCTTTTAATTACTATGCAGCTTTTAATAATGATGGGTAGCACTCAGCATGCTGCTTCTAAATTCACAGCACTTTGCAAATGTTAAAGGTGGTTATAAGTCATTGACTTCCTATAATAAAAAATGAGGAACTGGGAAGAAAAAACTCTGGGAACTTTTTTCTCTGAAGTTCCTGAAGATTAAAATAATATTTATATCTATTATATTAATAAAATACCCATTCCTTTATATTTGTCTGAGACCAGGTAACTGAATCCTTGGTTTACACTGGAAGTCAAAATTAGTTCCATAGAGAACTCTCCTTAAATTCAATATATACAAACATTCAAAATTGCAATCAGTGTCTAAGGCACCTTTACACCCTGTACAAATCAAGCTAACTCAGACAGCAGGATCTCAATTCAATCAGCCACATGCAAATTCTTGATTGAGACTAATGTGCATTTCTGTCCAGCCCCGTGAGCCCCCCAGCCCCAATGTTACACACTCTGCCAAAAGCAAAAGTAACCAGGAATGAGAAGCTCAGGAAAGGAGAATCTTGTGTATAGGATCCAAGATTTTGATGGATGACAAAGGCATTGCAATTCAGTCCCATGAAACATGGCCACCAGTGATAATCCAAGCGAACAATTCCTTGGTTCTACAGAACCATGGTTTGCATTTACTTTACTTGACAAATAACTCATGAGAGAGGAGCATCATGTAATGGCATTCACACTCAGTAGTGGCTCGGGAATTAAGGAATGAATTTATAATCTGCTGCTGCTGTTCAAGGTACCATTTGTAAGGCAAAGGAGTTAGAGCAGGTACCCACTGTAAGATCCCAACTATAACCACTCCCCATTAAAAATAATAATAATAGAATAGGAAACTATTCTGAAAGTGGTGCAATTCGTCTGCATTTTGTACCATTCCCTAATAAATCCTCCTCATTGACTTGCCCAGCCCTTGACTGATGTCTGTATGTAGAGAATCATAGGCATTAAGACTTAAAAAGACCTCAAAGATTATCAAGTTCAATTTCTAACTCAGCACTGCCAAGTCCACCGCTAAACCACATCCCCAAGTGCCACTTTTATACATCTTTCAAATATCTCCAAGGATGGTGTCTCTACAATTATTGCAATGCTTAACTCCCCTTTCAGCAAATATTTTTTTCCTTTTTTTCCAATCTAAGCCTACCCTGGTGCAATGTGAGGCTGTTTCCTCTTGTCCTATTGTTTGTTACCTGGGAGAAGACACAAATCCCCATCTGGCTACAACCTCTTTTCCAGGAGTTTTAGAAAGAAACAAGGTTCCCTCTGAGCCTTTTCTCCAGGCTATGCACTCCCTCAAATCACTGCAACTCTCCACAGCACGGGAGATTGTTTTTCCAGGAGAATGCTGTGAGAAATATTGTCAAAACATATAGTAAAGTCCAGGTAAACAATGTTGACAGCATTTTCCTCATTCCATAAGACGGTCATCTTGTCCTAGAAGGAGGTAAGGTTGGTCAAGCAGGACCTGTCTTTCATAAACCCACACTGTCTGGACCTGATCACCTGGCATAGCCCCACGAATGGCAATGTTGTGCCACTCAAGGTGATCTGCTCCTTGCCCATCCCTGGCACTGAGGTCAGGCTGACATGGACAAGGTTCCCCTTCCTTTAGAAGAACATCATATTTGCCAGCTTCCAGTCAGCTGAGACCTCCCCAGCTGAGCAGGACTGCTGGTGAATGCATGAAGATGGTCTGGTGAGAATTGCTGGTTTCCTCAATACTCTGGGGTGGATCCCAGATGACTCCACAGACTCTATTCTGTGTAAGTGTTGTAGCAGATCACCATTTCCCCTTGGGTTGTAGCAAGTCACCAACCATTTCCCCTTGGGTCATCAGGCTTCCAGCTGAGGGGCTGGGTACCTGGAGAACCAGTTTTCCCTGTTAAAGGCTGATGAAAAGGTAGCATGAAACATCCCAGCCTTTTTTCTATTCCTTTATCATTATGTTCCCCCTTCAGCAAATTAAATAGAGATTCTTCTTAACCTTCCTGTTGCTAAAAGAAAACAAGTTTTCTATAGAAATTCTGATATTAAAACAATAGTGAAGCAATCATCAAGATGTCTCATGAGGCTGAAGAATATTGGGCAATTGTCCTTACAACTTTTTCTTGGTTTAATTAAGATAATATTCAATAACTATGGATTTACCCAGTGGCCAACATCTGAGTCCTTTGCACAGGTTCTGCGTTTGAATTAGTGGTTTTGCATACAATCCCACATATTATGAGGCAACACAACCAGAAGTCCTCTGAATCTTTCATGTGTTTCCATTAAATTGATGTCACAACAAATTCAGTTCCACACATCTGTGGTGCAAGTGTATTCCTAACATTTTATGAACAATAGACTCTCTTAAAACAAGCCATGCACACTGATGCCAGGTTGCCAACTGATCCTGCATCTGTCTCCTATGAAATGAAAGGGCAGGAAGAAGAAAAAAATCATGTCTTGCACAGTTTGGTTTTCTTTTTTTTATTATTCCCCAGTCTTTCAAAAGCTCTGCTACTACAGCCATCATTAGATCTCACAGACAAACTTGGGAGTAAAGGAACTTGATTTTCCTACATAAAATTTGTTCATGTCACCACAAACACATCTGTGCACCAAGGAAATCTCATCTGAATGGCATAAAGCCTTGTTCCCTTCTTATTTCCTTTTGTTAAGTGGAGGGAAATTGGTCTTTTTTGCTTTTTTTTTGAGTGGTCATTTTTTAATGAATAGTAGTATTAGAGATCATCGTTATTTCACCAAGATGAGAGTCTTGTTGCAGTAGCCCAGGGTCCCCTTGCTCAAGGTGATTTAAAAAAGACAAATAAGAAGAATATTCTTTGTCACAAAATCTTGCTTCTCACTATGTGAATGTGCCTCCCAAATGTGTAGTCTCTTCCAGCCAGAGACCAGCAGGAATTTACCTAGGGTATGGTTGCATTAATGGTTTTCTAAGAGCATGGCAATCTGATTCCCTAAATTAGAGAAGTAGTTTGTGGGGGATTGAGCTCCCACAAGCCCACAGGTTATGAATGTCAAAATCTAGTCTGAGAAAGGTTCCTATTGTACCTAATAAGCCTAAAAGTGAATGCATCTCCAGCTGACCCATATGTGCTTACATGAATATGGCCTGAATCATATAAAAAAATCCAATGGCAATATTGACCAGGCTTCCATGCACTGCCAAAGGGGGAAAAAGCCATTGATGCTATGAAATGCAGACACCTGTACTGTAGACCCTAACATTTATCCAGGAAATTTTTTGTCTTTATGCCTCTAGTTGTATTCAGAGCTGGTACTTTATACATTCAATTACAAGTTGCATACATACAGTGAAGCCATTTTCATTACTGCAAATCATCTACAAATACCTGCAAAAGCAATTTAGCATATTGTTGTGAAGTAAATGCTGCTTCCTAGCCTCTGCTATCACCTCTACGACAAAATAGAAAATATTCTCTGACTTGAACAAAGTTCACAGAATCAAGCCTTCATTAGAAGAATGGATGACAAGAAGAAAATACCTTACACAGATATTATTAGCTATTATTCAGTTTTCAAGAATGATCTGGGATTGGCTCATTATTGTGATTTCTTTTACTGTTGGTCAATATTTAAGAATGTGTAGGAACTTCGGTTAAATGTTTTGTTTTTGGTGTGCCTGTAGTAAAATAATAACTGAATATCTGCCCAAATGCTGCCCAAAAATAAATGTGGAGGAAACAGAAAAAAACCCAAAGCATGTATTTTAATTGAAAATGAGAGTACTGGGAAAAGGACAGTTTAGGGCTAAGCTACTGGAACTGTATATGGGCTTTTTTACAATCAATAATGCTAACCCTGTTAGTACAAATGGAAGTTTTTAAACCAAGACTTGGAAAAAGAAAGGATGGAATTCAGTCATTCATCTAAAATTCTTTAGATCATATAAGTTAAGTTCGAATTATATGTTTGCTACGTAAGCATTTTTAACCTACATGCATGCAAGGAACCACAGCAGCTCACACAAGAAAAATACCACCAGAAGTGTCAGAATGGACTTTGTTTTATTTTACTATTTCTTTCTTTTCTTTTGTGAGTTTCAAGTGTATATATGTATCCTCCTATTTATTTTTTTTCTTCTGTTTCTCATAGAGCATCTTTAAGGTGATAGGAAAGATCCTAATTAATGCTCTTCTGAAAAATATATTATCATATCAATAATCTATTTGGTGTTAAAGCAAACCAGAATAGAATAATCTTATCTCAACATTTCATTTAGCATCATTTAGCATCTTTTGAGCAGGGGAGGAGCATCTCTGGAGTTACTGAGAGAAATTCCCCTGTCTTTGGACCAAGGAGCCAGTCCCCTTTACCCCCCATGGCCTCCAGGGGCAGGTCTCTCTCTGAAGAAGTGCTAAATGCACGAACAGCATGATTTTCCTTTTAGGCAGAATGCCTGGAAAGGGGAATTGTCATTAACATTAAATTGCTTCGGCCAGCACTTAAGCTCAATGGGATAATATTTAAAACATTAACTACAGGCTTCCAGCTGAGCTCTTCAGCCTTTCTTTTCTGTCACATCACACAATACAACTGCTTTATCCTGACTATCTGCCCTTTCTTCCTCTTCCTTAGGCTTATCTCAATAGGTCCTGTCTCAGAGTCGCTGAAAAGAAGAAAGAGAAGCTGAATATATCTGACAGCTATTTCTATCAGATAAACTAAAGTTCAAATGACTGGAACTCTTTTGCCTTTCAAAGGCCTTCAGTCCCCTGATGTTTTTCATGCAATATAGACCTTTCTGAAAATGAGGGTTGCTGTCACTGTCTTTGTGCAGTGATGTGGGACCAATCCACCTTTGATTTGCCAGCTCTACTGAAGGATAAATACTTCTGCTGTGGGCAAGGGGAGTATGGCATCACTCAAAGGAAAGCATAATGTTATTGACTGCTTTTCTAACTGCCCATCAAAATAAGTTTTAATCTTACTTACCCATATCAATCTCCAATCCTGCTTAGCCAGGTTGTTCTCTGTTCATGCAGTGCCAAATTGGCACACAGAATGTTTCCTGTTTGATGGGGTTCACCTCAATGATCTTTCAGATTAAGGTGAGTATATTGGTTTGAGCTGATTTGGGATAAAAAATACCCTTCAATGGAAACATTTTCTAGCCTATTCAGCCAAAAAGAAAGCACACAGAACAATGTGATATTTTCAGCATTAATTGGCTTGGCTGGGGCAGACAGGGAAGGTCTTTGAAGTGACCTCCAGGAGGCCCATGATGTCTCAGAGCAAGAGATGCACCCTGGGTATGTTCAATCCTCTCCTTTCCACTGCAGATGAAGTTTGCTGTGCACATCTACATTGAGCAGCAGGACATTTTAGCCCCACTTCAGTGCAACTGCTGCTTAACAAGAAGTGGGCCTGAGTCTCTTGCTGTTGAGCCCCATTAAAGTAGAGCTCTGCCCTGTTAAACTTAATTGTACTTTGGGTCTGAAACAAACCCCAAGAACAAAAGTTATAGTTTTGTCGAATTACTCTGGCTACTACAGTGGCTATAAACTTTATTAGTGTGATTATGACCTATTAAAGTCACATTAACTTTTTAATGTGCCAGGGGTTGCCACTGTAATGTCTGATAGGCTTAGCTGAAGGCTTATTTCCTGCTCTTTATGCTTCAGAAACAGACTTTTACAAACCAAATTATGTCTTCTCTGTAATTAGTAAGTTCCATAACAGAATCTTTATCATTATTTCCACTAGGCAAGGCTATACTCCTATTTTAAAAGCTTCTCTACCTGCCCTATAACATCTTGTTTTCCTTTTTTCTTCCTTTTTTTTTCCTTTTTATTCGTAGTTCCAGATCTTGAGTGTCAGTTTGGGGTATGATGAAGGCTGCTCAAGAAGCTGCCTTACTGGGTAAAGAGTCAAAGCTTTTAAGAGATAAAAGGTTAATTCCTGTCACAGGACAGGCTCAGAGTCAGGAAAGTCTGCAATGGATTCATACACTTATTTCATGGTCCAGTGACAATGATGAGTTCAGGAGCAAACCTGCACATCATTGGTTATAAGTCTTTGAAAAGTTTATGAATAAAGATGCACTTAGCTCTAGTTACAGCAGCTTCATCTGCTGTGAGCAGCTACAGAAGGTCCTACACACAATGAAGAAATTACCACTAAGACCCCCTCTTTCTTCTACAGCAAAACATGTAGCTATTTCTTTCCTTAGATTTAGCCCTGGACTTTTTGATAGAAGAAGCCTCAAAGACATTTGGCCGGGTATTTACCTGCTCTCCACTCAGAAGCTCCACGTGACTGGCAATGTGTGCTCACAGCCCAGAAAACCATCTGCATCCTGGCTAAACAAAAGATCTGGGCCCAGCAGGTCAAAGGAGGGGATTCTTCCCCTGTTTCTACTATTTGAAATCCCACCTGCATCTGCTGCATCTAATTCTGGGGTCTCCAACACATGAAAAACATTGACCTGTTGGAACAAATCCAGATGAGACCTCAAAGATGATCAGGGGGATGGATACCTCTGCTGTGGAGACAGGATGAGAAAGACTGCTCAGCCTGGACAAGAAAGGCTCTGGGGAGTTCTTAGAACATCTCTCAGAACCTAAGGCGGCCACAAGAGAGATGCAGAGGCACTTTTTAAAGAGCATGGAGTGACAGGATGAGGGAAAATGGCTTTAAAGTGAAGTAGATTTAGATTAGTATTGAGATAAGATCCCAATATTACCAGATGGAACATGCCTGGGCTCGTCTGGCTCTTGCTTCTTGACCAGGGGTGGCAACTGATGTGGTTTTACCTCAGAGACACGTTTGGCTAGCTGCATGTTGCAGCTGGCACTTGGGAAAGTCCAGGCAAGCAGGAGCTCAGTTTTACCTCTGGTGGAAAGGCTTTAGGCGATGGTGAAGGAATAAAAGACGGATCCTGCTGGAGGGTTTTCATCCAGAGCTTTATTCCTAGGTCACAGATCTCTGAATCTTGCAACAGCTCCAACAGAACAAAGAAACCATAGTCTGATTAGATATTTGTAAGAAATTCTTCACTAAAAGGGAGGTGAGGCCCTGGCACAGGCTGTCCAGAGGAGCTGTGGATGGCCCATTCCTGGAAATGTTCAAGGCCAGGCTGGATGGATCCTTGAGCAACCTGGGACAGTGGAAGGTGACACTGTCCACCACAAGGAGGTTGGAACTGGATGATCTTCAGGTTCCTTTCTAAACCAAGCTATTTTATGATTCTAGTAAGAGATACCAGACCATTTTACAAATATTAGTTTTAAATTTAATGTTTAAAATGTTTTTGAATATTTGAAAATTATCTGAAAAGATCTGTACAGAAACATACGTGTTTAAGTACCACACTGAGTTTAATCATGGCCATTAGCAGAAGTGCACATCTATGTTTCAACAATCTTTTAAATCATAATTTACCAGTGTGATAAGCAAAATTGTTCACAGGAAATAGTAATTTTAAAAGCTCCGCCTACCAGGGACAATTTTAGAATGGTTGAAATGTAAGTTTTCTAAAGACAAAGTTTTCTGGTTTTCAGTCTGATTTTTTTAAACTTTAAATTTTATTTTGCTAGTAGAAGAAAGTTGCACATGAAATGAAACTGAGAACGGAAAAAAAACATTTAATTATATGATTACCTCAATTCAAAGCTTCTGCTTTTTCTATTTTAGACAGATATATATATATGGGATTTTACCTCAGCATGTGTATTTTAACCAGGCATTTTTCATAGTTCACAAAACTACTTCCAATCCTCCTTATACTTCTTGAAGATATAAAAAATAATATTGCCACCCCCTTTTTATTGCATGGATTTGACTGATATTGTCAGTAGATACAAAGTTAATTTCTGCTTACAGTAAATCAGAAATGCTGACCATCTTAAAAGCTGACCTTTTCTTCATCAAAAACTTTATTATTCATATATTTCTGCAATATCATGAAGTAGCAATGATATTTTAAAATCTTTATATTTTTATATATTAACATTTTTCTGTTGTTGTTCTGAAAGACATGAGCAGGCAATAGATCAATTTTTAACTTGGTCAAGTTTATCAGTGCATGGTAGCTTATTCTGGGGAATAAGTTTTCCTCTATAGCTGAAGAAAAGAGATTCTATAAAAGCTTTTGATCAAGACCAAAAAGATAAAAGTTTAAGGCCTACACTTTTCTCCTACTATTAAAGTTGAAATTAAGAAAAATTATGGTTTTCTCTAAAAATTGATGTAATTTTTTGTTATACCTACATCCCTTAATTCACTGATTAAATATAATTTATGGGGAGTGTAGTAATTGTTTTGGATCTCCTCTTCTTATTTTTAAGTGGAAGTAAAATAAGGTGGTTGAAACCAAAATAAAATGTCTGATTTATGGTCCCTGTCAGATTTAGGCAGAGCATCTGAAGATGTCATCTTTCAAGGTGTCTGCCAAGCCATTCCAACTGTGTTTGCCACATCAGAGCAGTATGTGCAGAGACCAAGTGTAGGGATTAAAGTTTGCAAACTGGGAAAACCCAAACATATGCTTACTTTTGTTTGCATTATTTATTTGGTGGAAAGGACAGCCCCAAATGCAAGACATTTAATTTTGTTTCCTTTTATTTTATTAATCATTTTGTCTTCTTAAAGGAAATCTCAGATTCCATTAATAAAGAGATTTATCTACACAGATGAAACCAAAATGTGCATTCTGGAAAATTGCACCATTCCTCTTCCACTTCAGCACTTCAGCTATGTGAGCTGCTGTTACAGTTCATTGTCCCACATCATATCCTGCTACATGATTACAGAAATATGTTAAACACATCAAAAGAAACTATTAGCTTTTCAATTTTTACATGGCTTCTTCTTGATGATATTGGAGGTCTTTTCAAACCTAAATGACTCTATGATTCTACGATCTCTTTCTCCAAAATTTATTCTTGTTTGCTGCCTTGAAAATTTAAGAGGAGGTTGGTATTTCCCACTCCTTAAGCATGCCACTGGCTGTTTCATGGCCATCCTTGATGGGAAATAGGGTGGATAATGTATATATGGCCATTTTGAACAGACCAGACTGCTGCTGCACCCAGCACAAGGGAAGGAGCAAGGAGAACAAGACAGCAAACAGTCGATGTCTAGCAGAGACAAGCTGAAATTAGTCTGTAAAAAGACAGCTTAATGCAATAGCAGAGGCCTTCCTGATAACACATTAGAGGGTTGTTAGACTAATCTTTCTCTCATTAGCTCATTCTCTGTGGTTTGACACATAACTTAAGACCTCACGAGTTAAACGGGCTGAAGCGACGACAGAGTCCTGCCATGTGCAGTTATTTCCCTCTGCATGGAGCAATTAGGAAACACTAATGAGCATCCCAGGAGGATCCCCTGAAGAGCCTCGCTGCTGAATGCCATATGAACAGCAGCAAAGAACAGTGGGAAATGTTGTTTAGAAATGTTTATAAACTTGGTCATGCCTTGCTGCTAGTTCAACCTGTAACTGCAGCGCAGTAAGCCCTGCCAGGTCCTGATTTCCCTGGAGAAGCAAGATCCAGTATAAATCTGGATAAAAAAGAAAGTTTGGATGAACTATCATGCCTCATCCTGCTTGTGGGAGTAACAATAAAGCAAAGGGAAATTGAATCAGGGATTTGGGCAATAATCTATTCAATTTTGTATATATTAGAGAAATCAAGGCTGGGCCCTAAGAGATATAAAAAAGTGAAGCTGATGGGCAGCTGGTTGAGGCTAGGTCAGTGTGGTATTGCTGGGCAATGGAAGAAAAGGAGCAATGCAGGTTAATTACACAGCCTGGCTTTAGACTTTGAGTTGGAGTCCTAAGAAAAAAAACCTCTCAGGGGGGATTCAGAGCTTAGTTTTCTCCACTGGCTGTATTAAAAGCTTAGCATCCAAACTTAGATACAAAAATTATCTGCAAAAAACAATACCCACTTCCTTCATGCTATTCTGCCTCAGTTAACAGAATAATTAGCTATTGAAATAACCATGAAGCTGTTTCTTCTATCATATCATGGAGTCATTGTACTGGGTCTGGCTGAGCTGGAGTTCATTTCCCCATGGCCCCTAGAGTGCTATGCTGGGTATTGGTGGCTACAAAGGTGTTGGTAACATACCAGAGTTTTGGCTCCTGCTGACCAGAGCTGGCAGAGCAGCAGCACTGTCTACAACATACCCTGCATCAATAGGGTGGGGCAAGATCCTGGGGTTGGCACAGCCAGCTGATCCAAATTAACCCATGGGGTATTCCGTACCATGGAATGTCAGCTCAGACTGAAAACTAAGGAAAGGAGAAGGAAAGGGGGACATTCGTTATTTTACAAAGTCCAGCTTCCTGAGCAACCCCTGCCTGTGCTTCTCAGGAAGTGGCTGATGGGAAGTAGAAAATGAACTTTGAGTTTTTTCTCTTTGCTTGTGCACATGTAAATTTTGCTTCAGCAAACTACTTATGTCAGCCTGTGAGAGACTGAAATGTTGGTGGTTAATGACTCAAAATAAATGCTCCTTTTTGGAGGCAACTTTGCCGAGGCCAAGTTTGCACCTCCTGAGGGGGAGATGAGTTTCTGGATGTTTGGTGATAAAGCCTCGGGTCCACACAAGGCAGAGGGGGAGAATGCCCATCACTGGAGGCTGCAGTCCAAGCTTTGAGCCAGGTAAGAGGCAGATCCTGTGACATGGGACAGTGCTTTTCATCATACCAATTATGCTCCCTTACACACCCCCTGCTCCCCAGGAAGGTCACTTCACACAGTACATTCACATTCACATGTAGGCCTGAGGGTGTTCATCTCTTCTAATGACGCATACCTCATGGACATGAGACACTGACATGCCCTAGAAGGAGTCATAAACCATCAAAGACTCCCAAAGCACCCCAAGACTCATTTCTGAGGCCTTCCACCACAGGAATGAAAGCTACCCTACCCCACCCCAACAGGGTGGTACCTGGGAAATCCCACCAAGCCTGAACCTAAATTGAAAGATTGAACTTGGTGTCATGGACTTTCCCCACTCCCAATGGATTACCATCACTCCACAACAATGAAGCTTCATTGAGGGATCTGTGCATGGTGATAACTTTCTACTTTTATCCTTTCTTTCTCTTTCCTCATTTTCCCTCATATATTTTCTTCAGTGATATTTTTGTGCTTTTTTCTTGCTATATTACTGTAGATACTAATAAGAACAACCAAAATGGCTGCATACTTGCTTTCTATTGTAACAAAATTGTCCTAGAATAAACCCTACATATAAAAATATATATGTTTCTACAGACACTGATCATTCAGTGCTATTTCACTCTGCTGCAAGAGAGCTATTAACAAAAACCTGGGTTGCCCTTGCCTTCAGGGGTAGGTCACCATACAAACAGTGAGTTGTTTCCATTCCTATTTTCCTTCCTCTGTCCTTCTGAGAAAGCGGGTGGTAGAGCAGCTTGGTGGGCACCTGTCATCCAGCCAAGGTCAACCCACCACAATCAGAACCATGGAATGGTTTGGATTGGAAAGAATCTTTAAAACCCAAAATTCCCCCATCATAGGCAGGGACACCTTCCACTAGGTCAGGCTGTTCAAAGCCCCATCCAGCCTGGTGTTGAACCACAGTCCCAGAGATGGAGCATCCACAAATTCTCTGGGCAGCCTGTGCCAGGGCATCACAACCCTTATAGTTTAGTTGAAGCAATACGTTTCTGTCCAATACCTGCTCTAAACCTGCCTTCCTTCAGCTCAAGGTCACTCTCCCTTGTCCTATCACTATGTATCCTCAGGATAAGTCCTTCCCCAGCCTTTTTGGAGGCCCCCATTAGGTTCTGGATGGTGGTCTAAGTTCTCCCTGTAGCCCTCATTTCTCCAACCCTAACCCTCTCTGTGGTGGTATCTTCCTCTAGATTCATTCCAACAGGTCACCACCTTAGCTGAACATCCATGATGCATTTACATTCCACCTCCCTTTTTTTTTTCTTGAGGATACTGAAGGATACTTGCAGTTTTGAAAGGCAGACTTCTTTAAGATACTATATGAGCATAGATACAAAATATGATTTGCATCTCCATTCATAAATCTAGATATTTATGTTGGATGGCTCCTTCTCACCACAAAAGACTGAAGCATTATTAGTTCGGAGGTAATGTGTTTTGCAATGTAATTTTAAGACAAATTTAACTCACATTTTTTAAAAGCTAACATTGATTTGGTTAGAGAATATATGAAATTATAAATAATAGTTTGTGACTGTGATGTGTGCAGTGAAAAAGAGCTGTAAAATCTAACAAATTCTTTCCAAGGACCTTGGAAATATCAGGGAGCCACAGAGTAATCATTTGCAATAAAGAAGATATATCAAACCAACTTTATTTTTCTTTTTCTTTTTTCCTTTATAAAATTATTTGTGAGTTGAGCAGAAGCTGGTTATGTTCTATTTTTACTTTGGTAAGACTTCTGATGCGGGCTTAGTGGTTATTTAAACAAATAAGCCTGAGAAATCTGGACAAGATGAAACTGCCACAGAGTTGGTGGAAAGACAATTTGGAAGCTGTACTCAGGGATTATTTGTCAGTGGTTCATAGTCAAAACAGAGGGAAGTGCTGGGCAGGATCCAACAGGCGTCTGCCTTCATTTTGGAGCTCTTCAATACTTTTGCTAATGATCCAGATGATGGAATGCAAAGTGTACTTATTAAATCTGCAGGTGACAACAAGCTTCACGAAGTTCAAGAACAAGACTGGAATTCAAAATTATGCTGAGACACAGGAGATACGGTTGGAAAAACTGCACTGAAATTCGTTAGGGACTCATGCAAAAAATAACACTTCACAGGCATAATCAGCTGTAAAAAATCAGAATGGGGACCAGCTGCTTGAGCAGCCGTTACACAGAGAAGTGTTTAGAAGTTATAGTGGGTCATAACTGAACAATCATCCCCCTCCAACCCCCTCCCACCATCATGGCTGTAAAACCAGGAGCATCACCTTCAGTCCCATATGCTGCTATCCCTTCAATTTATTCAGCACTGGGGAGGCAGCTTCTAGAGCAACACATCAGAGAGCGCTGGACAGAAGCCAGAGGACAGGACTGAGAGTGATCACATATCTGAAAAGCGTTATATTTTAGAAAAGACTGAAAAAAAGTCAAACCATTCAGCCAAAAGAGGACAAGACTGGAAGCATACTGGTAACAGCCTTCATGTAGGCAATGTGCTGCTGAAAACAGGAAAGAAATATCTTTGTAGGCCATGATAAGAAACACCAAACTCTATTTTTAAAAAATTACATGTAGGTTTCATCACAAAACTTCTCAAAGCAGTGGAATGTGTTTCACAGAGTCATAGGAATATTGGCTTGAAAGGATCTCTGCAGGCCCTTTAGTCTAATCTTAAGTTCAGTAATGGACTTTTCCCACCATAAACTTTGCTGGAGGAGATGTGGAGTCTTTATAACATAAGGAGCTTTAGAAGAGAAAGAAGCCAAAATGATGCACTTAGCCAAGGAATAGAGATCTCCATATTTCGGTATTTTTGTACCGACTGTTGTGTCTGCCAGCTGCCCCAGTTAACTGCTTGGAAGGGGACATGTTTAATTTCCTAAAATGTGTTAATGCTGAGAACTTACTTTTAAAGGAAACTTCTTTAGGAAGCTGCCACTGTTTTTATTTGGAAATCTTCACAACTTAGACCTTCAGCAGATAATGGAATCTTCTTGTCACATGGCCATTTTGAGGTGTTTGGTAAGATCAGGCGTAACTTTCTGGTTTGAGTAAAGTCCAGAACCAGTTCTTTCAGTACTGAAAAGCACAAATGCTGTGTGAGCAAAAATGGCTTTAGCAACTACCAGAATCTATTGCTACAAAACATTCTGTTAGACCCCCATTCCTGTTAAATCATCTCCATACATGGCATTGCTGGATCAAAAAATCTTTCTTATGAAAGGAAATCATACCTGGACGTTTTGGTCAGAATGAAAAAGTGAATATTCTGTGGTTTATCCTGTAACAGTTTTTACATTCAATCATATTGTTGGAGGAGTAAATTAGGTCTCCAGGGGGTCCTAATCACTAGGCTACAGACTTATGCTGCCACTCGTGCTCTGCTGGGTTTCATGAATCTCAAATTATTTTGCTATCTAGTAGATTACTATCCTCAGGGGGGAGTAAAGAATGAGAAATATGCACAAATTTGTTCATTCTTCCTCTCTGTTCTGTATCTAGACAGTTAAAATAGCTTATTCAGAAAATGAGAGAAGTAGGTATGAATCTGTACAGATAAAGTTGAATATCAAACTGCACTCTCTCACCTCATAGGAGAGTCATTGTATAAAATAAAGAAAGGCTCAAGGTAGAGAGAAGAAATGAATGCCATTCCAAACTTTTGCCTTGTGAGACATTCTGTGGGGATCTTTAATGTATCCCATTTTTCCAGGAAGCATCCTGATTAAGCAGAATAACCTGGGTAGAAAATATCACAGCCCTACCCGCACAGAAGCTCTCAGTGAAGCTGAAGAGGAACTTAGAGCAGCTAGAGATATCTTGGATAAATGTGTACATTAAGTTCCTGTGGAATTAAATGCCTCCAAATCAAGAGTGAAACTTTTGAAGGTAAAGTTCCACTTCACCTTTTGTGGAGAATCCACACCTCATTCGCTTGGAATCTGACTATTATTGCATTGGCAATTTGCAGAATTTTTGCTGAGAAAAGAGAAAAGGAGACCACTCCCTACTCATCTTCCCCAGACCAGCCATGTCTTGGCAGACCTATGATCCTCCCACAGACACAGCTTTTTGTATGAGCTCTGCAGGTTTAGATATTGAGGCCCCAACTCATTTCACTGAAATCTTGTTACTGAACAAATCTGAATTAGTGCAATTACTGCTGTATAATTTTTGTGTAGTAAAAGCAGTGGGAAAGGTTTTACAGAAGCCAGCTTAAATCTCCTGTGGTCTGCATGCCTTTGTGAGATGGTGTCATCCTCCTTGTTTTGATGACAGGATGATTCTTGGGCAGAGAAGCAGAGAAATTTGGGCTGTTGTGTCCTGGATGTTGTGGTGGGTCCAGCACTCGGTACCCACCACACTTTCAATAACACAGCATTCAAAGACTCAGGAAGTTTTAAAGATTCTTGAAGTGTTTGTTTTTGGCTTTTTTTTTTTTAGTTCAGTGATGGGAATGATTCTTTTCAAATTCAAACCTATGTGAAACTATCTGACTGATTTGAAGAGGCAACTAATTTATCTGCTAATTGAACTGCACATCCTGCTATTTTTGTGTATGTACTTGAATCTTTTTCAAAATAAATAAAATAATTTCTATTATCGTCTTCACCTCTAAAATAATTAACTTATTTTTAGGTCATAACTCACAATGTCCTTTTATCAATCTCTTACAATTAACAAAATTTATTCTAATAAGTAGTTCTCATTTTTATATTGTGCAGTGGGTGAATTCATAGCTATTGACACTTGTTTAAAAAAAATAAGGATACCCTCCAAATATATAACTGGTAAAAAACATAGCCTTATGATTGTTATTCACTAAGAACAATATTAGCAATTCCTGATCAATTAAACTTGGTAAGATATTTCTTTAGAATCCAGTGGAAATGCTTCAGTAAAAGAAGATTCCAGAGAACCACACAGGAAGTCCAGCAAATCTAAATTAATCCCACCATGCAGCGGAAACATGGTCCCCTCTTACACATTTTACATTCCTAATATAGACCTCAGGGACTGTAAGCCAAGCATAAAGAGCTAAGTTACATGTGATATCACAGGGGATTCTGGATAAATAAATAACTTTTAAATTTTGAATGGATTGAATGGCATGTACACAAGTGTGTGTGGTGGTAGGAGAAGGGAGAATGGCCTTAAACTGAAGAAGGGTAGATTTACATTAGATATTAAAAACAAAATTCTGTACTGTGGTGGTGGTGAGGCACTGGAACTTATTGCCCAGAATGGCTGTGGGCTCCCCAATCCTGGAATTGTGCAAGGCCTGGTTGGATGGGGCTCTCAGTAAGCTGCTCTAGTGGGAGGTGTCCCTTCCTGTGTCTGGGGCTGGAGCTCCATGATCAGAATGCAGAAATGGCCTCATTAGGGCCAAGCAGAGGGAAAGGAGCTCCTCCCTCAGCCTGCTGGCCTCACTCTCCCAGTGCAGCCCAGGATGCTATTGTCCCTCCTATGTCCCACTGTTGTCCCTCCTGGTCACCAGAGCACTGCCAGCTCATGGCCAGCTGTCACCCACCACGACTCCAAGGTCCTTCTCAGCAGAGCTGCTCTATTGCAGGCCAGCCCCCAACCTGTGCTGGTACTTGGGGTTATTTCTGCTCAGGTGCACGACACAACACTTGCCCATGATCCTATTCCTAATGTTATATTAACATTCCAAATGGATTCTGCAAGAAGGGAGAACTCTCCTGTTGTTCTGTGAAGATCCAGCAGCTACAGGAGTGGAGATATAATCTATAAGCCAGACCCTGACTCACCAAGCAAGCATATAAATGCCAACCTATTCCTTCAGAATTTTCCTACTGAACAGTTCTTGGAACACAGATTATTTTATGTAACGTCCCTTGATTGACTACTCTAACCTTGAATTCCCATCATGAAGGAGCAAATATTTTAGAAATGATTTGACACAGAAGATGCAGTTTGTCAGTGAATATAGATAATGTGGTGCAACCGAGTCCTTTAGGAGATCCATGCCTCCATTTGAAACTCAAGTCTAGACAACAGCTACAGCACTGGCATTTTCAAAGTACTGTATTACAGCTTCAGCTGGCATGAAATGGTGTGCACAATGGAGCCAGAGTGATTTACACCTGCAGAAAAGCTGGCTTGCTTTAAAGGTTTGTTTATGAAGGGGGAAAAAAAAGTAAAAAACAAAAATCACTTTTCTGTCTGTTTTCCTCCTTTTTTTTTTCCTTTCCTTATTTTTTGTGATCTGTCAAAAGCCAAAGAAGAAAAGTGAGAGAGAAAAAAAAAAGCCAGGGATAGCAAACTATTACTAGAAAACAGCATAAGCAAATTAAAATGGAAAGAAAATGCCAGAAACTACTACCGTGCTTCATTCTTTGGAGAATCAACTTGCAATGGATTAGCACAAATGTGCCTTGATCCATCATCATGTTCTCCAGTTCAGCAAGCACAAACTGATAGTTTGGAACGGAGGTGGCGTGAAGTAAGTGCTGTAATTTGTGACTGTGTGACAGCAAATGAAACTCGGCAAGAGGGCCAAGCTATCTGAAGCAAAACAATAATAGCTTGGCGAGCATATTAGGCAACCCCAGAGGAGAGGAGATGAAAGATTCAGGCAATAAGGAGAATGTATGTATTTTAGATGTTAGGCAACCCTATTCTCAAGGCATTACAAGCAACAAGAACATCTGAAAAGTGCATCTGGGTTGGGCAGAAACATATTCACCCCTGGTAAGCACATTTCCCAGTAATGCCTTGGTGAGAAGAAATAAAAAAAAAAAAAATAGGAAAATAGAAAAGGATTATAGTTCTGGCTATTAGATTCTTCTCAGAAAGCATCTGGCTAGAAGTAAATAGTATTATGAGACCTTTCCCTAGTTTTTATGATTTATGTGTTCAGTTTCATCAGATCTAGGATAGGGCATTTATTGGGTACTACAGGCCCTGAGAATTTATGTTGCATGGCTAAACATCATGTCTGTATATCTTTTCTCAGTAATCTCTGATAATACCCAAATGGGCTTTTTATTTTAAACATCTGGACAGCCGTATGGTTTGAGAGAATTAAGGTGCTAAGTGAAGAAAACAGCACAACCATAAAACCTTTCAAATAAACAAAGCTTTCTTTGGAACATTAACTTCTTTACAGAGAAATCTTCTCTGTTCCTAAAAATGCACTTAGTACTTTATGCCTTAATCTCAAGGTAACGCTTTTCTCTTACAAATAATCTCAAGGCATTTAATGGTACCATTACTGTAGAAAACTATGAGATATTTGCATAAAAAGCACATCACCAAAAGAAATATAGAAAAATAAAAGCTCTTCTTTTCCCCCTAGCTTTTGTCTTTTTTTCACGCTAAAAGCAGGAAAATACTGTTCAGCAGGGTGTTCTCTTCTACTCAGTAATAACACTGTCAGCACTGTCATAAAAATAGCTAAAGGTGTAATTTAGGGAAATTTGTATGCATATTAATAATTGAGTTTCTATTTGTTGACACAGAAATTCAAAAGAGAGGGAAAGATATTGCAGCTTATTCAGTTCTTTGTCTTTATGCACGTGCATGTCTGTGTCAGTGCATGTCTGCATGCTTATAGCTCAAAACTGTATGTAAAACTATTCTCTCATGTGAACAATAATAAAAAATATTCTGAGAATCACTACTCACAAGTCATTTAAAGAAGTAAAAATTATTGGGCATTACTGTCCTTCTAAAGTACTTTAAAGAGTTGACAACATGATTCTATTTCAAATTAGAGCAAGAATATATATACACATACATATGAGAAAATGTCCTTCAGCAAGATAAGAAATAAAAATATGTAGAACTGGATAATCTGGTAGTCTTCCCTTTTTGCAATGCACTTTCCCTCATGAATGATTCTACTTCTATTATGAACTACTGTTTGATTTTACTGAGGAATTAGACTCCATCTTAAGGGAATCTTCACTACCATAACCTGTATTTCTTCCTGTATTGACTCATTCTTATGCATTGAAGTTTATTAAATGCAGTGCAACAGGATGGATAAGCAAAGTTTGCTTGGATAACCATGATTTCAAGATTAGAGCCTGGAAAGAACAGAGTTTGCTTGGTCATACTTGACCTATATTTTATCATATGTTTTGAAGGGGCTTCTTCTGACTTTTTTAAGGACCAATTGGAAAATTCCTATCCATATGTAGAGATTTTTTTCTGATTTATCATGCCTTGCAAACTTACTATTCACTGGTTGTGCAGGCATACCTATGGTGAAAAATCAGATTAGATGTACACAAAGGATTTATGCAAAAGTCAATGTTTAGCATTTTCCAGCTCTGTTGCACTTTGAAGTTATTCCTAACAAAGGTTGCCTAATTATTAGTTGGATTTTATTTTGTTTTTAGCAAAAATAATTGTGTACATTTTAAGGCATAATTTTACTGGAGGATAAACTAGATGGTCTTGATGAGGCTGCCTTTGTGTGACTCTAAAAGGCAGAGATTTTCACAGAATTTGATCACTACTCAGGTTTAGAAATGGAAGCAACTACACAACTGCAAATGCTGATTTCTTTTTGTACCATTGAACTTGCCTGCATATATGGGATTTGCTGAGTAATGCTGATATCTTTGGGATGATCTCATGCTACTTATTATCATTAATTTTGTGACTAAACCAGTGGCAATCCAATGGAGGGTCGGTAAGGTGATCAGGGTCTTCAGAGTACTGCATAGTCAGGCTGGGGGAAATGGAATTTCAGCTGGAAATGGAATTTCCCCTCAGCCTAGAGAAGAGAAAGGTAGAGGTGGCTGTAAGGGCTCCCATCATTACACACACACACAAATAAAAAGGCTTTTCAAGACTACAGATCCAAACTCCAAACTCTTAGAGGTATTAGGGAAGATTAGGGAGAGCAGTCTTCCTTCAAGAAAGGAAATTCTGACTGGAAATGAGGAAAAACTTTTTTCCCTGGGAGAATGATGAATACCATGTCTCCATCTTTGGAGCTTTTGGAAGGCAGTCTGGAAAAGATTGTGTGAAATCAACTTAACTTTGGAGTTAGACTTGCTTTGTGATGGAGGAGTTGTGTTAAAGATCTCCAGAGGTTTTTCCCAAAGACATTTATATTTACTTAAGTGAAGAACATACGGCTCCTTTTACAATCAAAGGGAAGATGTGTCAGAAGGAATCATTCCTTCAGTGGCTAAAGAAGGACCCAAAATCAGCATTTCTTCTAACTCGTGTTGTATGATTAGATATTCAAATTTTTGACAGGACAAAATGCCAGCCTTCTACTCTGGACAAATATTCTTCATAAGGCTTGGAGAAAACATGAGAAACAACTCAACCCTAGTTAAGAAGGGCATGTTTTGCCACCCTGCTCCTTTTCTGTGCAGGTTTTTAGCTAGGTTGCCCAGCTAATGAGAGGAGAGGGAAAGGTGTGAGTCAATGGACAGGAAAACAAAGCAGCCAGACCCACGGTGCCAGCAGTGTGCTGTACAGACACACAGCCTGTGACCCAATTTGTGCCCTGCTGGTAATGAAGTAAATGCAAAGTAGCATTAGTAGGCAGCCCAAATGCAATCCTTCAGGCAAAGGCTCTTTTTTTACTTAAGCTCGCACTCCATTTTGCATCTAAAAATGCCAGAGGACTGTTTGTCTGGAGATTAAAATCTGTTCTAATATACAAGGATTGACAAGCAGAAAGTTTCTTTGCATTTGAGGTTTTGAGACTGTCTTATTCCAAGTCATTTTTAATGAAAAAGGAAGAGAATGAACTGTCTGGATCACTGATCTTTTTATAGATAATATACATTTCTATGAGAAAGAAAAAGAGAGATGGACTTGAAATTTTAATTCTGTTCAGCTTCTCTCAGCAATCCAAATTTCCAGTGTGAAGACAGTTCATTCTTTAGAAAAATTGGTGCTGAAAAACTCAATCTAAGTGGCAAGGACTAAGTATTTTCCAAGTAGTATAAGGAAGGCAAGACATTGCATGTCTGTGTACAGGTTTTCAGGCCCACCCTTTAAATCCAGAATACTGGTTGAGATCATAAAATGCAAAAGAAATCTGTATTTTCCTGTATTTCTACCATGCATTAGAGCTGTGTGCTGCCCTCCATGTATGGTTATAAAAAATGGGCTGAGCACAATGCCTCATTGCCTTCAACCAGCCCCCCAGTAAACAAAAAAAATATTGTCTTTTCTGAGGTTTATTTGATCCACAGCCTGAGGTGGAGTATGATGGAGAGCCTTGGAATGTTTCTCTGGAAAGCTAAGAGAAAAATTGTCCTGCTGCTCACTGTGTCTTGGCTGTGGTCTGAAAAGTCTGTTAGTCCTTGACTATTGCAGAGGAAAATCCTGGAAAAGTGTGGGCCTACACAGCCAGCTTTTCCAGCTTTTCCAGCATTTCCAGAAAATGGACACATACTGTTAATGAGGATGGCTGTGTTGGACTTCCTCTTGTTTGTTTGGGGTTTTTTCATTTGTTTTGGTTTGTTTTTTGCACTTTTTCCCCCACTTGCTCTTGCAAATGAAAAATGTAAACACAATCTGGATCAAGGGTGAAAATCTGCTGTTTAGTTTTAGGGGAGCCTATTTTGTTTAGCTTTGGTTTGGGATTTTGGGTTTTTTGCTGATTTGTTGGTTTTTTCCTCTCAACTGAAGGGGTTTTTTGATAAGGGTTCAGTGTGCAAGTTATCATTTTAGTTGAAGTTTAACACAGAACTGCCTCTATTTATCAAAGTAATGTCTGCCATAGCCCAAATCTAACATGACAGGAAGGACAGACCCTTTCCTTTTTGGGGCTTGGATTTTATTTATAATAGTATGGTACCAGCAGTTTTATACTAAGAATGTCTGGTCTCAAAACCAAAAAGAAAACTGATTTTAAGTAAGAATTGGAGAGAAGGAACTGGCTCTGGGTTATCTCTGCTCCACCTCAAGTGGCTTCACAGCAGATGAGGCAGGTACAACTGTACTGCCATTTTTATTAAAAAGGAGAAAAGGAGAATTATCCCTGTTTTCCTCTCCTTTTTGCCCTTGTATCCTAATAAATTAGCTGTTTTTAATTTTGAATGGCCCAGTTCTCACTGTTGTTTGTACTTGGTACATTGATGGCTCCAGGGAGTATTTTGGTAATGAGATAAGCAAGCTGTAGCTTTTCACTTTCTTTCTGGTGTGGGTCTTTTGGGTCCCATACAATATGGAGATTCCTGTCGGTGTCTGAAGAATATTTTCTGACTGTTTTTTAATGTTTTTTGAACAATGCTTTAATAAGGAACATTATGAATTTGGTAATTTTGCTCTCTGTGTAGTCACCTTTCACATGCAAAGCAGACTCTTCATCTAACAGAAGTGGATATATGCAGATAAGGGGTGTGAGGACAGAAGGTGCTTATCAGACTGGAAGTCTCAAAGTTTCAAATATTTTGGCTGTATATATAACTGGCTGGCTTTTCCCATTCCAATATGCTGTAGAAAGTGAGTTAGTCCCTTTAATGAAAGGGCTAAAAAAAAGAAATAAACTATCACAGCTATTTTGAATTCTTCTGTAGGAAGTTCTCTGCAGAGAGCTGCCCTGGTGTCCTTGTCCCAGAGCTCCTTCTCCAGCTCCTGTGCTGCTGCTGCCTCCTGTGTGCCACTCTCAGTCCCAGATGTGCATTAAATGGATGAGTGCAGTGATTCCTTCACGGTCAGAGCTGACAACTGCCACAGGAATCCTCAGGAAAAAAGAAAGAAAGAAAAAGATTTTTTAAAAAAGTCTATATATGGGAAGGATATTTTAGTTTGAGATACTTAAAGAAAGGACAAAATCACCACTCTTTTCAGGGAGCATTTTCCTTCAGCTCTTTCCCATGACACAGAGCATCGTGCTTTGTCTGACCTGCTGCACACCATGAGTGATGTGGCTAACACGAAGTGGCTGGGCTGCAGAACTGAGGGGATGCAGCCAGAGGGGTTGTGTTGATGGCTCCAAAGAGGCTCCTGGGACTGCCAAGCAGTTAAGCTGCAGATGGGCTGTTTCTATGCTGTGATCCTTGACATTCTTTGCACTGCTAGACAAAGAAGGGGGGTGGGCACAGCCCTATTTGCCTTTCCACTGTTTTATTTTTTCCCTGCACAAAAGCATTTGATTTAGGCTCGGTTTTTGTTTTGGCTCAAATTATTTTCCAAATAACACCATGACTCAGGAAACAATGAATGGTAGGAATAATGTGCACCTCCAGAATGTTGTGCAGGAGAACACATTATTTTGCAACTACCACATTAGCTGTACACTGGGCTTTGTTTTCCACCACATCATTCATGGTACAAGTTAATTACACACTTTCAATGTGCTGCTTTCTTTCTTACCACACAAGATAATACAATTCTGAACTCATTTAGGCAAAGCAAATACTTTTCTTCCTATTATGTATTGTGCCAAGCAGTAAATAATAGTAATTAATAAAAAGCAGAACAGAGTTCAGCAAAGTCACTTCTTGCTTTTATTCATGAAGAAAACCAAAATTTCATTAAGGACAGTGCTGGATGTTCATCTGCTGTTCCCAAAATGTGATGTTGGTCAAGGCAATTGTTCCTTGAGAAAGACTGACATTGACAATTAAGATTCAATCTGCTTTCCTCAGCACATCCCAGATTCAGCTTTTTTATGGCATAATGGACGAACTGCAAATGCATCTCTTGTGAAACAAGACAGCTGGTTCCAGAAGTTTATCCTGTGTATGGATGTGCCAACAAAGCTCTGATCTTCTCTCAGTTTAGTCTGATAAATCAGTAGTAGTCTTCAAAGCTTTTCCCTTTTACCACAGTACTTACTCAAATTTCTCCATCAGTTGCCAGCTTCAGGTACTGATGTCTTCTCCCTACATAATTATCTGCATTTATCTACATCTGCATTTATATACATCCATATATCCCTAAGATATAGGTAGAGATTACACCTATCTTAGCACCTGGACATTCCCAAATTGGAGTTTTCCTCTCTTCTGGAACACAATAATGACAATTGGGTTGTTAACATTCAAAGGAATGCAACTATTTGAATTTTTCTGTATTTCAATTCTCTGCACTGAAGACTTTTTTGGTCAGCAATTTCTTCTTCCTGTCAGCAGCCTGCACCATCATGTGCACCAGTGTGGGCAGGTGTTGCTGCCCATGGCAGGGGAGTTAGAATTAGTTAATCTTTAAGATCACTTCCAACCCAAATAATTCCATGATTCTATAATTCAGTAACTGAGGAGAATGGATTTATTTTGTTTGCCTGTTTAAGAAGGCTGTAGGAAATAGGTGAGGTACGTCAAGAGGGTGGTAACCACCAAATGCCACCTCAGTCAGAGCAGGCTGCAATTCCAAAATATGATTAACTATATGCTCCTAAGGCTTATGACCCAAGGGGAACCAAGGAAAAGAGAAGGCAGGGAGAGGAAGCCATGTGTGCAGAAATTTGTCACACAGTCATGCTAGAGAAGATAAAGGGATTTTTTTTCTCTACCTTGCCATGTAATTGCCCTTCAATTAGATGTACATATCAGAGACCTGTGAGATGCTGTTGTAATGAGTCCCTCCATGAGAGGCTATTCCATTACCAATGCCAACTAATTTGTAGCTATATTACTTCATGTATATATACTGCATGTGAAATACAGAAGACAGGTCATACAATAATTCTAAAATTAGGAAAAAAAGCCAAAACATTTGATAATAACATATCTCAGGGTAGGCCTCTCTTAGCAATTTGTGCTGGTACCAATTAATTGCATAGTCATTAGTATTAATGTACTATCCTTTGGGATTAGTTTATAAATAAGTGTTTTGTAGTCTAGGAGATAAATTGTTTCATCATTTATTTTTAGTCACAAAAGCTGGAAGTGCCTTTTATACAAAATAAATTACTCTAGCTTGTCTGTATTTAAATGGTCAAGCTAGGCTTTAAAATTAGAAACATTTAGATGAATGACCAGGAGTTTTCTCTCTGACTAAAGCTTTTTGTTTTTTTCTCTAACCTCCACTTAGGAAATTAAACAGGTTAATGAGTAGCTGGGATCTTTGTTTTCATTCTTAATGGGAAATTTTAGGAGGAGAATGATGGAGTTTTTGTTAATAGAACAATGTCCTTTACTTCTAGTTCTGTAACCTTCATGTTGAACATAATCCCCACATCCTGCAACAGTCTTTATCATACCTAACAGAAGATCTAAAAGCAATAGGTGTTGTATTAGACATTAATATGCATCTTTCAAATGCAAGAACATCTTGAATTAAGTACTATTGATCTAGGTAAGATAGTTCAAGTCTGGATTATATAAATGAATTGCAGGACATGAATTGTGACTGGGTAGGAAAAATGTATATTAAGTACTAGACATCTCTGAAAAGAATGGTTTTGGCCATTTCTGAGACACAAGAACTAGAAATGAATTCTGGAGTGGAAACATGGAGAACAGAATTATCTTGGGCTTCCCTCTAACTAAATATCTGGGAAAATGCTGACAAAAATCTCATATGCATAACTCTTATTTGGCATTGCTTAGCTGACTTCTCATGCTACCTAGAATAGAGTGCATCTGCTTGCAGATGAAGTTTGCAGAACGAACTTATCTCAAACTTTTTGTTTCTTCCATGACAAATGTTCTGTCTCCCTGCAAAGATGATTATAAAGCAGAGTGCTCTCTTGGGAAGAAAGGAGAATGGAAATCTTAGAGTCAGAGATTTAAGACACGACCTTTAGGTCTGAATGAGTTGACAACCCCTCTATGTTCTAAGGAGAAAGCTAAGGATTTTTTTTTTTTTTTGCCCAAGAAATTATGTCAGAGGTCAAAGATTTCCAATATTACTACTGTGCAATTCTGAAAAAGGAGCAGCAGTCTGCACTGTTCTGCTGAGAAAAAAATTTAAACAATCAAGCTCAAGTTCTGGCATGCAAATCAGAATGCCATTATTTCCATTTCTCATCTTGATATCAGAGAAAGGTTTCTTCTCTTGGTGGTGATATTGTCTGCTCTCACAGAAAGCATACTGGACCCCTGTTCTAGGAGTGTTCTTTGTTTTAAGCCACTTGTTGTATTGTTTACTGCTCATGTTATGCTGACATGGAAGCATGTTATGCTTGAGGAAAATTAATCCCATGTCAGAATTTCAACAACCATTGTGGCTTCACTGAGCTCTGAATGATGTTTATTTTGCTTGGAAGAGCTACAGTTTATGCTTTCTCTTTCTATCACCTTGTGCCATTTAAGTGACAGAGGCAAAGTGCCTTAATACAACACCAGTTTGGTTTCTCCACACAGACACTCAACATCCTTCCCAGTTTTGCACTTAGCACTTCATACATGCAGATTTCCATTATTGCAATTCAATTCTTTCTTTTTTTCTCTCTCTTTTTTTGAACTTTGTAGAGTTAATTGTGATTGTAATTGTAGTACTTTCCTACTGGCTTGCAATTTGTAAACAAAAAAATCCAACAGAAAATGGATACAAGCTGTATGGAAAAACATTTATACCTGCTGAACAATTGCCCTAAGTAGAAAATTGATTTCTGCTGTATATGTGCCAGGTAAATATGAACAAAAGTATTAATATTCATATTTCAGTGAGCAGGGAGGAGTGAAGTGTAGAGAATTGAAGAGACACTTAAAAAGAAAATGCTATAACTGTAAACTCACACTGCAAAATATTTGCCCTTATCTTGATTTGATTGACTTTATATCTATATAGGCAAGATATCTTGAATAAGTGCTCCCTGAAATAGCTTGAACAAATGCTCTCAAAACCAGAAGGGACCCTGTATCTATCAACAAGTAATTTCACCTTCCAAACCATTTGTTGTTCAATAACGTGTAGGTGTTAGAAGATTCCAGAACACAAGTGACCTTCTCAACAGAGATTGAGTGGTCTGTTTGATTTGCTATCAAGTGATTTGGTAGAATGAACACTACACATATTAGTCTATTAAAAGGTGGTGCCTGAGAGGAAGACACATTTCTGCTGGGGTCTCTGCTGCTGCAGAAACTGCCAGAAGGAGGAAGATTTTCCCTTGGAACAGTCTGAGAATTGCTGTGCAGAAAAGGAATGAAAGACACCTTGAGTAAGTCTGTAACACAAATACAGGAAGCAAATGGTCTGTGATAGAAAAACCCTCCTCAGCAAGGGGCTTAAGGAGGAAGAATCCCTTGTGAGCAGTTTTGAACTTGTGCAATACTGAAGAATACTGGTTGGGAAAAAGGAAGAAGGAGAAAAACACCTTGTGCTTCACAATAAAAGATAACTTTAATTTTCTTTTTTTAGTCTCAGAATGAAGCATTGTCATGTTCTAATTTGCCTTGTACTTACTTGTGCAGTGAGAATTGCCCAAATGTCTTGCTCCTCAACACTGACCTTTCAGTCTGGTGTATTAAAATGTATTTTCTTGAAAGAAATCCCCCTTGCCAAGCACTCAAGTCCTTCTTAATGCCACAACTTCATCCTCATTACCATTGTGGCGACACTCATAATATTTAGATTTGTGTCCTCAATAACAGAAATGTTCACAAGTCTTTCCAGTATACACCTCTCTACTGTAGCCACTTCAATTGTTTGGATTTCTGAGTGAATTTCATCACCATTATCTATGCATTTTGTCTTGAGGGGTTTTCTGTCCAAGAAACATTAGGAAGGACCTGTCTGTGTTTGACCAACTCCTTCCACTTCCATAGGAATTCAGCAAACTTCATGTTCCATAAAATCATAGATTGATTTGGATCAGAAGGGACCTTAAAGATCACCTGGTTCCAACCCCCTGCCATGGACAGGGACACATTACACTAGACCAGGTTCCTCAGAGCCCCATCCAGCCTGGCCTTGAACAATTCCAGGGATGGTCCATCCAAACCTTTCCTGCGCAACTTTTTCCTTCCTATTTGCCTCCAGCGGCACTGTGTACCTGTGAGCTCAGACACTTCATCTGCAAATGCAACAGAATTAAAGCAAGCATGACATGAAAAGTGATTTAAATGTTGAATTGGCATTTTGAGAATGATAGGTGATTTCTAAGGATATGCTAAGAGCATTTGTCTCTAGGGGAAAAACAGAAAGCTTTTAAAAAACTTCATCTGGTTTAGCTGATTCCTTTCTCTCTACGCTGTGAATTAGATAGATTGCCATCTGTACTTACAGCAGAAGAGTGTTCCAGCTTCAGTCAGCAGATGCCCCAAAGACTTCCTAATTTAACTGAAAAATCTCACTGCTTTCAGGCACTGTGTTACTTACCTTTGTAGAGAAGTCACATCTCGTCACCTCTGACAGAGTTTTCTGAGCACCACTGTTCATAAGATTAGGAAACTCTGTCCTCAAAAAAGAGCAGGCTTTACTAACACCTTATACCTTGTACTAAAATTTGCACAGAAAATTTCACATGCAAATTCTGTCTGTATTTTTCTTTGTATGAAAGAGCATGGGGAGATAGTAGGGCTTATTTTCCAATTTTACCTGTATATTCACTAATGGAAGAAATATATGCCATTTTCGAGTAATATAATAAACTTTTCCCAGATTAACCTAAATAAAATGGAAAAATGGGTGAACTATGGTTCACAGAGCATACCAATGGCTAGCAACTTTCCACTCAAAATCAAAAATTAATCCAAGTCCAACAACTGCTCAGGAAAGACAGACAGGAACCACAGCATTTCAGAAATACAGAGATTTCTTCAGTAGAGAAAGCAACTATGCAGAAAGAGCCTTCACTTACAGGAATTTCCATTATAGGTAAAGACAAAGGTGGACTCAAGAAGCAAAGCCAAATGAAAGTGCAGGGCAGGTCCTGAGAATGATTTTGGAGGTGGAGTCATGGGTTGATAACAAGTGCTGCAGTGCACTAATCAGTTTTGGGGCTTGAATTTTGTTGGTGGCCATTGAGGTGCTGGTTTTTACGGGTTTATCTTGAGGATAAGTTGGAATACATACAATTATGTAATCAGCAACTCCACAGTTCAATATTTCAGACTGATGCTCAGCCAGAGGATCACTGAAGCACCTTTGAAATTCCAGCCATTCTCCTGAGAGGCTAGAAATATATTTCAAACTGAATCTGCTAAAATTAATATGAGATTGCTTGCATACTTCTTTCCTTTAATCTATATATCTCACAGCACTTCAGATCACTTGCTGACTTGCTTTTCTTCCTTCCACTTTTTTTTTCTTTTCCCAGGAACTTGTGCTCACCAGTTCGAATACACATATGTTCTCTTGTTTATTGCTCCAGACACATCCTTCATTTGTTAATAGATTCATATGCTTGTGCTCCTGATGGATTTTGTTTGCTCTTGATTCAGTCACTGAAATCTCTGTGTAGCAAGGAATTTGAAAAGAGCATGCAGCTGTTTGCCAGATAAACTGACACATCATAATTTTGTACTTTTTGCATCCTCCTTTGTTTTAATAAGTATGGATGTCATGGATTTATAAACAAGGGCTTTGAGGATTTGAGGCTCATTTCACTATTGACTTTCTCTTATCTTTTATTTTCTCCTGATTTTTTGGTAGATGTATTTGTGGACTTTGGAACAATCGAATGCTGTAGCAATCATATCACTTTCAATTTACACAGGATTTTTTTTACTGTCAGGCTTCTTTAATGGAATGGTAATGGTTCTTCTTTATGCCATAGCTGAATTGTGCTAGAAGCTTTACAGGCAAATAAACAAAATCTGGCCTTGGCTGTTCAACTGGACTCAGTCCCACACATAATCACTCTAACTGAGCTCATAATAACAATCCATGATTGCACTGTCTTGTTGGTAGGGTTTAGTTGACAGCAGACTGAATCCTGATTTGGTTACTCAGCGCTGTGGTGGTGTAACTATGAGCAGAATTCTGATCTTGGGCCTAGGAGCTTAGGAGTATGCCAAGCCCCTGGCTTTTTCAGTAATTCCTATTGATTTATTTATCCTAACAGAAAATGCAGTTTGCAAATTGATTTTTTCACCTGCATGGAAAATGTTTTATAAATAAGAAAATAGTCTAGATGTGAGCAGACACTGAAAAATGAGGTTACAAACCTGTATTTGGAAGGATCCAAATGGTCCCCTGAAATAAAGTGTTTACCTAAGGTTAGATGGAAGAAGACCTTTTGCAAAATAACCTTGACATTGTGCATCAGTATTAAGTAAATGGACACACTACGTATGAAATTGTAGGGACATCAGCACTGCTTGGCCTTTGTGACCACAACTGTGTTCCTCCATGTGGTGATCCCAGGGCTATCAGTAATCAGTAAGGATTGAGTCATGTCCTTGGTCTCACTCCTTGAATGCCCTTGTCACTTTGTAAATAATATCTCACCACAGGAGGTTTAGATAAGATATTAAGAATTTTTTTTTTCTTTTTTTTCTTTTTTTTTCTTTTTTTAATGCAAAGGGCTGTAAATCATTGCAGCACACTGGCCAGGGAATTGGTGGAGTCATCATCCCTGTAAGTGTTCATAGAACATTTAGATGAGGCATTTGAGGATATGGTTTATCCTCAAATGGTGAACATCATCGTGGTGCTGGGTTGAGGGTTTGGACTTAGTGATCTTTAAGGTCCTTTCCAACCTTAACAATTCCATGATTCTATGGACCCACATACATTTGTTTCTGTAGGATTCCTTAGGTAGGACAAAATTTCAGCATATAGGAGGTGTGAATTTAGCCAAAGATTTACTGATTTCTTGAGCAGGATAACCTTCTTGATCTTCTGCCACACTATCATGAAACTCAAGATGATGCAGATTTGAGTAAAAATCCCTTGACATGCATACTTTATATTTTTAAACTTGCACTCTGTAGAACTTGCTCTAATGCCATGTTATTTCTACTGAAGTTGTCAAGACATACAATCATAAACAATAAGAAGAAACCCTGATTTTCACTGATTTTTGTTTGCTGGGGTTTATTTTTTTTAAGATTTTTTTCAAAGATGAAATCAAAATGAAATCAGTTTCACAACAAAATCAACTAGAGTTTTTCTTGAAAGAATCTATGTGCTTCTCCATTTCTTGCTGTACTCACATCCTCAAATGGCAAGCAGAAGAGGTGGTAATTTGCTTTTTCATGTTCCTTCCATGAAATTTTTCAGCACTAATATGGGAATAAATATTACCTATTTATATATAATATATAAATATTATATATTATTATATAATTATAAATATTACCTATATATATATAATACTATACCTGTAGTGTGTCAATCCCTTCATCTCCACACAAGCACAAACAGAATAACTAATTACTGCCACAGTATGGTAACAAAGCTGTGTCATGCCTCACACCAAGTTGTTGCTTAAATATCTCCAAGCAGTAAGAACTCTCTCCAGAAGTATCAGCAAATTGCAGTCTCACGGTGAAAACTGTGCACATGATTTTTACTAATTTTATTGGCTTGTCTGTCTTGACTGTGAGTGAATATTTGTACCAAGCTGTCCCCTACTTAATCCTCTATCTCTAGATGTTTCATGGCTCCATTCTTCCTCTGTAGATAATAATAAGGCATCTTTTCTCTGTGTTCAGAGAGGAAAAATGAAGGTGCAGCTCTGAGGGTACTGTATCTCTGCTCATTGGAAAGGAGTATATGATTGTTATTAATTTGAAGGCTCAAGGGTGTCTGAGGTGGCTGCTTAACTTTTCAAGGAAATCCAATATTGCAAAAGAATGCATAAATACAATTTCAGATTGTTTTAGATTAAACCAATTCCTTAGAAGTGTTGGGGCTTCAACTCCTTGTACAATTGACAGAAAGTTTTGGACACTTCCACTGCATGACTCAGAGGACACAATTTAGGAAAATCCACACATACATCCAGGGCTCCTGAGGCTGTGACAACTGCTCAAGTGCCTGAAGAATAAAAAAACATACCATCAGCTGTGGATCTTGTTATGAGACTTGATTGCTGCCATTTAGTTGTCTGTTGGTCTGATGATCTTGATCCATTGGGGCAGGGGAAGACACACAAAGTCTGATGGGTTAAAATGTGCTCAGGCTCGGTGGTAATGCCCAGGAGACAGCTTTCAGTTCTCTGGTGGAAAGCCTCAGAAATTATTCTGGGGGCACTTTGGGGGTCTTTGTTGGCTTTTGACGCATTGTAAGACATGCCAGCTCATTCTTGATGGATGTAGGTGAAGAGCGCCTAAAGATCATACATGTGTCTGCATTGTCCACCCAGGCTGGGCATATCCATGACATGGTTCAAAAATCTTGTGATAATTTTGTTGGGCATTGGTTATTCCCACTGGGACCACAAAAAGGGTATAAATCTAAGAGGGAAGCTCCCCAGTCATTGCACTACAACTCTCTGATCTTCCCAGAGAGAATTTTAAGTGCATGTTGCATACAATGGCTCCCCACAGTAACAAAACCTTGATCCTAATGCTGCCTATTTCCTTTGTGCAATTTTATACCATTAGTTCAGTTTCCTGTGTTCCTCCCTAATACCTGCACTGTTCCATGGATGTCTACAATTCAGGAATAGCCATAAATAATTAAATCTGCACAACAATGATGAGTTTATGAAAGGAACTTAGTCCCTGTGAGTTACTTCATGAAAGGAGATAATGAGTTCTTTTGGTTTAAGTTCACCATATTAGGGATAACAGCAAATATTTAGCTTTAAACATGCAGTCTCCTGAATTAAGGTTCTCTCTGTCTGTTACCAAGATGACATTAAAAGTGGCCGTGGATGTTTGAAAGCTTTACCACCAGATAAACTGTAATTGAAGAAGTGTGGGAATTTCTGGGGTGGCCACAGGTTTTGTGTGTCTATCTTTGCCTGCCATATACACAACTGCCTGCACAAAATAAATTTGGAATCAGCTCCACAACTTATTCTAAACCTGAATTTTCATCAGCACAGTAAGAAAAATTGTACTATCTTGTTTCTGGTGGTTTCCAAATAGTACAGATGGTGTCTACTTGCTTGTTTTAAAAGCCAGTAGAAATATTCATTTCTTCTGCAGCAGTCCATTCTACATAGATCCTCCATGCTTATTTTAGAGAAAATGGAAAGAGGAACCATGGTATTGTTCCGGGAGTTTTCACTGTATTTTCTTTAGCCACATAAAAGCCTAACAAACAAACAAACAAACAAATAAATAAATAAATATATTAAAGACAGAAAATGTAGTGATGAGACACTACTGCAAAATTAGCTCTTTTACTCCCAGTGAACAGGCTGTTTAAAAGACCCCTTTATTTCAACCTTCTCATCTTCCTGAAATGAATTTGTAGTGAAAAGCAATTACAGTGAATATTTCCATATTCCCAGTGCCCCTAAATGTACCTGTATCAATTTTCTGGACTTATCTTAGTAATAAATTGTGTTTTCTCATATATTTTCTTATGTCTATATTTGTGTGCCAGTGACTCTGTGCATCTGTGCTTAAAAATTTCCCAGACAGGGCCAGGTTTGACCACCAGGATGATTACCATTGACAGCAATTGGGAAAGCAGCTGTAAAGCTTCTAGTACCACTTTTAAGGCTGCAATGACTGCTCCCTGTGGAATTTGACTGGGAATACTGACATTTCCATCCTGACTATCACTGAGCTACTCAGGAAATCAAAACATATAATTTAAACCAACCTCACATTTCTGAGGATGCTGTTGTCTCAAGGTGTCCCTGAAGAGGGTCCATTACTGCAGCAGCTGCTGCAGGAAGAGATTTTACACAGTGGATCCAGATTGAGTTAAATTTAAGAATCCTCTAAAGAATTGCCAAAAAGATCTTGATTGAAACTGCATGGAGGGAGAATTATGTGTAAATGTCTCAATTTTGACTCTCATCAGGAGGACCAAGGAGTTAAATGTTGTATCAGGAAAAGAAAAAATTCACTTACAAGTGATAAATGAGCATGAAGGTAGTGAAAATTTCCCCAACTTCATTCTAACATTTTGCCTCAAATCTGTGGTTTACACAAACAGTTTCAGTGCACTACCAAAGTATCCAGGTTCATATGGCCCTGATGTAAAGAGTATGTGTGCCTTCAGTCTCATCTCAGCAATAATGTTGGGAGTAATGGCTGAAGGCATCTAACTTGCCTGAAAAGGTAGAGGATTCAGAAATGTCTGTCTTACAGGGAGCTGGGGATAAACCACAATAATTTCTAAATGCCCATATGGAAAGAAAAAGTTTGGTCAGAGTTCATAGCTCTTGGGTCACAAGAAATGCAAGTGTGTAGAAGGAACAATATTTTAGATTATATTGTATGAGGCAGCATTGCTTTTTCATGAGCAAGGCTGTTGAGTGGAAAGGCTGAGGAAAAAACAAGGGAAAGGCATGACCTTTCCTATAACTCCCTTATCAACATTTACAAAATGTGCTAGAGAGGGTTTTCCTAAGCCCTATGACAAATCCAGAAATGTGAAAAAGCAATGTTACCCATGGAATAATACCAACAAGGGTTTGCTTAGGTTAGGAAACTCTCCCAGGGTCAGTCACTTCAGTACACCACGTCCCTTCTCTCTTCTTTGGGCTTTTTTTCCTCTCACAAGAATCATAGAAACATTTTGGTGTGAAAAGATCACTAAGGTCATCATTGCAAGTCCACTAAACCACGTCCCCAAGGGCCTCAACCACACATCTTCTGAGCACCTCCAGGAATGGTGGCTCCACCAACTTCCCTGGGCAGCCTCTTCTAATGCTTCACAACCCTTTTGAGAAACAGGGATCTCAGAGATATTTACTTTCCTGAAAGTTTCACAAAACTAACAATCTGAGCAAAGAAGGCAGTTCAAATGCTCATAACTTCATTTCTAGAAACTTTCACGTGCTAACTGCTGTAATCACACACAGCAGCCTGAATTTACTGTCAGACTCTGCATTAAGGGGTTAACATAAATGAGAATAAACTTTATTTGTAAGTATTTGGTCATCTGAGAAAAACAAACCCAAAACAGCTACATTAACTCTGCAACTCCCAAACTACTGGAGTTTGCTCAATTTTCTATGGAAAAGCAGCATTACTAGAGCATGCTATTTCTTCACTTTTCAATTTTTTTTTCTAGTAAATATAGTTTAAAAAAGAGAAAAGAAAGTTAAAAAAAAAAGATGAAGGAAAGTAAAAATGTTTTAAAAGTGCAAGACAAAGGAATATCTCTTCCTTTATGATAAAGTTGAAAATGTATGGCCATCTATTTCTGATCATTTTCCTGTTTGTTCTTAACTATAGTGCCTTTAAAATCAGCTGTCACAAAGCCCACTCTACCTCCACGCAGCTGCCAAAAATATTCCTGTTCAATCTGCTTTTGTGTATTTTGGATGTTTGTTCTAACCCACCAATTTTCCTTCACAAAGCTATGTATTGGCAGTATTTGGCAAAAACTCCTGTGGAAAACAGAGGCATTGAGACTGGATTTCTATTGTTTATTTGTTTGGGAGCACAGGGGGGATGTGGGAGGGTCAAGGACAGAGCAGGAAATTGCTCATATCTTCTTAAGCACACTCTATAACCACTGTCCTTTCATATAAGGCAGCCACACATAGAGGGAAACGACAGAAAATTGCAGCAATAATCCCACTGAGCCTAGCTAAGAGCTGGCTGTATAGTACATTCTGTACCTGGCAAATGCCAGATGTCTATACATCCAGGAGTGCAGAAATTGCCATTGAAATTACGTGTTTGTCTAGCTAAACAGCTCCCAGACAGAAGTGACAATCATAGGGGGTTATTATTAGATGTGTGAGTGGTCCCAGCTCCAGCCAGGGGAACCCAAAGCATCTGTGCAAATCAGCTCTGTGCAGACTGGTCTGTTTGCTCCTGACTCCAAAGGACTTGCACACAGCCCAAATCTGTTTCAGTTTGGTGTTCCTCTTTTTTTTCTTTTTTTTTTATTGACCCACTTCTTTCTAAAAACTCATCAGGTGTGATGGAGGGAAAAGTGGAAACTAACAGTGCCATCTAATGGGTGTATGATTTTACTGCCTAATAGACCTAATTCCAGAAATTAAGAGAGAAAACAAACAAGAGCAACAGATTCTCGGGGGAATAGGATGTTCAAAGTCCCTTTCTTATAGCACAGGATTTTTATTTTTTGATTTCCAAGGGAATCTGAAATACAAAGAAAACCAATTTATTTCTTTAAAAACAGCCTGGACTCAACATTGCTGCATTGTGGACAATTATTCTTGTTTGTGTGCTTAATACAGATCAAAATGACTTTGGAAAATGGGCAATGAACAGCTGGGTCAGGTTTGTTTAAAGGTTTGCTTTTGAATCCCGGTTGCTTCAAAAATGAAGAAAACAAGCTAAAGAAAAACAATCAGAAGTTTTCTTTATCCTATGGTCCTGATGTTTTTAAGGAAACTCACCAGCCTGCCCATTCACAAGACTCTCTAGAAGTCCCACTCCCAATGCCAGGGACTTTAACAGGAGGGACCAAAGCCCCTTCACAGTGGGCAGCTGCAGTGAGCACACAGATCCCTGCCTGACTCCCTACAAATCCCCCTCTCACAGCCAGAGCAGGTTTCCCTACCATTTCACCCCCAGGTTTCCCATATCAGTCCTAGATTCCATAAAACCACTTCTTGATGGTGCAACAACACAGAAACAGTTCAGGCTTGGTGCCTCCAAAGAGAGTCCCCAACAAAAGAAATTTTGGATTTTACACCCTCACAGTCTCCTGGTGCAAGTCTCGCTCTTCCTCCTGTGACTTCAGCTCCTGCCTTCTCTCCATTTCCATCCACCTCACTGGCATTGCCAGCCTTCATTCTCTTTTTTGTCCAAAAGATCAGCAATTCCTGCTTCTGCTGCATCCCCAGCATCCATTCCCCTGGCTGGCAATCACCCACCCACCTTCTTGTCCTTTGTTACCCCAAACAGCTCTTGGCCTCTTGTCTCAATGTGCAGCTCTGTGAGCTGAGCTACCTGGACCAGATATATTCCTCAACAGCCTCAGTTCTATAAAAAGATGAGGGCTCTGAGAAAAAATATGAGCTAAAATCTTCTGGATGTGCTGAAGTTCATGCTTCTCTTACCTGGGTTTGCACCATGAGCTTGAAAGACCTCTTGAAGGGGAAACACAGATATCTATTTTCAGAGGAGGCTTTTGCCTGAATTTTTTAGTCGTAAATGACAAGTATCTTTTAGCTGGAAGGCCAAGGGTAAATATTAATGGTAGCAGAGAAGGAGTGTTGATGGCTTTTAAACACTTGTTACCAGTCAGCTGATAGTCTCAAAAATGCAGTTTTGTAAAACATCCTTACTAGGGGCTTTGCAGATATTAAAATATTTTTTCTCAGTAC
>JAHXMQ010000807.1:145763450-145794616 GCA_020466415.1 Ammodramus savannarum pratensis | reverse complement strand
TATCATGGAAGTGGCTCTGATTTACTAAAATTTACCTTGTCAAAAATCCCACTGGAATGGGAGCACAGTGTTGGGCCTTCTTTCCCCCTTAGTCAATAATAAGATAAGCTAATGTGAACATTTATGTGTGTTTAAGGGCAGGTTACCTTGGGTTTGGGTCTTCTCTCTTTCATGCAGAGCAGGGTTTAGCCAGGAGGTTTCCAAAGCCTGGTCTGAAGTCAGTGTGTGCCTTGTTTCCCCTGGAGAAAATGTGGGAGTGATGGTTCCTTGTGGTGTCAGATTTCTATGTGTGTCTATGACTTGAACTTTAGACATCAGCACTTTGCACTTTTAGGCTGGTCTAAAAGGGAGCTGTAACATTCCCAGGAGACTTCACATCATCCCTCTCAACCTGCTCCAAAGGAGTTTTAGATGCCAGATGTCCTCCTGGAGTCAAAGTCAAGGCCACAGCTCAAAACTGGTCCCGTCCCAACCACTTTGTGCCTGGCCATGGTTTGTCACACTTGTCCCAGAACTGTTACCACCTTGGCTGAGATGAGCATCCTTGGGCTGTTCCAGCTCTGCAATTCAGGTTAATTAAGTAGGCACTCCCAGCCAGGTGCTTCCACAAGGAATTTCTAGTTAATTTTAAGTCAGATACCTTTTATAAAAAAAGCATGGCTTTCCTGCATGTTCTCATTACTACTTCCTTTTAACTGACTTAGTTCTTCCCCCACTGTGGAGCAATTTCAGGCCTCCAATGCCTAGTTCATGCCTTCCCCTACGTGGCAAGAAACATAAAAGTTAAGCATTTCCATGGCTCAGTGAACCTCACTCCTAGAGCATTAAGCTTACTGACTCTGAAAAGGTGGCTTTGCTTCCTTCCTTTAACATAAAAACCAGAGCACATTAAACTCTTACTTATTGCTCCAATGGATTTTAGTGTTGTGGGTGGAAATAAAGGCTTAGATAAAGCATGGTGAGAAACCCCCACCGGTGCTGCACTGTCCCCTCTGGGCACACTTTCCCTGGGGTTATTCCCTTCTCTTTTCCACAGGGTCCATGCCAGCCCTGTCACCATATCAGCTGGATGCCTTCCAGAGGAGGATTAGCAGCTGTCGCACGGCTGCTTCCCATTTTGTTCTCCTGCCTGAGGAAAACCAGGCTGTCAGCCTTGCACAAGCACCAGATCTGACTTGATTCATCATTTCCCAGAAACAAATCTGTGCTCTTGTATTTAGTGTACAGAAAATTATACTCTGCTAATAGATCAGTCTTTCTTTGTTTCGTTTCTCTCCCCCACTCGCCTCCCTTCACTCCCTCCCTCCTACAAGTACATGTATGTGCTGCACTGGCTGTTCCACCTGCAGATCCTGCTGTAAGCTCACAGCTGAGGCTCTACAGAAACAAACTTCCACATAATTATTGTATGGCTAGTGGCATATGGGGCAAAGTAATGACAAACGACCCTAAATAGAGACCCCTAAATAAAGTTCTGCTAAATGATGCAGGACTGGGATGTGAATCTGGACATGGAGCTGGGTTGGTTTTTTCCCCTCTCTATTGGTTTCTTTCCTGCTTTTCTTTTTTTTTTTTACCCTCTCAAAATCTTTCTGTGAGGACTGTGAGAAAATTAACTGGTCCAATCATAGGTGCAGCTGCTTCATTAGACCAATCTTCAATCAAACAAAAGTGGCATGTAACTCTACTTAGGTAAAACAAAGCTCAAGAAAATGTTCAGGACTGATGACACACCCAGGGTATTAATGAATTATAAATATAAATATATTATTTATAAATTAAATTAAATATGTGAATTATAAATTTCAACTTTTGCAGTGGCTCCTTCCTTTTGCAAGTTACCACCCCTAAGCCAATTTAAAGAAAAAAATACCCAAAAGTCACCCATTCTTGAAAGCAGATATCACTGCTCTGATGAGGATGGCTTCTCCTCCAGGAGGAAAGTGAAAGAGGGTGATTTGTCCTGCCATACAAGCAGCAGCTGTGCTCTTCTAAAGCCACCACTGATATGAGATCTGTGGAAGGCAGGATTTGTTCTTTTCTCCCCTCTCCCTGCAGGTGTCACAACCATGGAAAAGTGTCAGAAGATTTTGGCAGCAATAACAGCAGAAAAAGAAGTGGGGGAAATCTGTGAAGGAATTAGAAGCAGGAGGATAACAGATAGTTTTTGTTTTCACCACAGCTTTGTGTGTGTGTGTGCATGTGTGTACAAGGGGTGGAGAGGAAATAAAAAGACACGTCCTTCTGCTTAAAGCTTAAATTAAACATGACTTTTGAAAATGTACTCCTCCCCACACACCTGGTATCTTGTAAGAAAAATGTTTCTCCCTCACAGTGAGATCTCAGAATTAGTGCTTACCAACACAGCACTCACCATCAATCATGCATTGTCCATGCTTTATTGAGTACCTTCCTTTACCATGTCAATATATTCTCATTTTATTAAATCTTCTTGGTTTTTTATTATTCATTCCCTCCCACACTTAATTCCTCACACTGTGCTCTGGTTGTGGTCTGCAGTTTCAACAGAAATAGCACAAAGCAACTCAAAGAGCTTTCTTTGAGAGAAGAAAAACTAACAAAAAAACCCCAGCAGATAAAGCCATTGATATAAAACTTTTAATATTCCCCCCCATAAGAAATTCACTGTCACACAGTGCTCTTCACTCAGACATTATCATAGTTTGGATGGAAAAGGACTAAATATATTTCAATATCCCATCTCTAATCCCTAAGATTAAATTGTAATCATCAGGCAATGAAGTATCCTGAAGGAAAGGGAGGGGGAGAGGGGAGGAGGATATGGACAACTCAGTTGTTTCATTTCTTGCATTTTATGTTAAAATATTTACGAAGTAATTGAATCCCCACTCCCTCTTTCACAAGGTGAGTCTTAATAGCATCGTAAAGGTGTGTCTGTCTCCATGAGAAGGCAAAGCAGAATTCCTGGAATTCCTGGTATCTCTATCTGCTAGACATGGAAACAGGGAGAACCTAGCATTCCTTGCAGTATGTTGGAGGATTTGAAACACTGACTTGCCAAAAGTGAACCCTGAGCAGAAATTGAAATCTTGAGGGAGTCCAGAGGTAAGCTCCAAAATCTTTGGGAGAATTGTATTTTCAGCCCCTTTCTCAGCACTTGGTTTTTGCTACACTCTGTTCAAGGCTATGTCCTTTGCAGGTCCCATTTCTATGTTCCTACCTCTTCATCTTCACTGTGCAGGGAATCCAGGCATCTCCTTCAGGGTTGTGAATGGATTTAGGAGCTGGGGAACCTGAATCTCTTCGGTTCCCGGTGTTCATTTCCTTATGCAGAATCCTGGAGGAGTGATTCCACCTTTGCTCTGTCCCCACCAGAAATACACACCAGTTTAATCATTGCTAAGACTTCAGAGGGTACCAAAAGTATTTCTTGCAGTACAATATATTAGCTCATCCATAATTTCTGACAGAGTTTTAACATTTTATGGCAGTGCCAGGAAAAGAGAAGCTATCTGGTGGTGGTGTCTGCCTAGGAGAAAGCACTGAGCATGGGACTCAACTCAAAACTTCTGAGGAATGTGAGCCAAACACTGCACCCCAGCCCCAGGTGCTAACCAGCACCATTATTAGGAGGTACCAGCATCATCCTGTCTTTTCTGGGCTCCCAGGAGTAAGCAATGAATTCTGCTCCTGACTTTACTTGTGCCTGGAGCATCTCCTGGCCCTGTGCTCAGTGCTGAGAAACTTCCAGCCCAGGGCCTCCAAGGGGACTCCCACACCCATTGAGCCATTGAACAGCTCCACTGACCCCAGCACCAGCCCTGGGGTTACTGAGGACTCTCACACCCATTGCACAGCTCCACTGACCCCAGCACCAACCCTGGGTCTATGGGGGACTCTCACACCCATTCCACAGCCCCACTGACCCCAGCACCAGCCCAGGGGCTCCAAGGGGACTCTCACACCCATTCCACAGCTCTACTGACCCCAGCCCAACACTAAAGAGTGGGCAGGAGAGACTGAATGTGCCACAGGCAGAGGGAGAGCAGCAGCATACAGTGCAGTTACATAAACAAATTGGTGCATCCCCTTGCTTTTTGACCCAAACTGGAAAAGATCCTGCAACAAATAGTAATTTCTCCCACTAACCAGCCATGAGAGACAAATATCAGCTCACTAAAGGAGAAAACAGCTGCTGCTTTCAGATCATAATTTAATTAGCTGCAATTTTCCAAACAAGCACTTTTTTTTTCTCTTTCATTACTATAAAGTAATGGACTGAGGGTTGATCCCACAGCCTTTCAGGCTTTAAGGACAGTAACAACCTAATGAGGAAACTTGCACTGCGTTTATTCTCCCACTGCAGGTGCAAACACTCCACGGGCAGGAGCTGAGAAAGGAGCCAGCCCACCCAGGATTCAGGATGCAACCTGGACCTTTTTGTGAGCAGATCCAAGTTAGCCAAATTAGCCTGGGGCTTTTTCTCACGCGGTTTTCAGTGCCCTGCACCACTTTCAGAAGTAAAACTGTTTTAGAAGCTGGAAAAGTTAAAAATCTAGACTAGTTTGTCAACAGCCTCCACTCTGCCTCCCTTTCCTCACACAGAGAGACCCTTTGCTATTTATTTTCCACACCTGAGGCTTGGAGACAGGTTCCCGGCGAGCTGTGCCATGATTTTAAGTTAATAGTGCCATCTAGTGATGCGGGAAACAATGTGTCTCAGAGCCACTAGGCAGAGTCTCAGGGCTCCAGGGCTTCCCCAAGAAATAAAGATCTTGTGTAATATTTAATAATATCTATGGGTGACCTGTGCCAGGAGCAGGCAGAGTCCCACACACTGCTCATAGCTGCCGTGGAGATGGGAGCAAAGGTGTAGGAGCCAGTACCCAGACCTTTGGGAAAAAGAAATCCCACTGAGATTTGTGTGTGAGATTTTAGGATATTTTCCTTAGCAATTGCAGGAAGGGGAGCAGATAAAAAATATAATTCTGTGATGCTCTTGAATACTTCTGGCACATATATACACTTATATTTCATATATATATGTGCAACCACACGTAAATATTTATTTAAATAGAGATATAGATAGATATAAAGATATAGATAAAGATAGATATATACATATATATATGTATAAATAGATAGATATACAAAATATTAATAGATGCTATTGTAAATAGAAGCATCTGTCTCTTCCCAGTGACATATATAAATATCAGTTAAATCCTCAAAATTTAGCAACCCCATTCCTAGAGGCTGTATTTCATTATTCAATTTCCAGATAGGGGAAAAAAGAAGGTGGACACACACAGAGAAGCCCATCCCAAATGCACGATCATTTGGAGTTTCTCACTATGGCAAATTAATCAACTTCATGTAAAATCTTAGGGACTCTGATACACCCCAGGGGTTGAATTTTCAAAAGTAGGTACACTGAAAGTTTATTCTCATTCCCTTTGTGAACATTTTTCTCTTCATTCTCCATGTGCCTTTCAGAGTTTGCCTGCATGCCTGTCCCTTAAGATATGAAGGAACTGAGGACTGCTTTTTGAGCCCAGAGCATGCAATGACAACACTTTGTGTGATTTATTTTAATGAGAAGGCAAAGCACTATTATGCAGCCAGACTCCAAGCAAATCTTTCATTCCAGCTGCTACAGGAGGATGCTGGATGATACATTTCTGTGCCTTCTTACAGCTGAGGGAATGAAATGAAGTAAAAGGTGTTCTCAGTTTCCTGAATAAAAAGTAGGAAAAGTGAGCCTTGAAAGAAGGTTTCCAGGGACTTGAACCAGCATGCTTGTGTTAAAGGTCTAAAAGGAGACCTGGCTGCTCTTTACTTGCCTTGTGTTTATTCTGTACTTCATGTTTTGCAATTTCCCTCCGTGATTTCCAACAGTTTGGGTTAAAAAATATCTGATTATTTTGCTTCCCCCACTCATTATTTCTTTCTGGTTTTACTTACTGCTGGTGTTTGTCTGCTTGTTTCCTTGTTTTCCTCTGACAAGTGAGAGTTTACCCAGAGGTGTATGGTGGGATGTGCTGCTGATTGGAACAAAACATTATTTCCTCCAGAATTTGGATGGCAATTCTTCAACATGCACTCAGGGTGGAAATGTTTTTCAGGCTGAAGGCAGAAGGCAATTCATAGGACAAAGCTCTGTAGACCTGTAAAGTATGGTTTGCTTATTTAATTTTCTTCCTAGATCATTTCTGGCTTTGCAGGAGTTGAGTACACTGGCAACACTCAGCATCTCTCTCAGCCTTTTTCTTTGACACATCATGTTTGGAGATTTTGTCCTCACACTGTAGAATTTAAGATTCACATAGACTCTTTGAAAGTATTTTTTCCCCCAGGGTTTGAAGTGTGTTTTTCTGACCAAACATTAATTGCATCGTTTCCTGTGAGTTGGAGGACTGGACTTTATGACCCCACAAGTCACCTTGTACTCCTAAAATTGTTTTCCTTTCCTAAGCTTTTTTGAGGCATAATTTTCTATGAATCTTAAAATAGCTGCAGCATCTAGCTTAAAGTCAAGTTGAAAAACTTGGATAGGATCAAAGAAAGCCTGGAAATATAGATCCAGGGATTTCATTTCTCTCTCTCCCTCACTGTTTGTTGCCCCAAATTGCAGAAAGTAGATGTGGTCCTGGAAAGGCTCATCTGGGGAACAGCACAGGGCTCCAGAGAGGAGCTGCAGGGTCAAAGTGTTGTTTGCAAGATTCAGGCAGGGAAATTATGTGTATATGTGGCACACAAGACTAACTACAGTCCTGCAGCCCCTCAAGATCCTGCAGAAGAACCTTCATGCACCCTGATGCACATGATTTGTTACACAGCGGGTTTGGGTTTTAACATCTATGTGTACCCAGAGGAAATGCCTCTAAATTATCATGATCAGTGAGTCTTTTGGATGCAGAGATCAGTCTGAAAGCTCTGATGTTCTGTCAGAAGAGGCAGAGGATTTCACACCGTTCCAAGCTGCCATTTGCCTGCAGGTGAAGTGAGTCACTGTGCCAATTACAGCAAATTATGAACGGGGTGACCTGCCATGACATGGAGATGTCAGGCAGGATTTTGTTTGCCTTTGCAGAACACGGAAGGTAAATCCCACATTAGTATCTGTGATTTTCATATCTGGGTTTTCTGCAGCCTTTGGGTATAAGTTTCCTGACTTTTTCTTTTGGGGGTATTTGTTTGGGATCACATCTGCACGAGCTGCTGTAGTGCTGTGGGTCATGGCAAAGGCCTTGTGGTGACACATGCACTGATTGCCTTCTCTTTCCCTTCCCAGGATGGATCAGCATTGCATCTGTCCCCAGTGAACAGGCTACAGAGAACCACAGAATGTTTGGGTTGGAGGGGACCTCAAGGGTATTTTAGTCCAATGCCCCTGCTAGACCAGTTTCCTCAAAACCTGAGCCAAATCTGGCCTTGAACACAAATTTGTGGCTGTATTTCCTGCAGATTCTTGCAGCTGATTTTATTTTTTTATCTGAAGTCTAAATTGAGAAAGACTTTATATTCTGCCCTCCAAAAAATTCCATTTTCAGATTTCCATCTATTTTTTTGACATCATTGGTAAATCCGTTATGTCAGGAGATTTGGAGTTATCCAGGGTTCTTTGATGTGTTTTCACCTTCTGTTTGCTCTTCAAAAAGATCATCAGACTAATGGGTTGGTAGGCACAGCCTGTATCATGTCAGCTCTGTGACACACATTGTCCTTTTCCCTAAGAGCAGATGTGTGCTCAGGAACTGCTGTTCCCTGCCTGTCTCAAAGCACTTGTGTCAGATTTCCAAAGAGGGCTGTGCTGCCATGGCACTGAGGGAGATGACACTCTTGTTTGGAGCAGCGGATGTCCACATGTCCACAGAGATGAAGTTTTTCTTCTACAGCACTGGATCCCTCTGTGCCTGTGCTTTGCCCTGCTGCCTTCTGTATTAATCAAAAGATAAGAGAATGAATGTGATCTTTCTGCACAGCCCTGCACTGAGGCATCTCAAAGGCCAGAAGTCAAGCACAGACATTCCCACGCCTTTGCCACCAGTGCTCCATGCCCTGCAGGTCCCTCTGAGGATAAAGGATTGGGTGATTTTAGGGTCCCTTCCCAGACAAATCATTGCATCAGTCTCTGTTGTGTGAGAAGGATCCCACACACTCTTCACAGTCATCCAGTAACCATATCTAAGCATCCAAATATTTAAATTAGAAGTCTTTAGGCAGGACAATGATCTTTAGTTCCCTTTTTCAGTTTGCGCAACTCCCTCATGTGCCTTATGGAGAATTTGAGGTGCATATAACATATGTACAAAGGTATCACAATGCTAAGACACGTGTTCCCATTGATTTCAGAGGGAGCAAGAATGTCAAGGAAAAACAAAAAAGCAAAAACAAAGTGAAATTGTAAATAAGTAAAAAACCTAAGTAAACACAGAATGTGTTTTTATGACTGGAAGTGTAATGGTCCTTTTAATAATGCAGTATCTTTGGAGTACCAAATCCAGTTTTTGAGAAAAAACCCTCTTTGGAGCCATTTCAGATGAATATGGTTGGTCTAATTAGTAGTGGGTTTATCACATTCCCCTCTTATTCAGAAGAAAATGCATTCTAAAATGTTGCTGCCTTTGTTTGAGCTCATTCAGGTTGTATGTGCCATTAAAATTATAAAACTTATACTTTTGCTTATTCTTTGGGAAAAAAAAAAGAAAGAAAGATATCTACTTGGAACAGTATTTGGTACATTCAGACATTTATATATTCACACCATCAGTACCTTGTATCATTGTCTCTCCTCCTGTCTACATTTGTAGGAAACACCTTCAGCCCAGAACTAAAAAATACTACAAATATCACAATTTCTTTATGCTTTGATAGCTCTTGAAAGAGAGCATTTACAAAACATGAGTCTTGCTTTTTATAAGACTCTTATCCTCATTTTCAGCTATTGTGCTGAGCAGGGTTACAGCTGCCTGAATTCAAACTCTGTCCCAGCAGCTTGGAGGGAGCTGTACAGAACTTAACAGAGGGTAGTGGTGGGAATTAATACAGATCACAAATGCAGGAAAATAACTTAATATTTGCTATTAGAGTCATGGAATGATTTATGTTGGAAGGGACTTCAAATATTATCTCGTTCCAACCCCCTGCCATAGGTAGGGACATATTCCACTAGACCAGGTTGTTCTAACCCCATCCAACCCGGCCCTGAACAATCCCAGGGATGGGGCATCCACAGCTTCTTTGGGCAATCTGTGTCTGTGCCCAGGCTGGTTGGTCTTTTTTTTTTACCTTGTTGCAGACTAGTGATGCTTTTAGGCCAAAATATCTTTAAAATATTCACGTAAACTGAAATCAGGCATTGAGGTTTTTAATTTTCCTGTATTTATTTTTTTCTCCCAATCCCACCTACAAGAAAGTATGATAGGCATGATACAGTGTGCACAGACAAATGCAGTTACAGGGACACCACATAATTCAAACCTACACAACCCTCCTAGAACCTTGTGCTGGGATGGTAAAGGACACTCAATTCCTTGGGTCCTCAGACAGTACAAAATAAATGACAGAGAAGAAGAGAAGGACAATGTGAAAGAAGATCACCAAGTTCTACTGATTTCACAAAAAAAAAGCTGTTGATATAGGGAAATTGAAACCAAACAGCATATGAGAAAAAAAAATCCCAAGCATAACATGCTACCTGTAGTAAGTCTCAGACAGAATTTATTTTCCATTTATTTTAGTGGAATTGGTTGAGAACATAGACTGCTGCCACTGAAGTGACCAATAAATTTCATAGCATTATTATTTGACATATATATGTATACTATTATACATGTAGGGCAGCATGGGTTAACTGGAACCATACTTGAGGACTCTACAAGGATGGACTTCCAAGCTCATTTCAGAGTGAAGATGTGGTAAAATGACCATGATGAGCGTTTAAAACAGAGGTAACAAGGGTACAGACCTGCATCTCCAAAATGTGTGAGCAGTGTGAGGTGATGGTGATGCCCTTCAGCACATCCATGGCTGAGCTAAAATTCTGTAAAAGCACTGGGAGCTTCTCAGAACTAGCAAGCCAATGACACAGAAGGGAGGAATTCTAATTATTTAAATGAATGTGAAAAAGAAACAAAGAGAATAAAGAATGCATAAGGTTTAAAAATAAGGGAATTCTGGAGAGGAATTTTTTTTCATTTAAAACTAAGGAAAGAGCATACTGTGAACAAAGGAAAGGACACCATTAATGCAATTACAGATTTAGACTCACGTTTAGACAGAACTGGGCCAGTTGTTACCAGAAGACCCAGCATTCATTATCATCCACTTAGAGAGGAAAATCAAGCTGTTTTAAAAACAGCAAGCCAATGGAAGAGAATTAGGACCCAATGGGAAAAAAAGGAAAGGAAGGATAATAAAAAACTCAGCCAGGGCTTCATATCTTTCTTTTTTCTCTCCTCATTTTCAGACCCATCTCCCCAGGGGGTGATACCTTCTCTGATCAGTGCCCATGTTCCCTCTGGTACCCTGGAAAAAGCCCTAAAAATGGGTTGCCAAGTCAAGAGCATTGTTTCAGTAGGAACAAGGTAATACTGGTCATGCATCATTTAGAGTACAGAGTAATAGTTTCATACTAAACTTTTCTGGCCTGTTCTTGGTGTGAATATTGGCAAATAAGCCATGAAATGAAAAAAAAAAAGGCAAAACAAATAGAGAACCCATGTAGATGGATTTCAGGATGATCTCATACATGGATGCCTTTGCTCTGCATTGATCCAAAGGCTTGATGTTCTACAGCAGAAGGCAGGCAGAACTCTTGTTGACATAACTTTTTTTTCTATGGCTTCATGGGACACTATTTGTGAAAGAATCATCAAAAAAAATTTAAAATTTAACATATTTCAATCATCTATGCTCAGCTGAGCATGGTAATTATTTCTCTTTTCACAGGTAACTGCTAATTTAGGTGAGTAAATTATTTTCCTTAAATTCTGCAGCCTGTGTATTTTCAGATAGCAAACAATGTATTTGTTTAACTTCAGACTTTTATGTGCCAGGGGTTCTTGTTCTGCTTGAGAGCAACTGCTGCCATTTGAAAAATAGCTGAAAATGTCCCAGACAAAGAGAATGAACCCAAACCATGTGGGAGCCTGGCTGTCTGTGACTATGGAGGTGACTGCCGGCCCCATGCAGGACTCAGCACTAAGGGGTCACTTCTTAAGAAGCTGCCAGAAGCTTCTCCCATGTCCAAAGGAACAGCTCCAGGATGGACCCAACACTGGCCAAGGCTGAGCCCTTCAGTCACAGGGACAACACCTCTGGGATGATGTGTCTAAAAAAGGGTAAAATTGCTGCAAAATCCCAATTGTGGGCAGAGAGAGGAAGGACAGTGTGTGAGACAACCCTGTAGAGATCCCTCTGCAGCCCCTGCAGGACCCCGGGCTGGAGCAGGGTCCTGGCAGGACCTGTGACCCATGGAGAGGGGATCCGAGGCTGGAGCAGGTTTGTTGGCAGGACCTGTGACCCCAAGGGAAGCCCACACCGGAGTTCCTGAAGGACCGACCCAGTGAGAGGGACACCACTGGAGCAGTCCATCAGGAGCTGCAGCATGTGGGAAAGGATCACACTGGAAAGTTCATGGCTGGCTGTCCCCTGTGGGATGGGCCTTGCTCTAGAGCAGAGGAAAACTGTGAGGAGTTCTCCCCCTGAAGAGGAAGGAGCAGCAGAAATGTGATGAACTGATTGCAGCTCACATTTCCTGTCCCCTTGAATTACTGCAGAGATAGAGAATTTGAGAGTGAAATTGAACCTGGGAAGGGAAGGTTGGGGACAAAATGTTTAAAGATTTTATTTCTGATTTGATTAGTAATAAATTAAATTAATTTCCCCTAGTCAAGTCTCTTTCCCTATGATAGTTACTGATGAGTGGTCATTCTCTGTCCTTATCTCACACCACAAGCTTTTTTGTTATATTTTCTCTCCCCTGTCCATCTGACAGAGTTGCTTTTTTGGGCACCTGGTGGTCAGCCCAGCCCAGCAGTAGATGCTGGATGGCCCACGCAGTTATCTAAATCAGTGTACCCAGAGAGTTGGAGCCTTTGGCCTCCTTTTGTGCAAACTGTCTCTTGAAGTAAATTTGTGTTGCTATAGAAACACCATACCTGGCACATGAATTGTGTTGTCAAGGAAAAAAAAAAACAACAGGCATTCCTTTAAAGTTCCTCAGAGCTGACCATGCCCTCAGGGAGGATCTGCTGCAGCAATGTCTCTGACTGGTTTATTTATGTCATTGAAATCCCTACAGGAATCACAGGACTGGATGCTCCCCCCTGAGCCCATCTTCTTCCCCACCAACTGTTTATCCTTTCCTTGTTTTAGACTCACAGTTGGTTCTGAGAATTGGACCCTCTTGCTCAATGTTTAGGCTATTAAAGTCTTTGACTACAGCCACTCTGCCCTATGTCATGTTTCTTTTTAAGCTTAAGATGTCTGTGGCAGCATTTCTTTTCAAAGAAAGTTGAGGAAGAAGCTTCCAAATTATTTGTTTTCTCACAGTTATCAGACACAGTGTGGATGGACTGAAACACAGAAGAGTTTGCAGGCACCCCCCCTCTATTATCATGTCCATATCAAAAATACACCCCTGTTTTGTTCCAGAAAGAAGAAAATTTTCATACTCCAGTCACCCATGCAGTACACAATGTTTGTGTTATGAGAGAGGGCTTATCAAATTTGAACAGAAGTTGACATAGAATTCTAGAGAAAAGCAAATGACTTATTTTAGTGTGGCACAGAAATAGTACAGGCAGCACAATGCAAGCCTGAGATATTGATATAGAAGCAACAGCAATGAAAAGATGATGCCTTGTCTTCAAAACATTAGAAATTTACCTTAGTAATTATGTTTGCACATTAGTAATGGATTAGAAACTGAGCTACTTCATTATGAAAACTACATGCATTTGTATTCATCACTTTTTATCAGGTGAGAGCAGACATTGGAATAACTTGTTTAAGAAGTTGATAAGAATATGCAGCAAGCCAGTGACATTTGCCAGGAGTGCAGTTTGGTAACAGCATTAGCCACCAGATACCCAAGATGAGCTTTCTTCAGAGTTTGCACTGATACTGTTGTCTGACCAAAGGCTAAGTAAATGAAATATACAGAGGAACAAGGAAAGGTGAAGGAACACTGGTAACTTTATCAGGGAGAGCCAGAGCATGGCACCAGCCCATCAAAGAAAGACAAGACCATTGTCCTGGTGAGGAACCTACCATGATGTGCCAGTCCCTCCCCAGAAAGCTGTGCAAACTGAAGGGAATATTGCCTAGAGCAGTTAACACTTTGGGGAAATGCTGCTTTATCCACAGTTTTGTGATAAAGGTGCTGAAAACCTGTTTATTCATCATGTGACTGCAATGACACAAAGTTTAATGCATGAGTGGATGACTCTTCATGGCTGGCAGTCAACACTGAAAATTTTTGCTGCATGTCTCTTGAAGCTCAAATGAAGTGTCAAATATGAAACTTTTCCCCCAGCCTTCCCTAGTTCTAGCTTTTGAGACCATTCATGGCAAATTTTGGAAATGTCTGGTGGTTGTGAGCTTCCCAGGTTTTTTGGAAAGCCTGCCTTGCATCAGCCTGGCGAACAGAGAAGCTGCATTTCAAGCACTGAGTTAGCCACTTCTCAGAAAATCTTCTGTTCTGAAGTTGTGCCTAAATCATCACTGATGTACCCACATAAGGCTCAGGAAGAGACTGATTTCCTTTCTATATCTGCCAGCACTATACCTATATTATATAATTCTCTACATCGCAGGACTGCAGTGACCATGTTTATTTTGCATTGAGATGGAGCATGAAAGTTTGCATTTATGTGTACTGAGCAAAAAAATTCTACTTTAAATTGTACTAGACATTCATCATCTTCACTGTCCCCAGTAGCTATCCCGCACTCACAGGCCTGAGCTGGAAAGATGAACATCTATTTTCAGTTCTGTTTTGTAGGCTAGACCCTGAATTTGCATAGCTTCTTTAGGGGAAAACTTAGTTCCTCAGTTTTGTTCCTTACTTTATTAAATTTATGATATTTAGTTGGTACTCTCAAAAATTGAAGAAAAAGCATTCATTTTCTTCATAAAATACATATAAAATGATATTTCAGAAATAAGTTTTCTCAGATATTAATCTTGGGATTGTTTCTTCAAATAGATCTTCAACAGATTCTTCCACAAAATTTTATTCTTAAACATTTAATTTCAGGTTCTGCAAAGTAACACAGTGCCATAATCACCATTTAATTGATGTTTTAATCCTTCTGTTTGTCTGAGTGACAGCACAGGGAATTTCAATTAAACAGCAATTTTGCTGTGCTAATATTTAAAAGCCCTTAAAAAGAAAAAAAAGTATTTGACATTTCACAGAACTGACACCTGCCTGAAAATATTATATATTATATCTTAATGAAATGTGCCGTGAAAATGCATTTTTATGCACTATACAGCTCTCAGTTGAATTGCAGATTTTTTATCCTTTAAAAAGAAGATGCCATGACCTAATAGAATGGACCAGGGATTAGGTCACAGGCTTGGTGCATGACATTTGTAAAATGCATAATTTTCTTGAATAGATATGAGAAAACTTCTTCATTGAGTTTTTCTGTCCATGTATAAAATGGAGAAGACATCGACATAATGATGTAGTCTAATGATACATATGACACAAGACATAATTTTTGGAAAGCAAACCTGTAGAAAGAGATCTGGGTAATCCATGGCAAGTTGAACATGAGCCAGGAGTGCCCACCCTGTCTGGGGCCATCAGGCACAAAATCACCAGCCTGGCAAGGGAGGGGATTGTCCCATTCTGCTCTGAGATGGTGTGACCTCATCTCGAGTCCTGGAGCAGTTTTGGGTGCCTCAGTAAAACAAGAATATAAAGGTCTTGGAGTGTGTCCAGAGAGGAGGACAGACCAAGATGGTGAAAGGCCTCCAGGGCAGGACAGGAGGAGCAGCCAAGGTCACTTGGCTTCTTCAGCCTGAGAAGAGGAGGCTGAGGGTGTTCTCCTCACAGTCTGCACCTGCCTCCAGAGAACAGGAGAGGAGGAAGAGCTCATCTCCTCTCTCTGGTGACCAGCGATGGGACCTGAAGGAATGGGCTGACATTGTGCCAGATGAAGCTCACACTGGACTTTAGGAGAAGCTTCTTCACCCAGAGGGTGCTTGGTCACTTGAACAATTCCCCATGCAAGTGGTCATGGCACCAAACCTACCAGGGTTCAAGCAGCATCTGGATGATGCTCTTTGTTCCATGGATCCAGAAATAAGCAGGCCTGAAAGGAGCAGGGAGTTGGACTCGATGACTCTTATGGGCCCCTTTAAAATTGACTTTTTCTATGATTCTCTGCTTCTATGTTTTTCCTATAGGCAGTGGCTGAACTTTTTCCAGAAGTTAACTTTAGCTCAGAAATTAACATGTTCCAGTATGAAGCATGTCTACAGATGCATTTGTCACAATTATCTCGTTCTAGTGTTATTTCAGAATAATCAAGGTGCAATTGTTTTCTTCCTTGTCAGCCACTGCCACCTAGGTGTCAGTTCAAACCATCCTGAAGCTGACACCAAGATTTGGTTGACTTCTGTGTTATCAAAGAAGATTGAAGGAGATTTTGTTTGTCCTTTCGTATCAAAGTATAAGAAAAAAATTTTAATGATTGAAGAAATTAATGTGTATTTAACTCTGTATTAATGTAGGATATGAGTTCTAATTGAGATCAATATTGCCCAGGAACATCCTCCAAGTTGACATGGAGAGCCAGAACACACACTGAGGTGGAGCTCTGTCCTCTGCCATGACCAAGGTATGATGGGAGGATTTGGGTAGAAGAAAAACTGTTCAAGTAAAAAAACCCAATGACATTAACAATTTAAGACTAATATGGACCCAAAACAATGATGGGGTGGGCTATTTACTGTGGTCTCATCTGCAGTTAAGTCTTATATTGTCTTTTAGATTAGGATGGTGGGAAAAAAGGAAATTAAATAAAAGAGCTCTACTTCTCTTTGAATATGTGCATTTCAGCAGGGTTGCTCTGACCTATATTTAAGTTCCAACTTGAGTTTCCCTAATTAATTTAATTTATCTTTTCTATTTCATTCTGTCTTTCTCCTTCCTCTGTCAAGAATTTCTCTTGACAGATCTTGAAGGTAAACATTAAGGACAAAAAGAGCTTCCTGGGCAGCATTAATGGAAGCTGTCCAGTGGGTCAAGGGAGGTGATTCGCCCCCACTACTCCACTCTGGTGATACCTCACCTGGGATGCTGTGTCCAGCTCTGGAGTCCCCTGCACAAGAAGGACATAAATCTCTTAGACCAGGTCTAGAGGAGGCCACAAAGATGCTCAGAGGGCTGGAGTGTCGCTCTTAAGAAGACAGGATCAGAAAGTTGGTGTTGTCCGGCCTGGAGGAAAGAACATTCCAGGGGAAACTTCTATCACCTTCCAGTACATAAAGTGTGTCTTCAACAGAGCAGGAGAGGGACTTTCTACAAAGACCTTTATGATAAAACAAAAGGAATTATTTTAAAGTGAAGGATGGTAGATTTAGAAATTTGTTAGTGGTGAGGCACAGGAGCTGGTTGCCCATAGAAGATCTGTGAAGGGCCCTTCCAAATCAAACCATTAGAGGATTATATGAAGTCTGATTTCCAAAACTTCTTCCTTTAAATCTTTCCTTAGCAAATTTCTCTCTGCAATAGTCACTCATTTATTTTAATTAGAGAGAATTCCATAGCCCACCACAACACAAATAAAATCAATAAAATAAAATGGAACAGCCTGGTCAACATCTTTGTTGCAACTATTTGGTTTTTTAATAGATTTCCCCCAGTCCCTCAGGAAATGAAATATCCACAGCAACAGCCCACATACTGCATTGACATATTTCAGGTCAAAGTTTACCAGCAAATTCAGTCTCCAATAGAAGCACCCTCTCCCTCACTGCTTTTTGGTGTGTTCATTTGCTTCTCTTCTCTGTCAAAAGGAAGAAATTACCACATAGCAGCTTTTTGGGTTGCTTCCTTTCAGGTTGTTTATTGTAGTTTTATTTTTCTTAAGGCATTTTTTTGGTATGTGTATCTCAGCTTACAAGTGCATCTCATAACTGATTTCTCATATGCCTCAATGACAGAATTTCAGACACTGCACACTTCATGCAATACAACAGAGCTTTCATCCTAAAGATGCTATTTAGCAAATCCATCAAAGTAATAAAAATAGTAATGATGGGTCATTCTAAGGGTGATTCTTACTCCTGAGACAAAAGAGAAGTAAAGAATACCTCTTATTAGCATGGAAAAATTTAGTGATGTTACATCTCTATTGATTTCACCATCCCTGTTGAGGGAATTCTCAAGAAAATAATAAAGATCTTCCATTGCTGTATTTACACTTTCTCTGAGAGTCCTGAGATTTTCTGGAGTTACTTATGATGACATATGTCCTTCTTTAAGAGTTGCAATGGATTATTTCTCTTAAGATGTGACTTAGCAAAAGGTAAGGGACATTTTCAATAAAAGATAAGCAGGTTGCCTTAAAGCAATATACAGAAAAGACATCTTCTTAGAGAGACTTCAAGGACTAGAACAACACTGGGAGAAGTTCGCATCATAATCAGGAGGTAATGAAAGAGACAAAAGTGCATTGACTGTCTGCCTGCCATGGGGCACATGAGTAAGAAGAAACCTGTTGCCTCCACTTTGCAAAGCAAAATTGTCTTGGACAGAAGGCATGCAAAGAGCAGTGAAAGCATTTGCTCTGAACTACAGATGTCTGGAGCATGATGTGCTCCCCTTGATCTTTCAGGTCTCCTGACATTCACAAATACCTGGAGATGAGGTACCATAGTGGCAGGAGGGAAGGGAGAAATTAGGAGTGCATTGATAGGGTAACATCAAGGGTGGAAATTGATTAGGGGTTTGGAGAAAGCTAATGAATTGCTATTTCATAGAATCATAGAATGATTTAGGCTGGAAGGGACCTTAAAGATCATCTCATTCCATCTCCCCTGCCATGTCCAGGGACAACTTCCACCAGACCAGATTGCTCAGAGCCTCATCCAGCCTGGCCTTGAACACCCCCAGGGATGAGGCATCCACAGCCTGTGCCAGTGGCTCACTAGACTCAGTAAAAAATGTTTTCCTAATATCTAATCTAAACCTGCACTCTTTCAGTTTAGAGATATTACCTCAGTATGATATTTTCAGTATCTATATCTCTAAAAAGCCTGGACTACATTTTCCTGATAGCAATAAGCAGTAACACGAAGTAGTGTAAAAAGTTGCCATTTCACTTCTTCAGGTGCAGTTTGGTGACTGCAGGAATTGCATGTTACATTTGATTGGCTCATTCAATACTCAGTACTTCAGAAAATTTAAAATGCTTTGCTTCGTGACTATGAAAGAAATCTTCACTCAAGGTCCTTGCAAATTACAAAATGAAAACAACAACTGTGAGGGTTTTTTAATAAAAAACATTTGACAAAATATGAAAATGCATTATGTCCATATTTATAGTTTATATCTTAATATTCTATTATATTTCTAAATGCAGACTTCTCTCAGGCAGGTAAAATGCCATGTATTTAATTCCTGTCTTTTCAGTCCATATTTTAAAAAAATTATAAATGTTACCAACAAATTAACCAATATAAAGTTAATTTTTTCATATGTCATCTTGGATGACTAATATAATCATAGTGCCATCAGTAGAACTGCAGAATTTGGAGTGGAATAACCATGGGATGCATCTATTCCAGTGGATTTTCCTTTTATATTTGCTGGAAGCTCTTTTTCCTTTTATTGAAACCTGCAGTCTCAAGATGAATCAGTAAAAGCTTCCTGATTTAAGATCCATTATTGTTAATGGTGTTTATGCAGAATTTTAATTGTTTATAGCTTCCATTCTTTTGCAGATAGCTTTTTTCATTGGGTTAGACTTTGAAATACTCTGACATGATGATTTTAAGACCTGTGTGCTTAGCAGTCATTCAGGGAATAAGTGGATAGTCATTTTTAGCAGGATGGGTCCTATATAATTCAGACTACGTCATTCATATTGGACAGGATGAGAAGAGCAGATGTTATTCTTGTCTGAAAAAAATTCCATGTAATGGGAAGTAAAGAACTAGACCCGTTGAATGGAATTTCAGAATAATATCTTGGTAAAAATGGACAAAATGCATTTTTTTCCTCATATTTCTTTTTCCTTTTTTTACAAACCACTCCCTGGGTCATACAAAACACAAAAAGTAACAAATCAAAAAAGGCAGCCTTCTCCAAAGGGCATCCAAACTTCTCCCACACACCTCTCCCTGCTGCTCCCACCCCTTGCCCCAGTAACAATGTCGATCTCTTTATATAAGCAAAGCCTTGTATCTCAGGAAATAGCCTGGCTTCCAGAAAACAGCTGAGCTACTTACAGCAAAGTGGATTTGACTTTATCACTAAATCGTGAAAAAGCAGGATTAAGGATTGTTTCCTTTTCAATTTCTCAGGCTTGTGCTTCAAAGCATGTAGAAGCCAGCATAAAGCGTGGCTTTCAGTGCTGGGAGCTAATCCCTTTCCTTTGTGCAGCACTGGGGAATGGTTTTTCTCCACTCTGAGATACTGCCCTGTATTTACCCAGCTCTGCCAGTCTCACTGAACAAGTTTTCTTCCTCCTCCTCTTATTCCTCACCAGGTTGATACCAATCTTGTCCTCTGCTTGCTTCCTTAGGCCCCAGATAGGCCACTTGGGGTGGCTTCTTTCAGAGGATGATAATAAAAGGCACCCATCTATTGAAAGAAGTTAGGAAACTGTAATTTTTAAGCTCACCCCCTGAGCAGGGGTTTGAAGGATGTGTGGGCAATCAGGGGAAGAGCCTTTTTAGGGCCATTCAGAGCATGCAGACATCAAAGTCTCCCCACCACTCCCCAGCTCTCAGAGCCAGAGGTGCTGTCAGCTCTCGTGGCTTCATGCATTATGCAGGCAGTGGAGGCTGCTCTTTGATCAGGGGGAAACTGAGAAGTAAAAGCACAGAAACAGCCCAAGAGGGTTGCTGTGAAGTGAATATCTGCCTGCTCCTCTGCAGTTACCTTCGCTTTCAAGGCTCTCCCTTCTGTCTTAGCAATATTCAAAAGGAGGAGATGAGCAGCTTTGTGTTTGATTCCAAGGTAAGGCCTTATGGAAAACAAAACTGCAAGGAATAAGCAAGAGGCTGAGGGCCTGCTTCTGCAAGAGTGTTTGAGTCAGCTCTCTGTTTGCATGTGGTGTCCCAATTTAATGACACATGAAAACAGGGACAATGTAGAGCAGAGGAGAGCAAAGGAAGGATTCCTGCCAATAGCATTATTATTTGTTGTTGCCCTAACTTTTTGTCTTGCCTGAGCAAAAAAGTAGAGCACACATGGGGTGGAAACAAAACTTTTCTGAAGGATGGATCCCTTCCTGACTTTCTGCCATTCCAGCTCTGCTTGTCCACAGTGTGGTTATTGCAAGGTGAGGACTCAATCTTCAAGAAAGGCTTCTTATGTTTTGTGAACACTGGCCTGATGAACTATGAGAAGTCTATTAGAAGGAACTATTAGAAGGATTGTTGAAGTTGGATCCATCTAGGAGCCACTTCCACTGAGGTGGGTCCATTTGGGTCAGAATAACTTCTGTTTGCCACAAACACCTGGCAGTCCTAAATAGCTACAGCAGATTATCAGGCTGCTGGGGGGCAAATGCACATCTGCTTGTTGAGCCATTCATTGTGCCTATGTCCTACTCAGTCTCTGACATCACCTTGCTATGTAGCACTGTGGATGTGTTAAAATAGTGCCTGGCATGGTTTTGGTCAGGACCAGCCAACACTCTCTAAACAAGTCCCAGGCACTTGTCCAGTCAATGAGGAGCCATAGGGCATTTCCAAGAAGCACATTAGATGCACCCATCCTGTTTTGGAAGTCAAGAAAGTTTCATAGGATAAATATTGATTCCATCATGCCAGCAAGATCAGTGCCAGAGGAAGGCAAAGCACATTTAAAGTGTACTTGTAACCTTGTCTCATTTTTGCTATGCAAGCACTTGTTAACAAACAGGAGCAACCCAAGAGCCTGGGTGAAAACTGCTCCCATCCCACCCGCATGAGAGCTTGTGCTCTCTCATGCTGTTTTGCTCCTGCAGCCATGCATTTTGCATTCCTATGCCTGCAGCAGCACAGGCTCATCCACAGATAGGATGGCAGCATCCCTGCCCAGGTTCCAGGACATCTTTGGGACTCCCCTTAAGGATGGGAGAGACCTCCAGTGAAAGAGGGCCTCACACTCGGGTTGTGACCCTCTGAGATCTTTGTTATGAACATGTTTGTTCAGGCTTGGTTTGACTGGAGTTTATGATACCCTTCCTAGCAGCTGGTAGAGAGGTGTGATTTACATTTGTGATTAAACCCATACTGGTAACACATTCACATTTTATCTATTGCTGAACAGTGTCTGCACATCACCAAGGCCTTTCCTACATCTGCACATCACCAAGGCCTTTCCTGTGTCTGCCTCTGCTCTCACAGTGAAGATGGGTTCCTCTATTCTATCTATTCCTCTCACATCAGGAATAGATGGGTTTTTATCTCTAAATCCATCCACTGTTTTCTGGATCCAAGCCCTTTTCTCTCTCTTTCCCCTTCTTTTTACAAGAGTAACCCTGCAGAATTATGTCAGAAGTAAAGGAAATACAGGTTGTGAAATGTGAAAAGTGAGGAGTCTAGATATTCAACTTCTATTAACCTATAGCAAACCTTTCTTCAATTGTTTGGAAAATGCATCTTAATCAGCTGTTCAGCTACTGTAAGTGTTAAAGTGAGTAGAACACATGCTATCCAACTCAGTACTTATTACAGCAAATAAGATATGCTAACTTGCACTAATAATAATATTTAAATTTAAAAAAAACCCAGAATTTTATTTTTGAGCAATAAAAAAAAAAAGAAAAAAAAAAAAAAAAACACCCACCCAGTGTGTTCCTCACTTATTTATATTTTTAAAAGACTTAGTGTCTTCTTTGCTTGCTGAGAATAGTCCCACAGCAGATGTCTAATGGCACTTACCAAGGTCCTGGAGACCAAGTTGGTAATAACTAAAAAGTGCAATTACAATAATTTTCTCGGAGTGCCGCTGGGTAAAATCCACCCTGTTACAGTGCACAGGCTTTTAAGCAATTTTCAATCTGTGCCTCATGACACAGTTAGCAGCATGTTCTTTCTCACCCCCAGCCATTTGGAAGGATAAGCAGGAGTGGAAGGGCTTTTACCTCAGCACTATTTTCAGGGTTATTTTCCCATTTTGTTGTGCTGATGAAGCTCTTCTCTCAACAACTACAGATTTTGTCCTGTTTTGGTCTCAGGGGAGTGAAATCAAACTCAAGAAGGTAATTCAATTGCATGTCTAGCACATGAAAGCTGACAGTTTTCAGCTGTGCAGATTGTTCCATTTCTGAAAGTTCCCAGTTACCTTTTGGTCATACCTTGAAATCGCAGAAACTGCCAGATATTCTTTGTAACTTTGTTAAGTTGTAGTGTTTAACACAATGTGGTCCAAGGCATGATGAAATTAGGAGATAATGCATTTCAGTAGGTGAAATTTCAGGAGAAATTCTGCTGTTGGTAGAAGATACACTGCAGTCTCCATGGCTCCTTCTGGGCATAATATTTTACTAGGAGTCCAAAACTCAACTTTGGAGACTGAATTTAATGGTATTGCATGTATGACTAAGCAGTAAATCAAATATATTCACTGGTGATTGATTTAGAAAGGCAGTTAATATTTCTGATCCTGAGATAAAGAACGAAACTTGCAAGTCCAGTGTGTCTACATTAAGTGACAAAATAAAAGCAACAATATGCAGGCATTTTAGCAAGCATAGTAATTTTCTTCTTTGTATTGAACTGCCTTAGTATGGTTGAAAATAATGTAAATGCAAAATTTTCCTTAGTGGCAAAGGATTTGGAATTTTTCAAGCTGTATTTAGAGCTTTTCATCCCTGATTCAAGGTGCTCTTAGAAACAGCAGCACAAATGAGAAATTGTTTCTTTTCAAGGTATTGGAATGATGCAGGCTTCTGGTTTTTGAAGGCAAATGGAACCTTGATTTTCAAAGTTACTTGCAGATGAAACTTAAGCCAAATCACGTATTTTGAAAACTTAAACCAATAATGTCTTTGTAAAAAAAAAAAAAAATCAAAAAAATCATGCTTTTCTCTGGAAGCAGCTCTCAGATTTCAACTTACTTGTGAAATTTGTTATGCTTACAGGTGTTACAGGTGTGAATCTTTCTGTTCCTTCTTCACTCATAGCAGACCATGATCATTTTCATAAATAGTCAATAGCAGCTTCCACCCTCACTTTTATTCCCCATTCTTGACCTTTATTTCAATAGAGGTGGACAAGATTTGCTGAAAAAAGGAAAGGTCACTTCTCTGGGGCACGATGAGAATCAAAATTTGATTTGGAAACACAGGTCTATATAAAAGTATGATATTTGATTGAAATTGATGTCTTAGCTTGCAGAGTCCTGTAACTTCAGTTAAAAACTCACTGACCAACACCTTGAGGCAAGGTCAGCTTCCACTTCCCTTTATTCCAACCAGAAGGTTGTTTCAGACCATAGTGTTTGGGGGCTGGAAGCCTTTTAGCCTTTTATATTCAGTGAAATTATATTCACAGCAACTTTATAAGTTTTGGGGTTTTTTTGCGTTCTATTTTTGTCTTTTCCCTGTTACACCCTTCTTTCTTACAGGTAGCATTTCTGCCCTTTAACCATGATTATTTCTTTTTATACTAAAGCCAAGCTTTTTAGATTTTGAAAGGTATTTCTTCTACTCTGTTTGCATATTAACCTATTTATATATTCCTTCATCTGCTTATGTCAATTAATCATTTTTTAACATTGACTGGACAAGAGTGGCCAACACTGTACATTCAGTTTCAAATGAGATTTCACTGGTAGCTAGTCTGACAGATAAGATCTATGACCTTTTCCCTGTCTTTTAAATTAATTTTTGTGTTATTTTGTCTTCATTTGTTGTTGATTTATGTTGAATTTTATCTTGGATTTGCAAGATCCACAATCTTTATTCTTAATCCTTAAAACATCGCATGCTAATCAGAAGCAATGGATGGATCTGTATCTATTCAAAGTTACTTTTTCTCCAGAATCACTTCTGTCCTCTGTGTCAACAATGTACAGTCAGTGAGAAGCTCATACATCTCTGAAGTGTGTCAGAAAAGAAACAGGAGAGAAGGGTCAGGTGCTCCTCACCCACTGCCTTTCTGTCCCCTCAGGAAAAAGAGAACCTAATGTTGTTGTAAAACCAGCCTGGGTATTCAAAAAAGACTGCTTTATACATCTATCCTTCTAGACTTTTTTATAATATAATACCCATGGTAGGAGATATTTTACCTGGAGAAGGCTCTAAGAGAACATTTTAGCAACATTCCAGTACCTAAACTGTCTACAAGAGAGCTGGAGAGGGACTTTTTTGCAAGGTCATCTGGTGACCAGATAAAATTGAATGGTATTAAACTGAAAAAGGGCAGGCTCATTTTAGATATTAGGAAGAAATTTACTGTGAGGGTGGTGAGACACTGACACAAATTGCCCACAGAATTGTGGCTGCCTCATCCTAGGAAGTGTCCAAGGCCAGGCTGGATGGGGCTCTGAGCAACTTGGTCTAGTGGAAGGTGTTCCTTTCCATGGCAGAAGGGTTGGAACAAGGTGATCTTGAAGGTCCCTTCCAACCCAAGCCATTGTGTTTCTGTGATCCCTTGAATATCTGTCATAACCCTTTATATCTGCTTGCTTTTCCTCATTGCCTTCCTCTTCCTCTGTCCCTCTCCTCCTTCCTTTCTTCCTTTCCTCTGTGAACCCTTTGTCAAAATCACTGAATTATTTTTTTTAACAGATTTGGACAAACAAAGAGGTTTTGATTAAGTACATGAATCCTTAGTGATGAGAGCTGCAGAACTGAGCAAGTGCTTGGGGCTTGGTTGGCTCCACAGTCACACCTTACATGTCCTCAGCCACTGACTGACTTATGAACTTCCCACTTATTCAAAGGTCAGACTGCAGGAAACTTGACAGCATGAAGACTAGGACCAGCTTGGATTGTTGAACAGATTAGACATTATAATTATTACATGGTCCTTGTAACAGCAGGGACAGGACAAAATAACTCTGCTTCGTGGCCAGAGCAGGTGGTGTGGTATTCTGCCCTGCTGAATCAAGCATGCCATGTAATTTAGATTCAGCACTGAGACACCCACCTACAATCCCCACACAAATAACATTTCATTTGAGAGGAGTCCCAGCTCATTCTGTCAGAATTAGTTGTGGCTGAGCATAAAAAAGCCCCAGAAAAGAGAGGGTAACGTGGACAACTTGTTATTCATCACATCACAGTAACAGCCAGGAAAGCTGAACGAACTGCCCACTACATTAATGCATGAATGCTGTGAGTTATCAGGGGTCTTCTGCATCTGGAAGCCCCAAGAGGCACAGGCATTTTGTCAAAAAACATCAGTTACAGTTTGACAGCCACCAAACAAAAAAACAAGAGTGGGTTTTGTCACTGAGCTCTGCTTTGGCTCCAGGACAAAACCTGCTCAACCCAATGGGAAGGGACAAAACCTCAGGCTAAGAAATAAAAATATAAATCTGACAGTACTGACCTGTCTGTGGTGACACCAGATGTGAGATGAGATTTTGTTTTCCATCAGTTTCTCCAATAAAAATTTAATATTTGTATTTGAAAACACACTGCTACTGCAGTGAAGAGAGGCATACACTGAGGGAGAGGCACCTTGGGAATCATTTGTTACTGTTTGCATTTAATTGTTTGTAACCCCACGAGGTGCATGTGGCACACTAATAAGTGAGAATATCATCCACCTCTGCCACTAGTGAAGATGGAGGGGATGAACAAGACCCCTGGTGAATTTTTTTACCTTTCACTTTACTTTAGATTGAGACACAGCCACTTGTGAGCCCAGACTGAATGCAGCAAAGCAGGATATCAGTCTGAGAAAAATTTTGGATCTCATATTTTATCTATAATTTTAACCTCTTCTATCTTTCCTTATGACATAAAAAATTTATCTTTGTAACATTATGAGATTTTAATCCCCTCAATATTTCTAGTGTAGACTAACATTGGTTTAGTGTTCAGATGAGCACAGTGGCCACTCATTTCTTCAGGCTAACTCCTTTCAGAAAGCAAAATAAAAAATTGCCTGGCTGCTAGCAGGACTGAGTAAATGTATCTTAAAATTTAAAGGGGGAAATGAGAGTAAGAGGAGAATTAACAGTTCACTTTATTATTTAAGAACTCCAGGAAGTACTCAATAATTTTAAGTTTCTTAGTGTTAGGCATTCATTTCAAAAGCAATAAATAATCATTATAAATTAAGTCTATACTGGTGCTGAATTACTCTGCTGCTAAAACAAAATGAGCAAATTAACATATCTAACAAATGCCAAACTTTGTGCTTCAGTGTTTGTTTTGGTTTGGCTTTTTTGTTCAGGTGTGTTCTCCTGTGCACAGGAGTGAGAATTTAATACCTAAGAGAATTCTATATCTCCCCATCAAATTTAAATGAAATTGGACTCCAGCTGAAATGCTTAGCAGGACAGTGTAAGCATCATTTCCTCAAGAAAATAGTCTGCAAAACAGCTGAGGGAATACTGAAACTCCTTTATGCTGAGAGAACAAGTGGAACAGTGATACTTCTTCACCAATCACTACTCCTTTAGGATCAATTGGAAGCCTCTTCTCCCTGGGCAGGCAGTCAGAGGATGTGTTTAATTGATTCCACTCTTCTGTTTTTTCTTGTTCAAAGGAGAGGTCAATATTTGCTCTAATTGAGGAACCATTGGAGAATTTCTGTTAAAAGCCTCGAAACTACAAATACTATAAGCACTCTTGTCTACGAGGAATATTGCTTCAAAACTGCCCTGATGAAGATTAATCAGGTGGTTAAGTGAGATCATGTAAGCATTTTCAGGGTCTCTCAGTTGTTGGATTTGTTTTGTTCCTGCTTGTTTCTCTTAGCACTTAAGCCTAACATTGTACTTGTTTCCTCTGTGAGTGATGAGCACTGCAGAGATAGCTGAAATAGTTTTTATAATTGTGTCTGAAGCTTTAAAAGCCTCTGACAGAGTCTTCACTGAGTGTTCTCTAACAAAATCCTTTTTAAAGTTTTTAAAAAATTATTAATTTTTATTGCTCTTCATTAGTTTATCTTGGTGTGTTTCATCCTACATTAGGACTGTGCTTGGTCTGGACTCATATATTATTTCAGCCATTTATCATCTGATTTGGAGGCTAGGCTACATCCTTGAGGACAATGTGCTTAGTTGGATCTACAGGAATATCCTATTAAAAAAAAAAAAAAAAATTAAGGGAAACTGAGTTTTCTCAGTGCAGATTTAAAATTGTACCACAAAAACTTCCATGAGCCAAGGACCACCATGAAGACTGTGCACTCCTTGAGTCTTTTTCCAGTTAACCTGTAGTAGAGGATGGGAATAAAACTGATAAACCCCTTGATAGTTAAAAAAACAAGTGTTTGACTCAAGTTGGTTCAGTTCCCCTCTGGAAAAATTACATGAACAAGTAATTTTCATTTCTGTGGGAAGTGCACTGGGCAGGGCATTCAACACATGCAGCTGGTGAGACCAGTCCCAAGGAGGAAGAGAGGGTTGGGGAAATGATTTGGTGTTTGGGTCTGTGTCATGGGGACTTTATTACGGAAATTTTCATCCAAGAGAAACTGAATGGCATTGCAGGAGGCTTGAAGGAAGGTAGGAGAATTCTGCCTGAGGATGTTTTCCATGACTTCAACTTCCATTTTCCTTGTATTCAATTCTAAAAAAAGCCCATATGAAAGCCTTTCACAGGGAGGCTGTGGCATTCACTGTTTTAGGTTGGTTGGTTGAAAGACCACCCCCATAGAATTAATTTCACTCTACATTTAGATCCCAAGATAAAGCAAAGAGCAGTGTCTGTGCCCTGCATCTTCCCTCCCTCACGATTAAGCGAGAATGGAAGAGGAAGAACAGTAGTCTAATGTTATCCTGATATTTGCTGAGGAAGTCAGAAGCACTAAAGCACTTCCTCTTTACTTCTGACATATTTTAACCCTGGATTCTGTTTCTGGAGCAGAACTATTTACTGTGACGCTTGGATCTGACCTGAGCTGAAGAAAGTAGGCAAATGGACTTGTTTCATCTCAAGCCAAAGAGTTATCAAGGGTTTTCTAGAAAGCTTTAAGAGAACCCTAGCTTGGAAAGACCTCAATGTCTCTATCAACTATTGATTTCCATCCATTTTAACAACAAGGAAAGCAAGCACAGAGGTAGCTCTTCTGCTATCCTTAGAGAACAGCCAAGGTGCAGCAGAGGAACAGTGAAAAGTAGGTTCAGTTCCTGCATCTGTTTTTTCCAGAGAGAACCATACTGAAAGACTTCTAAATAAATATCATGCAAAAAGACAAAACAAAAAATCTAAAATAAAACAAAAATAGAAACCTGTTTAGTAACTATAGCACCACCAACAGCTGGCTTCCTGATAAAGAGGTTTAAGAGGATTTCAGTATTTAACTATGATTTGTCTTTTTGCTGTTGTTTGTGTTTATACTGCCAGAAGTATGGCAACAGAGAAAACAGTTGTTCTAACACAGAGCTAATCTCTCTCTGTGTATGAATCATCTCACAGAAAAGGAAGTGTAGAACATAAGAAAACCAGAATCCTAAAAAGGTTTCCAGAATGTACCCAGCTTATGCTTTCAGCTGAGCTTTGACATGTCACCAGTGGAATGGATTAATTTTTTCGATACAAGCCCTAGATCATCATTCCTTAAAATAGTTCAGGATGTTTAAACTGAAGGAGGAATTCAGCCAAGTAGCAGATCTGTTCCATTTCAAATTCTGTACTTGCATATTCTCCACTGGAAAAATACAACAAAGGTTTAACTTCATACAAAAAAAATTATTCTCTGATTCTGGAATCATAGAACCATTAAGGTTGGAAAACACTTCTAAGATCATCAAGTCCAACTGTCAGCCCAGCACCACCACCATGTCCACCACTAAAACAATGTTCTTAATTGCCATATCCACACATTTTTTAATGTTTCTTGGGATGGAGACTCCACCACTCCCCTGGACAGCCTGTTCCAGTCTTTAAAAACCCTTCTACTGAAGAAGTGGTTGTCATTTCTGGGAGGACTTAATAGCAAATCTTCACTGGACATTTTAATGAAAGCTGTAAGAAGCACAAATTTGGTATTTGACTAGTGCCTCATGGCAATTTCTGTATTAAGAGCTTGATCTATTGGAATGTTCCAGTTAAATTTCAGGAAGCTCTGTGCCCTCATCCTTTTTGATAGTGAAATATCCTAATCTTTGCTCAATTATTTTAATAAGAAGCAGTGAGTCCTGAACAGCCTGTAAAAGAAATAAGATTTGTGAGAACTCAGTGTTCATCTTCTGAGAACATCATGATGTAAAGCACAAAGCAATCTTTGGGCACTAAGCCACATGCTGGGTCTGAATCTCCAATTTATGTCATCAGCAATGGGAAAAACATAAGGAAGCTGTGATTCATATCCCCCCAAGGATACATGGTGGTAGTCTAGAAAAGAGAAATTATTTACCAGCAGCAACACTTTAAATCAGAACACACAGATTTGCCTTTATGCCCATTCCATCTGCACTTGTTTCTGTGCTTGCCATGGTGTTACACTTACCTGGGGTTACTTCCAGCATCACATCCTTGGCCTGTCACAGCCCTGGCAGGTGCACGAGGGACTTTCAAGGGAATGCTCAGCTTGTTTTATTTGTATGAGCCAACACTGACCTCGTGTGGCTGCTGCAAGGGCAAGATACTTCTCCCTCAGACTTCCCTTGGGACTGTCCACTGCCTGTAGGACTAAGAATCCTTGAGGTTTTTATGCTGGCAGCTTGGGAAGCCAACATAAAGGTAGCAAAATCTGAATCATCCTTCCTGTTTTTCTTTCTGAATACTTGCAGTGGCAAAGGATTTCCTGTTGTGTATGAAATTAGTTTGCAGGTTATTTGGGACTGTTAATGCCACCCCACTGGTTCATTAGTCAGTGGCATTTCAGCTGTGGAGGAAATGACATGGACATGCAGGTGCTAGCTTGGTCTCAGAATTTAATATTGAGAATAGGAGCAAAGATGTGCTGCCTGTTTAGCCCTGCCAAAGATCTCTCTTGTCGAAGCTGTTCACAAGGAGATGAGGCAGGATGCAGTTACACAACCACAAAATGCTCTTGGGAATGTTCACATCTAACCCAGACTGAACCAGACAGGAAGAGTCTGCAGTTACTATTACTGGTGATTTAAAATAACTTTCTTTTGGCTAGCTATGTCTCCCTGCCATGTACAGATTGCTTTTATGATTTATCAAAGCTTCTTAAGGATGCTCTCTCTGAGCTCCCTGCTGCTTCTTTACAGTTACTACAGTAGAACGCAGCTCTGGAGAGGTATTGCTGTATGTGCCCCACTTTAAGATCAGACAGGGTAATCCATAAATAACACTGCAGATAAAAAGCTTGTGATGGCTTTGGATTATATAACCAGGAAAAATGCATGTTTGTGGAAAGAGTTTGTGCTATTTGAAGTGAGACAATTTTATGAATCTGATGTCCAATTCCACCAAAATAGTTTGAAATTTGGTAGAGGTATCACCACATCTGTATAAAAAAAATTGATGGAGCATAGTCAGGGATTCCTGAACTAATCTATCCTACTGCACAGTGCAAGGCAGACTTGTGTTTCTAAGTCTTTCTTCTAAGTCCATGCAATGATCACCTCATGGTGCTTATGGGATGAATATATCCTAGATGCAGGTGCAAAAATTGCTGCTAATTATTAATTAATAGGTGAATTTGAATGCAAAATGCAGAAGACATCATGAGAGGGAGAAAAGGCAAGCAATGATGAATGATATAGCATTTTCAGTCTGGGTGTTGGTTCTTATTTTCAATGTCATGGCTGAAGGAAGAAAATCACCAAGTTTCATCTGTCTCCATATATAGGCAATTTTGTATGAATATGAAGCTATTAGTTGCCTACAATAGAATTAACT
>JAHXMQ010000807.1:145702103-145763350 GCA_020466415.1 Ammodramus savannarum pratensis | reverse complement strand
AGAGCAATAATAAAAACTTGATCAAGCCAGTGTGAGCTCTCAGGAGCCATTCAAGCTGAAGAACAGGCTGCTAAGGCCACCAACCACCACTGTGTGCATATCAGTGTCTGAGCAAGGACACACAGAAGGATGAAATGCAGAAAATCCACACTTACTCTTTTCTTCAATAATTAACCCTCAATTCCAGCTCGATAATGAACTCCAAGTCCAGCAGACCAGTTTTGGCTCATTTGTTTTGCTAATTGCAATCTAAACTGTGTAAATAAGTGCTTGGGTCTTCACTAAGTCTCTTTGAATTTGCCTTCTGACTTTTAAAGTCAATTGTTCATCACACTGGGTACTATCTTTTGTAACAGGCTTCGAACAAGGATTTGTTTGTGCAGGAAACACTGGCTAAAAGAAAAGGAAGGAAAAATTGGAATACAAATATTATGGGAAGGGGCACAGTTTGCAGCACAGGTATGAGTTACACCTGGAAGAACAGGACCAAAGCCCAGCAATCCAAAAGCCAGAACCACAGGGAACACAGTGTGCTTCCAAGTGCTGGAGAGGCTTTATACCAGATTTGCTTTGGGCTATACAAAGCAATATTTTACCAGATTGACTACTTGCATTTCGGTCTCCAACCATAAAGGAAAAAAAAAAAGGATGTCCCCAGGCTTGAAAAGACAATGAAAGTTCACATTACCCATGCTCTACTTCATATTGCTCAATAAGACTCCACAATAACTCCTGTCATGGAGTTGTTTGTGATTCTCCCCATTTCTCAAGGGCACCTGTATCCTTCACTGTTACACTCCCTTGACAAGTTATACAAAGGGCCAAGCTGAGCCTTTGTCCCCTAATAGGTACCTGCCTATTGCCTTTGAGAAAATAGAGACCTTCTTTAAAAATGTTGCTCTTATGTTACTTTATTGGTCTAGGAATCCCACATGTCCATGACTGACAGGATGTGGACTGTGCCACAGATGTTTTGGAATACACCTGCTTCATTCTAGACAGCCATGGCACAAAATCTTCACTAGGAGTCCCCAGCACAAAATTAGATTCTGGTGAGGATATAGTTTATCATATTACCACAATTACATTCAGGAGAATAGTAAGGGTTATTTAGCAATTTTTAAAATAATTTGGACCAGACATCATAAAACTGGCATTGGTTTGGCTTTCCTGCACAGTTGTGATGAATCTGCCCTGGCATTGACAACAGTACCTGCTTATCTGCTTATCCTGATTGCTTTGAGGGGGATTCTGCCAAACCACAGAGAATATGCCAATTCATGGATGTAACGTTTTGAGGATGGACAAACAACTTGTTGGGGTTAAGGTGAGGTCAATTCATTTTCAGCCGGTGAGAGTGGAATGTAATTATAATCAAAAGGAAAATGCATTTAACAAATACATTAATTATGCCCTCTCTGCTGCTGGCCCCTTTGCCATTTGATATGATTGTGAAATGAGTTAGGAAAAAAACTATCTATACAGACACAGACACAACAACAAAGCTCCTGCTGACTGCTAATCAGTTTGCAACAGGAAGGCAGCAATGCCCTAGATTTTGTAGTCCCTCCCTGGTTCTCTAAGGGTTTCCATCAACTTCTCAATATATTTGCTGTGTTTTGGAGTCTCTGGAGATGACAACTCTGAATAATTATTCTTCCTCAAGAATTTCCTGAAAGAGGGTAAAGCACCAGTTAGGACCAGGAAACTTCTGGAACTGGACTCTGGTCTGCTTCACTTCCATCCTTTCCAATTCCCAAGTTAGATAACATGGGCTGTATCCCATTATATAACACTGCACTACTCATGCCATCAACAGTCTGTAAATACTTGGAAAAAAATTAAACAAAGAGAGAGGGACATATCCTTGATAGAAGAATAAACAGATGCTCATGTTGCTGATGTACAGCTGAGACTAATTTAAAGTACAGATGAATTTTTATGGAAATTGTGAGTTAAGACCAGAACTTATGGCTAGAGTCCCTGTCTATTTGGCTAGAGTAAGAGCAGAAATATCCTTTATTTCTTTGGTTAACTGGTATAGACATGGTCAGAGTAATGAAGAAACAACAAATCCCTCCAACCTCAGACCACCCATTTCCATAACTTCTTGTTAACTGTGGAGCCAGTATAAGGAAATTCTCAATTGCAATATATGAGGCCAGAGGAAAGAAAATCAAGTCTACTTAAGAGTAACGTTCCTGAAACTCGTTCCTAAGTATTGAACATGAAAACACCTACAAAATGTCCTAGAATTTACTGATTTTCTGTCTTCAAGGTTTTGCTGTTTCAAGACCTTGTTTCAAGTGTCATTTATTTCACTGGTCAAAAAGAGCTCCATGTTCAAGGCCTTTTAGACCATGATTATTTTACTTCATAATTCTGTATTCAATAAGTCAGGGATGGTTTTCATTCTTCAAACAGAAGGACACTCTGAAGCATAGAACATAATATTTTGGGTTGGAAGGGACATGAAAACCACCTTGTTTCAATCTGCTTGCCAAAGCCCCATCCAGCCTGGCCTTGAACATTTCCAGGGATAAAGCACCAGTCACAGCACTTCATATATCCCATCTATTTTCTTGTAATTGAGCATCTTTTATTCTACTTCTCTTTATCACTCTCATCATGTTTGCTGTGAGCTACATGGACAAAAAGGGTTAGGGAATTTCCTAATCAAGAACTACAGAAAATACAGACAAAAGGAAGCAAAGATTTTATTGACATTTCTTTTCACAGAACACAAGCTACACAAAATGCCACGATAAAGCATATGTAGAAAAATAGTAGAATCATATTGGCACTGATGACTATTCATTATTATTATTATTATTATTATTATATTATTATCATCATCATCATCATCATCTTATTATACAGGTTTCATCATAACCATAATAAATAAGCATTAAAATTTCACAGTGGCATTATAAGCTTTACATTCATGATCTTATTTATACAAGGGACCATGTCAGATTTCTTCAGCTTTTTTGTATGGTCATGATTCAAAGTAGTAGATTTAAAAATTAAAAGCCCTTTCCCTTAACCTATAAGGATCTGTCCACAGTAATCCATTGACTTGATCCCTTGGAGAGGTCTGCATTGGTCTTAAAAGACATTACTTTTAAAACACATTTGACCAACTGGAAAATTGGCCTTAAAAAGAACACAGAACATTTGTTATCTTGTGGTAGTCTGACTTTGAGATGCCATGGATGCTGCTGGTTGCCATTTGTTCAGATCTTGTGGCTCCATAAAGCTCTTCACCAGGTCAATCCACTTGCAGATTTGGTCCATTATACCAAGAGTGCATTTGACCAGCGTTTCTCAGGATCAGACCTTTAATGAAGACTTTGTGAATGCTGTTGAGTCTGAACCTACATTCCAAGAAAATTGATTTGCATTTCCATTTTCCTTAAAATATCACAGAATTGACTCAACTTTACATGTTTCCACTTAGTGAGATTAGTTTTGGTTTTTTGATGTAAGTCTCACTTAAATCTTGACAGACATAGTTAAAGAAAATTGAAGTGTGTGGCAGTTGACAAATGTTCATTAGGGAAAGGGAAGTAAATTAGACAGAGGCAGACAGAGCATGTGTTGTAAATGTTGGTGTCTTAAAAAAAAAAAAGCACAGATTTTCCAAGCTCTCAACCTCTAATTATTGCTGCTTCTGTCTGATTTGAAATAATTCTTGAGAAACATAACTGCCTCAATCAAATATAATAATGTCTCATTTAAAAGTCCAAACTCTAGTGTCACATGATGGAATCAGCTGTACTTGAATTCAGACCACAGAAAGGGTTATAATTAAAAATACCATAGACTACTCATCTGCAAAGTTCAGCCTCAATATCAAGTTACTGTATAAATTCAAATTTGCAGAATGTTGTAGTTACTGTTACATGCACCAGTTATATCATGCATATTGCTTGCCCTGAACAATCAGCCCCAAAGGAAGTACTTGGAGAAGGATATATCTCTGATGCTTTGCTTTGCAGCCTGTGTGCACAAACATGGGCATGAATCCAATGCTAGTATTTTACATCCACTTTGCAAGAGTACAAATGGTTATCAAGTTCAGGGGCCAACCTCTTGATTTTATATAATTTTTTTATGATTAAAAACCCCATACATTTGAAATGCTTCAAGCTGAAATTACTCATTTGAAACTCAGCCCAGTATTATTTGGCATTTGCTTATCTGAAAAAACCTCAAACCATATTATTTCATTCAAAAAATTTTCTAGCCTTGCCTTTGTTAACTAAAAATTGTAACAGTGTGCATGTAGAAAACCACTTTCAGAGCTAATTATTTACAGGAAACAGTAGGGTTTAATTCCAAGAGGTATTTTCTAAATATTTAATAAATAGGTAAAAGGTAAATCTGAAACACAGGCTAAGGATCTTCACAGAATTTTGCTCCTGTCCATTGAATTCTAGTCCACATGCCAGTTGAGGAACAGTGAAGGTCCAATTTTAGGTTCTTACCATTGAGCTGGGAATTAATCCAGCAGTGTTCCAATTAATCCATTTGAATAGGTACTGTAAAAATGTGGTTACTTCTGCTGCCATTGTTAACTTTAACAATTAAAAAATCAAAGTCTGATTTTGAGAGCTACAATTTTAACACACTTTGAAGAAAGTGTCAATAAACCAAGAATATGGTTCCAGTGTCAAAACCAGAGTAACTGTGTTTGTACATTTCATACAGGGAAAGGTAAGACATCAATCAAAACCTGCCTCAGAGATGTGTTTTGTTTGTAACACAAACTAGAATGTTTAATTTTAAGTGCCTGAATTTGCAGCATGGGACAGAGGGCTAAGAAAGAGGACAGAATTCAGCTAACTTTCTTTATTAGCTAAATTAGACTCATCAGCATAAACTTCCTCTAAACAAGAAAGAAGATCTCCCAACAGACAAGTCTTTCTCACTTAAGGCTTGTATTGTTCATTGAAGGTAATTCTGTATATAGAAAAAGTTTAATTGTCTGCTGTCTCAGATGCTGTGGCTAATTGTCTAAACATAATTGAAAGGTAGAGATTTAAGATCAGATTTTCATTTTTTTAAAAGACTGGAGTATATTTTAAGGGAGTTATAAAGATGATTGATGCCAGAGTCTAAGACAATAATAAATAGATTTATTGCTCAAGTCCAAGGAAAGAACTTTTCGGTAAAGTTGTTCCACTTGTAAGGAATCTTATTATTAGAGACAAATCTAAGCAGAAAAATATCAACATAATTTTCAATTCACTTCCTAACTTTGTGTTTTGGAATATGCTGATCTGTGTTTTGACCTGACACTTTTTCCAAAAATCCAATAATATTCTAGAGTGATTTATTTTGATAAAATGCATGAGATTTTGGAAGGTGTTCTTTTTGATTTCTCTGTCATTACTGCCATCTCATTGGGGTATATTCCTGTCACATCCTAGACAGAAGAAGGGTTTATCTTTGCTTTCACCTCAGTGTATCAGAGCCATGTCTAGAGTCTGACTCACCTGGAGACCCAAAAAGGAATGGGACAAAACATCAGTGCATGTTTTCTCTTGGCAAAACAAACACATTAAAAAAAGGAACACAAGATACTCTGTGAATACTAGTGGGTTTTCAGTGGTGTGGGATTTTTTCCAGACATGCAGTGGCAAAGGAATACCATGGCTTGTCCAGACTTCTTGACTATTCTCCTTCATATCTCATAAGAAGATTTAACTGCAGAAAAAGGAAATAGATAATTTCCAAAACTGGAAGCATAGTCAAATATAAAGAAGACTAAAATTAGTAAGAGTGGCAAAGCTGATAAATCATTGATCTACCAGCTTAAAAATGAATGCTTGGTTGAAGAGGATGGATGTCAAGGGAAATTAGGAGACGGTGACAGGCTTCCTATAATTAGGAGACAGGCAGCTCAGTTTGACATGTTGCATTGACCATAGAAACTGTGGGGGTGGTAGATAACACACATCAAACTCATGGCTGCTTAGATAAGCTTTGTCAGCTAATGGTGTGCCAAGAGGTTGACAAATCACTGCACAAAACAACCTGTCTCCTCCAATGAGGTGGATGAAGCCAAGAGATGGCTCTTTCACAGGATGTGGGTGAAGCCAAGAAATGGCTCTTTCACAAAAGCTCTTGAGGACAACCAATGTAAACTGTCCCCAAAAGCAACAGAAACCTGTTTTTGACTGAATGATCATCACCATCTTCCTTCTAAGTATGCTGTGGTGTGTATACACTGTGTTTGGGAACAGAGGTTCACCTCTTATAGGAATAACATACAGCTCCTATGGGAAAAGACACCTTCTGTTTACACATGTATTTGGGGTACACATCATATGGGAGAGATTACATACAATAACTATATTTATATCAGCATTTTTACTGAAAGTGATGACTCATTTTACATCAAAAACATCCCCACTCAGCCTTTCCCATGCATGTAGCTGCATATTTAATAGTGTCAGAAATGCCTTGGCCTGTCTGCACAGCTGGAAATGATGCACATAGTCTTATCCATATAAAAGTAGCAAAGAGTAAGTGCTGGAACAGATAGATTCCTAATAGCACTTATGCTTTCAGGAAGGAATTTTAAACTTCTTAAACTAGTTGCTTGAAATATGGGAATTTTCAGCACCAAAAGCTGTTATTAGTGTAACCCCATTTACAGGATGAATAAAAAAAGCAAGGTCATCACAATATTCCAACTACTCACTCCAAAATAAAAGATAATTACCTAAGACTGGACTTTCATGTGGAGAAGAGGGGGTTTTTTGTTCTTTTGCATAACTTGTCTGTGTTTGTAGCTGGTATCTTTCAAAGACTGGAAGGCATGGTGGATTGTAGTAGGAGTTCACTGTATCAGTTTCACATTTGAAGAGGCAGAAGATACTTGAAGACATGAAACTCCATGCAATTAGCATAGACATTGGACTTATGGAATATATATGTATGCGCGAAAGTCCATTTCAGAAAGATATGGTTAGGTTGCTACTCAGATAAGAGCATTTTGCCACATTTTGGGTGAAAGTAGAGAACTGAATTTTCAAAAGGAAAGAAATCAAGTTTCAAGGTTGTAGAAGAAGTTAATTTAGTCTGACCTTTTTGCATAAGATGAGTTTATACATATTTATTCTTTATGCTTTGTCCTATGAGGGGAAGGCCTGACTCATCTGCATTTAAAACATTCTAACTGTTTAACACTGATTAAACTCTTCTCATAAGCATTTCTATTCAGTGCATGGATTTCTCTTGGGGAAGTGCAGATGTATTACACAGGCTTCCTAAAACAGAGAAGAAACATCAGCAGCCCTGGTCACATTGGGCTTCCTCAAAATCTGTGCCCAAAGTACAAATTAATTCAGAGGGGGCTGGAAGATTCCAGCTGTGGCAGCAGGAGAACAGCTCCAGCTCTTTGGATTAAAGCCTCAGACAGGGAGAGGATGGGATGAGTGCCAGCAGCCAGAGGCCCTCCTGAACAGGAAAAAGGCACCAGTCTGCAGCAGAGCAACCATCCAATGCACTTTGCCAGTTGCTGGTGCTTCTTTAACCCAGTTCAGGGTTGAGGAACTTGAGGGGCCCAACAGAAGGTCACCAAGACAATGAGGGGGTCTGACACAAAACTTCTGAGGACAGACTGAGTTAGGCTTGTCTAGCCTGTCACAAAAAGCACTAAGTGACAAAGACCTGTCTGAAAGCATGGAAAAGGAAGTTACAGCTGTACCAGAAGCAAGAACAACCCCATGGAATAAAAAGGTGGGATAAGAAAAGGTAACAGAAAAAGTTGCAGCTCAGAAAGTTTAAATTGGATTTTTTTAATTTTTTTTGTTGTTCGCTTGGTTGTTTTCCCTAGGAGTGATATACAGCAGTTGAGAAGGTATTCCAGAGTAGCTGTAGTATATCCATCACCAGATGTTTTCAATATCCAGCAAGAGAAATATATGGCTGACGTTACAATGAGATTCATGATAATCCTGCTTCGAACAGAAATTATACAGGGATACTTCCAGCTGCTCCTTTTGAAACAAAATATTCTGTCACCTGTAACACGTCTGGATAGGTGCATGGCAGTCTTAATAAAGGATTGAGAAAATTGACTGGAATGAATGTGTGAGCATGATGTCCCACTCCTGGATAAATGGAATGGCAGTGCTGGATATATTTGTGAATCCCTGTCTGCACAGACTTCACAGTACATGGAAGAGATGCAGTAAGGTTATGGAAAGGTGACCAAACAAAAATGGGAATGTCTGGACAAAGAACAGTAGTTTAGGGCAATTTAGGCATCTCAAAGGAATTGCAAATTAAGGGAACCATGAACAGAGCCAGGGGCAGAACCTTGCAGTGGTTATGTTTGACCCCAAAGGCAAAACCAAACCAGAGGAGAGTGAACTGCAGTTAATCAATCCCCCCATTATGAATTTCATTACTCCAAACATCAATGGTCTAATTTTTAATTCAGTGATTATTTGTCCTGAGACTGTGGTACTACAGCCATAAAGCAACTGCATTAAAGAAGATGAACACTGACTCAAACAGACCTGTATTTATTCTGGTTTATAGCTTGAAAACAATTCAATGATTAAATAAACACTGAAAATTTGGAGGAGGATGTAAATTTAGCTAGAAACTGTCAATAAAATAACATTAACTATCAAAACTGCTGAGTATGTGTGCTAAAATAAAGAAAAGCACTCCATAAGAGTTCTCTATGGACATGACCTTTAGCATCTAAATAACCAGCTGGACTGAAATATGTCAGGCTATTCTGATGATAATTTATAAATGGAAATTTAAGTCCACAAAGAAAATAATCATTCAGCTAGGCTGACACATATTGGCATGCTGCAACTGCCTCAGAAATGCTCCATGACTATTCATTATATATTAAATTTCATGAGATATTTGCATAAGCCTTCATAAGTGTCTAACCCTGTTATAAGAAGTTCTCATCTTTCTCCTTCATCACCACTTTCACTATTTTAGATGCAGAGGTAGAAAGCAAGAGAACTTCCTTTTTTTCTTTTTTTTTACACACAAAAAGCACTAAAGAAAACTATAAATTCTAATGGAAGCTTTTCTTGAATTCCCAGTTTTCACACTGTCTTGTGATAGCTTTCTGTCTCAAATGTGGCTCTTTTCTGGCAAGGGAACAGTGAAGAGGATTGGTCAGTGGATATTTATGAAATGCTTTGAAGTTAAATAGTGCTCAGAATTTGTGTAGGTCATTCCAAAGCTCTGTGCTAAGGTTTCAAGTCTTTAGAAAATAATCCTTTAAAGCTAAAAAAATTCAATTTCCTCTATTGTTAGTGAACAGACCTGATTTTGAAAACAAATTTTGATTTTAATTCATTAAAGGGAAAATGAGCATTCATTGGAGGCCAGAAAAAGACTCATTCCCTGACAGATTTTAAAGGAGCCTTATTCATATCATAAATGTCTGGTTTTGGTCAAGGTGTGAAGTCAAAGCTTGCACCCACATATGAAAAATTGAAGTAATCCAGTCCACAAATGCTGACCCTCCAGTTCCTGTTGATGTCTTAGACACCCAGAAAGTGAGTCTCATTATAAATTACCTTGATAAGGAACGGAGATAAATAACCCTAAATGCTACCAAAGCACAAATCAGGATCACTCCTGCAGATATTCAGTAGCACCCACCTCTCTTCACTGACTACAGATTGAAATTAGGCCTTTTATTTTAGTAGAACAAATCCATTTTGCAACAAGTTTTTAAGCACAAATTAAGTGACTAAATTAAACAGGACAAATTCCATAATTCTCCAAGAAGAAAAAATTCCAGATGATTCGGGAGATGGGGTTCTCTTTTTCCATAAGATTGAAAACCAACTCCTTGAAAATCCTTAGCCCAGATGCAGAAGGAACTTACTATTCTGTCCCTCATCTACACATACTTAGTCAATACTGCAATTTCTCTCCTTCCTTACTTTAAAAAATCCATTTCAGAAGATATTAAATTCTTTTCAAATTGGGAAGAAATGGGCTCTAGGAGATGTAGAATATCAGAGAAAAAATTATTCAGCTATTAATAAAGGCATGATCATCGAATTATAGATATATAGATATTATATGGATATTTTATAACCACACTGTTTTCAAGTTCTTAAATTCTTTTTAACATTTCAGTCCTCTTAAATGTTATAGCCTGCTTCAGGAATTTCTCATCTTTCTTCCATCCCTCTATCTTTGTCTCTGTCTTTCAATGCCTTGACATCTGCTGGCTGTGCTCCTCTTTTCATGTGGGCTATCACCTTCCCCTCAAAGAACTTGCTCATCTGGGCTACAGCCCACACTTCACCTCTGACGCTGGAAAACCTCAACAGCCAAATGCACTTCACCTGGTGGAGATCCTCCTTGTTAGTTTTAAGCTTTTTAGATGCTAAGAAACAACCTTGGAATGCTGGGTTTATTTTTTACTTAACTGAGGAATTCTTTAGAATTGAAGGAAGTTTCACTTCAAATACAGCTGACGCTAATATTGACAAGCCATAAAAAACTCCTGGTTTGTCCCTCTGTCCGAGGTCCTGAAAAACTCAGAGAGCTTCACTGAAGAGTTTAAGCCCTGCCCCCATAGATAGAGGAAGGCAAAGGGGACTTGTGTAGTTTGTAGGGAAAATCCTTGCAGAAATACTGCAAATGTACTTAAATGTATTTTAAAAGGCTTTATGTGAAAGGACAATATATTGAAATTACAAAGGTTGTGACAGAAACAAAGATGCTAACTGGGCACTTTGCTAATTTATATGAGGATAACTCTTGCTGTATATTTCTTTCCATGGAAAATAAGTCCATGCTGATGACTATACTTTGATGAAGTACAGGAACTTATATATTATTTATATTATAATGATAATGGAGATTTCTTTGCAGTACTGTCATACAATTGAGTGGATTCATAGTATCTAGAGGCAATATCCCACTAAAAAGAATAAAAGAAGAAAAGGTGAGGGAGGCTATTCTGAGAACTTAAAATGGAAGTTCAACTAGACCACTACTGCCAATATGTCCCACAATGTTCTGCCAAGGATGATAAAATCTGTGTCTTATCATTTGACTGGAATGATACTTCCCAGATTTTTCTGAGGTTCCACAGGAGCTTTCTTCCATAGTGCACAAGATGTCAGTTATGTGGACCTGATCCAAGTCTATAAACAATCCAACTCCAGCTTTGAAATCTGACTGGGCCATCAAAGGATTCTATGTGAATAGGAGCACTGACACCTTTAGGTATATTTATCCATCACTCAGAGCACTGGTAGTGCTAGTAGGAGTGCAAAAAACCAAAGTGAACTTGGAAAGACCCATCTCTTCCTGCAGCAAAGCAGAGACCTTTTCCCATGTCCATTCTCTCACAGTCATGCAAACAGAACTCTGGGAATGCTGTCCAAAGTACAAGGCAAGGCAAGAAGCTCCCATCTGAGTATAAGAACAGCTACACTGGTTTGTTGTCAGATCCAGGACTGTGAGAGCTGGTGAGTGAGATCTGGAAATAAGCAAACTTCTGTGTGTAGACTATGTACACTCACACAGCAGGCATGTATATGGGTGTAAAGTCACTTCTTTCTAAATGTTTTTCAAAATTTTCAGTTTGCAGACTCATGAACATTTCCTACAAGTGGACCAGACCATCATACAGCACACTGGAGGTTGCTTATGGTTAGAAGTTGCTTTTCTTTCCTGTTTTTCCACAGAGGAGTACTGCTCCTGGCTCAAAAGGGCTGCACTGTATAACAGCTCAACCTCCATGTCCCATTATATTTAAAATTCTGTAGACAATTTACTGAGGAAGAAGTTGTGATATATTCATGCAGCTGGCACTAGACTGCTGAGGCCAAAAAGTGAGAAAGAATTCCCAAACAAGAAGTGGAAACCACAGGTTTCCTGATAGAATTTATTTGTTAACTGAGTAAAACTGACTGTTAACATTTAACAGTCAATGTAAGGAAAAAAGAGAAAAAGAGAGAGAGAGTGAGACACAATAGTATGTACCTATTTAATTCAAGTACTGAGGTATTTTTTAAGAAACTTGTCAACATTGAATCATGCCATAGAATTGTTCCCATAGAATTTCTGCCTCTATGAGGGCACAAGATTTTTATGTGTAATACTTCTTTTCAGGTGGTTTAGTCTCACCTTTTGGTATTTACCTTCTTTCTCCTTCCTATTTCAAAAACATACATCATTTATCAAGCCAGCCTTTTTCCTTTACCAGCATTTGTCAGTCTGCTAAAACTCTTTTCTTGAACTAATTTTGTGTAAGATTTTCACATTTTTCTTTTGAGAAAAAAATTAGTTTTACTTTTTGCAACTACAAATATTTCCCCGTGGCTGTGGTGTATTTTGTTTTCATTTTGTATTCTCTTATTTCAGAAATCCCCACCATCTTGATCTTAGTTTACTGATGGGAGTCTTGACACCTAAACCCAACTGTGTAATTTTTTATAGTCATTGCTAGAATATATGGAGACTTGTTCATTTTCATTTTTAAACAAATTGAAGTTGTTTTAAAAAATTGCCTGCCTTCTAAACAAAAATAATTGTGAAGAATTATTTGCTTTCTCTTTTTTCAAAAAACTCCTGTGACATTGAAAATTCATGAAAATGTTATGAAAATGCGCAGAAAGTTATTGAAATTTTTCACTTTAAATCTGATAACTTTGTGATAAAAATCCTACTATAAATTTAATGAAAAAATTAAAAATTGGGAAATATTTTCTTTTTCAAAACTATTAAAAACAACCTAGATAACATTGCATGAATAAAGTCTTAAATAGTTCAACCAGCTGTAACCATATAATAATTAGGACTGTATACAGCACTGCAAATGGGCATTAACAAAGCATGTAGAGAGTATTGCAGAGGATCTTAAGACATTCTTGCATTTTTAAAGCTTTCTACACTCCTTACCATTCTATATCTCCAGCCTTTATTTTTCCAAATATTTGGGGTTTTCAAGCGTATAACTGGCCAGACTGAATTCCATATCAGTGTAATAAATTAAAAAAAAAGAAAAAAAAATTGGAACAAATGAACTTAGATACAAATGAAAACGTAAAAAATTAACTTTAGGATTGTAACACAGTCAGTTATGATCCTCTATAAACGTAAACAGAAGAAATGTTAACAAATGCCACTGATATTTTACAAGTAATCCAATATAGTCCTCTTGGTTTGGCAGCTTGTAACACAAGTTAATTCTTCCCAAACTACAGTTGGGGCTACTCTTCAAAGACAAATATCAATATTTGTTCATTCTATGTAAAATATTTTACTCCTTTCCATTATTTGAATGTACAATTTGTATGTTACAAATTATTACCAGTAATGGAACCATCCAAATATTTTCTTCCATCAGACAGAAAGACTGAAACTTTCATAAATGGTTTTCAGACTTCTCAGTTCATCACAAAGAAGGTTTTAACCTGAGTTCACAATTACTTGTTTCCTTGTGTGTTACCTACCCCAAAAGTGCTACAAATGTAGAGCTTTGTTAATACATAAATAAGTAGTAAATCAAGGACAGACAAGTTCCTGGTTTAATATTCAAAAGAAATGGGAATTATATTGGTCCAATCACATTTAGAGAATTAACCTTCTTATTCTGATTCTGTACTTCAGAAGTGGCTCATGTCTTTATGTGGACAAAAAATATAGAAACTGAAGAGGAATCTTTATTTCTTCCAAAAGCACCAATACTTGGAAGCTTGAATGCCTTAAAGCCATAGCACTTTATTCTCTGAAAGAGAAATGGAAATGGAAAGTTTGAAAGTCCCACCTGATCTCATTTCTAACATTGCACTCTGTTGGCTAAGGAAGTGTCCTCCACCCAATGGAAAGGTTGGCCTCTGTTACCCCATACTTCAGGCACTATTTGAAGTAGTTGAGTCCTGCCACGAGGAAAAACTTCTCCAGGAAAAGTTCGGAGTCCAGCACGGCAATGTGGGCAGCCCGGCCTATCAATGTGTTGGCGGTGTTGGGCAGAGCGTGAAACACGTTGTGTCTGATCAACGTGCAGTCCTTGGCCCCAATCAAAGGCTGGAGCAGGTTGTTGATCATTTCTGCGTAAACAGGACCTGAAAAAGGGTTGAGATATCACAGCTACATGCCAAAGCTCCCAGACCCTCTATTTTCTTCCAGCGTCATTTAATTACAGTCTCAGTGAGAAGGAAAATGGAAGCAAGGCCAAAATAAATGTAAGAGACAGCAATCCAGTTCAAAGATTTGCCAGGTACCAGAATGGTGCTCTGAAAAATGGTTTCTTCGAGCTAGGTCTTATAAGCTCTTGGAGATTTATATCACACCCAAGATAGCTCAGCTACCTTAGAAGGCATAAAATCAGCAGGATGGCTTCTGTGGTTGTGTTGGAAACAGAAAAACTTTAATAAAAGGCAAAATAACAAAACTCTTTACAGAGAAAGCCTGAGCCAAGTGTAAAAGGTTCTTGCTCCTGGTAAAATACCCCACAAAAGCAATTAGTTTCTTTTCCTTATCTTCCTTTTCTAATAAATTGCTTAGGTGGGACTTTCTGGCTTCTGTCCAATTAGCTATCCTTAAGTTTGAGGTGGAGTCCCCAAGGCCCTATGGGGTGTCTTTTTACCTAATTGAGGAAAGAAACTTCTGGGCTTTTTTCCTTTTTTAGGAGACAAAGAATAGTTTTGTCACTCTGTCAACAGGGGCCACATTCAGCCATACAGTGCTCATCTAATGGAGGCACTGGCCATGAGAAGGGATCTGCTGAAGCTGCTTAGCATGAGCCTGGGACATCCTCAGGCTTTCCTCTGTCAGAGAAGAAAATGCTCATTCATCTTTTAGGGGAGTAGGGTTGGACTCACACTGCCTATGAATTCAAATGTGAGAGGGCCTGGCATGACACAAGTCCATTTGGATTTCTCTGGTGAATCTAATGCAGGAAAGGAATAGTGTAGAGATAGTTGAGGTGTTTATAGGGGCAGAAACAATGGCTCAGGAAACATTTTCAAATAAATTATCTGATGTATTGATAAATTTAATGATCTGCCTCCTACTAGCTAAATATGTACCCAAGGAACAATCACTGTAGGTGAGTTGAAGAATTTCCTTTTAATTCATGTCTGAGGTAGGTAGAAAGAGCTGTCACTTAAGTAAGAGGTGTGAAACCATGCTGATTATTGGGCCTGTGTGTCTCTTTCTGCTTCCAAAGAATACCTCCATTTCTAAGTAATCACGTATGTGAAATGGGTATGAAATTGCACTGAACATCATTCCTGGATATGGCATCAAACTGAGGTCATGAAACATTTTATAAATGAACAAGACTGCTAATAACAAAAGCAATACACACAGCCTGAGATCACAGGAGGGACCCTGGTGGTGTGAGTCCTGATGTGTCTCACAGATTTTATTATGAAAAATATGATTTTAGATCTGTCCCTTAAATTATCTTGCCATCATTTAAACACTATTACAAACAAAGGGAAACCCTCCTTACTTTGTATGTGTTGAGAAAGATTTCATTATGTGAAAAAGGGAATACAGTACAAGTAAATCAGTAGACTACAGAAAAACATTGTCAAGAGCTAGTTCTATCACCTAAAAAAAAAAATTAGAGGGAAGGGGAGGAAGCAGTAAGAAACCTTTGATTATGACCTGATTGAAATTTGTTTTCATCAGGAAAAGAGCTTCTTGAAAAGCTTCATTTATTGATTTCAGTAATTTCCTGTGGGAAATGAACACTTTCTTCCTTATCAAATAAACATTTGAGTTTTCATCATGTTGATGAAAAACCCTTCTAATGTAATGACCTCAGTTGCACAGAAATGCAATTCTTCAGCAGCCTTGGGAATATATAAAAGAACTTAAACATACCTGTGTGTCTGTCCTTAAGTGCATTTTTGCACATTTCTATTCTTGCTGAATGAAAAGGTACGTATCTGTCTTGGGGTGAGGCCACTAACACAACATTTTTAAAATACTGAAGACCTGTGGCAAATATATTAAATACATTAATCACAATTAAGAACAGTGATGAAAAATAATACATTGTCAGCATGATTATTTCATGTTCAAAGGCTTTTGAAAACCTACAGTGCAAAATAGATTATAGTTAATAAAACATGCAACAGAATATTAGAAATATTAATAACAGCTTAAGCACATTTCTGTTTCTTCTGTGAACTATTTGTTATTTATCAACACTAACACATATTAATTGTATGTCAACAAGGAAAAGTAAGAACTGTCTGTAAAAAAATACTTTCATTAAAACCTTATTCTTGCAAATCTTTATACTTCTAAACAGGATCAAGTTCGAAAATAACACCATAAATTAGTAAAATTCTCAAACAAAATAGAGAGAGGGAGAAGAAAAAGAATTGCTATAATGTCATTCTGTTACATTGGTGTTGAGTGAGTATTACGGTCCGTCCAGTCCCTGCATGCAGCAGTCACTTGACAAATCCACACTGCTGGTACATCAGCTGAAAACCCCAAATCCTGCCTCTTCCCAGGATCTAATGGGGCCAATGATGAGCTCCTGCTGTTTGACCTGTCTATGGTCACTTGAGTTCTCCATCACCCACATTTAACAGAAACGCAAGAAAATGGATACTGATGACATAATCTACTTGTTCAGAGAATATCCTGAACACAGAAGAGATGTGGGTTTGTCCTTCATCTTTCCCTCTGTCTTATGGGAAAGTGGTCCAGAATCAGAGCCAGGCTGGATGGGGCTTTTAGCTGCCTGGTCTAGTGCAAGGAGTCCCTGCCCATTGCAGGGGATTGGAGACAAATGACCTTGAAGGACCATCCATGTCTCTATGACTCCACAACTATGATTTCTAGACTTTCATGGAAAATCTGACCATCACCACCACAATGAAAAGTCCTGCTGGCTGCCTTTCCAAAACCTGTCTTAAGGTTTTTATAATTTTCTTCTTGTGCAATGAAACCAACTGAGTCTGCAAATTCGTAAAGTAAAAAGATAGGAGAAGCCCCAGTGAGTGTTACCATAACCAAAACCGAATGTGAAGTGGTTCAACAGGGAAGAATATTTTATTGTGGGGTTTTTTTTAGTTTTTATTTTCGCAACAAGCATGAGAAACATTTGTTAAAGAGATTGAAAGGTAGCAGGGACTCCTGCTTTAATAAGAAAGTCAGAAATTGCTGGAGGCTTAAAGAGTCATCTGGCAATGTAGGCACAAAACTGCTTCTGGCATTTCTCCCTCTGTAGGTTCTCCCCACTTCTTTTGGGAGCAGGGTGCCAGGGTAGGGACATCTCTCTATTGACTCAGTACTCCAGCTCATACATTTACCTATGGACATGTCTATATCTTCAGATATTTTGCCTAAGCATCTACGCAGGTGATTCCGACTTTACAGACAACTCTCTTCACATTTAAATTTCTGCTTTATCCATTTTCAAGGACAACACATGCCTCTATAACTTCTTATAGCTCCAGTCTACCAAATTCCTTTGACTCGCTACACATGCTGGGGACTTCATTGCTTGGGAAGTTATAATATGAGCTTTTTGTGTAGACCCAATTTTATTTTAACTTCACCGTAGTAAAGCAGCCATAAACTGTATTTCATGGAAATAAGAACTAGGGAATCAAAAGGGAAAATTCAAATAACACCAATTTACATTGATTTCCTGTCCTTGATTGAGTTATGTAGCATATCTGTGAGATTTAGATGTTCTATTTATATTAACATAGTCTTTGTTTCCTATTAGCAGTGTAAAAACGTATGAGAAAAGAATTAAACTTCAAGTAGTGACCTTGTCACTACCTACTTAGCACCAGTTTGCTCACACTCAATATTAAAAATAACTCTTAAAAGAAAACAACTGCTTCAACAGAAGGATCACGCTTGCATTCTTTTCTCAAGAAACACTTGATTTATTTAATTTATTCATGACAGACTAAAGAATAGGAAAGAAGATTCTCTATTCAGACATCATTTTTCTAGTGTGAGGCCATATATCTCTCTCTGTAGTACAGAAGTGTCAGTATAGACATGAATAAAATTTGCTCTTCATCTCCCAGAGTCATATTTCCCAGAGACAAGAGATGTTAAACTTACAAAAAAATAATAAAAAAGGAAAAATGGTTTTCATCTCATAGCATAAATTAAGGAATGATGGCCTGTCAAGAATGATGTTGCTTTCTCACAGAATATAAACTCAGGTGCATGTTTACTACAGCACAAAGGTCTTATTTAATGCTAACAGTTTGGCAAAGACGTTATCTGATAACTTTCACAGAAAAAATGCGCAGATGAAATTAGTATTAGATATTAGACAGGGCAGCCCTTCTAAAAAGCATGTTTAAAGAAAGATCATTAACAAAACGCAGATTTCCTTAGCTCCCTGGAGAATTGGACAATCCAGCACAAGCCCATGGAATAGCACTTGGCATTTGCAAGGCTCATCAAGCCCCACTCACCCGTTTTTTGGCTGAGCTGATAGAGGAAACACTTGCGTAGATCCGCGTTGTCCCTGAAGGTCAGTTGCAAAAGCGACCCTGACTTTTTTAACTTCTGCATTAGCCATAGACCTGGAATGAAAATTGGTGCATATTTTTATCCTTTTTAAATCATCAAGCAGGAGAGTTAAAGACATGTGCCTCTAGTAAGGATAGCACTGTAATTTTCTAGAAGTCTTGTTTGTTCTTACACTCCTAATTAACAGGGAGAAAAGTCTAAGGGTCTCACAGGATAGAGGCAACAGTTTTAAACTAAAAGAGATTTAGGCTACATATAAGGAAGAAATTCTTTATAATGATGGTGGTTAGATGCTGGAAAAGGTTTCCCAGAGAGGTGGTAAATGTCTCATCTCTGTAAATAATCAAGGTCAGCTTGGACAAGGCTCGGAGCAAACTGCTGTAATTGAAGATGTCCCTGCTCATAGCAGAGGTGGAACTAGATGATCTTTAAGGTCCCTTCCAACCCAATCTATTCTATGATTCTGTGATTGTCTCATGGTAGTCAGAAAAATACTCAGGAAGACTGAATTGCGGGACACTCCATTTCCATTATAAGGTCTCTTTTTCAGCTTTGGAGATGCCTGTCTTTATCTGCAACAGAGGAGAAGCGGGAGACTAAGTGGAAATTAAGGTTCATCTCTCACTGCTGCACACCCCTGAGCTTTCCAGGGAGCAATATGACAGACCTTGTAGATATTGAAATTGTAATTTTTTTTTTCTGAAGTTTGAAGGTTTGAAGTCTTCATCAAATATTTTCCCAAACTTCAAGGTACAAGTCATACTACAATAAATTCCTACATCCAGTTGTTGCCCTCTCATGCACTCTGATGTGGACCACAGCTAGTCAAACCTTTCCCATCAACTCTTACCTGTACTAACCAAAGTGCTGTTGTTGTAAAGGGTTCCCAGGTGAGGCCCAGAGAGGGACAGGAAGGTGTGTAACTTGTTGAGGTAATAGCGAAACCTGGGGCGAGTTAGTACAGATCGAATGATGACGTTACCAAGGGAATGTCCAATAAAACTGTTGGGAAAAAAAGAATTACATTAATAGGAAACCCATCAGTGTTTCCTTTGAAATAAACACAAAGATGGAACAAATGGCTCTGGAGGGAGGACTCTGTCAGGACTTTCAATAAGATCCTTTAGTTATCATTTAATTTTTTCAGCCTACAAGATTCTCTTTCATAAGGATCTTTCTCTTTCATTCTCATCCATAAGAATGTAAAAATTAATATCACTGATTCAATGGCTTTTGACGCAGGGCACTTTAGGAAAAGCTAATTTCACTGGATGTTGCTCATGTAACTCAAACAGTTGCACACTGTTCGCTATTTAATAAAGCTTACCTTATTCGGGATATGGAGAGGTTGTACAACTGGATATGCTGAATAATTTCATCCAATAATCGGTCAGTCATTGTATCAAAATCAGCAAAAGTATCAGTCTGTTGAAAAATTAATGAGTTCATGAATTAAAATGCATTACACTTCTTGCAGATTGATGTTATTTTTAAAGTCAAATTCAAGCAGAAATGTAAAAAAACAGTGCAAATTTTCTTTTTACATGCTCAAGGGGAAAGAAGAGAGATTTTTCTCAGTCTCCAGTTCCTATTTTAAACTGAAGTTCTCCTTTGAGAGAGGTTGCTGAGTGATTCCAGAATCATAAGTATGATGCTAAAGCAGCCTGACTTGACACTGGTGAGAGCTGCTAATGCTCAGCTGCTCTAGATACCAAGGACTGCACATGAAAGAAAAGCTTTTGGCATTTAGGATTCAACAGATTACTGCAATAAAATACTTTACATGATTATATGTTGACATGAGGGTTATGTTGATGCTAAGGATGTCATCACAAAATTATTTGGCCATCCCAATCAAATGCTGTGTGTTATTTGTTATTCAACAGTCATCAGTAAGAGAATGAGTGCAAGAGACAGACAAATAATTTGTTGCTTGCAACAGTACTGCCTGTTGTGAGACAATAAAACAAGCAATATATTTCCAGTCTATACAATTACAGGCAGATCTTATTCAGAACTTTGTAATTTGGCAATCCAACAGGACTCTAAATCAAACTCCTTACTAATGAGATGCCACAAAACAATCATCAAATGTTGGAACAGCTATTCAGAGTAAAGATATGAGTAATTAATGCTTTTGAAACATATGAGTAATTAATGCTTTTGTGACACAACTCATCTTGCTAATTGCAGCTCTCGCACAGGAAAACATGTCGATATTCACTTTGCAGCACAGACTTAAAATAAATGTTCTCATAAACTAAAAACAGTCCAGTAACCTTCTGCTTGTTTGTTTTGTCTGCATTGATAATTAATGATTTCCTCCTAGGCTCATTATCCCAAACCTTTCATGTTGTTTAAAAGTGCAAGAATATCAGCCTGAATGTTAATCATAACCAAAATATGTCAAGTGTCATATTTCACCTGATTATATCTCCATTCTTTACTATCATTTCAGCCTGACTGAGCTTGTCAAATGCATCACAAATAAATGCCTAAAAAAGTGATTTGAATTTTTCTCTATAAAGCAAACCAGCTAAATGACTGGTTTCTTGGGTCATTTTCAGTGTGGTTCTCAGAGAAGGGAAAAACACTGATGAGATGCTTTACAACATTAAAATAGCCATCAAGGCACCTAGGTTCCACTTCCAGTGCTGTGAGAACTTCCCCACTTTCCCAGACAATAAGATGTCTAAATAGTTTCCATTATGGATTCTGGAGAAATACAAATATTGTATGTTTCATTCTCTGAAAACATTCTCTTCTCTTGGAAGAGACCTTGATGGAAGTGTGAAGTGGTCTCCTGGCTATTTTCACCTTGCTTACATTCTCTCTCCAGTTCTGCTGCTGACAGAGCTGTGCGCTGGAAGTGGCAAGTTCACACACACACACCAGCCAGCCGCTTCAAAATATAAAAGCTTTTGAACAAACAAGGTTAGAAAGTTTTAACTCAGGTTTCTCAGGTACTCATAAATCAGAATAATGTTTCTGACTGCACAATGGAAATCCTTATCTTGTGCATAAAGTTAGGCCTTTGGTCGTAAATATGGCTCCACTGCCAAGCAAAGCACAGGATTCATTTCTGTTTCTCTGCCTAGACCAGCAATCAATTTTTCTGGAAGACATTTCTTTATCATTCAAGGAAATAAATCCCACCAAACACTGCAACAGGAGAAACAATGGCTGATGCAGCAAAGAATCTTTCTCTTTCATTCTCAGCAAAGGGAGCTGACACCTGCTGGATATTCCACATCCTCCAGAGAATTTAGCATCACTAGACTTGCTGCTTTCTGTTGGTGCTGTGTTGCAGAGGCACCAGGCTGCCAAGTTTGCAAACTGGCAGGATAAATCCATTTTCTTCCTATAAGGTCTAGTCCTATTACTGCTAATGTCATTGCCTTTGACTTTAATGCCAGGAATATTTTCCAATAGGTTTGAACACCCTATTAAATTAGACAGGAATAGAACCAAGCCTTTGCACTAAATACTGCATAAAACTCCCTGAATTCCCCAGGGCTTTTGTTTCACTCAGCTGGTGAAAAGGCTTTTGGTGAAGGCACTACTTCAGCAATCGAAAGGGAGACAGAAATTAGCTCTGTTCTACCTGATTTCTTTCAGACATTAGGAAGTCCAGTTTTCCACCAGGAAGTCCCAGTTCAATAAAAGTCTTTACCAGCCGCAGATCTGCACTGTTACCTAGGAACAAATGGTATTTTATAAGATGCAATTCAACAGAAAAGTAACCAATATATAGTCAATTTAACACAACAACCTTGACACCATGGAGCTCTTGCTAAGTGCTGCTAAGAACATTATCACACCTCAGGATCATGCATTGAAACAGCAAGAGAACAGAAAACCCCACAGCCTGCCCAGGTGGACTGGGCCTCACCAGCTGCTGTGGGGGACTGCACAAATATTGGGTTAGAAAGGGCAAAGATCAGGTCCAGAATAAATCTGTCCTCTATCTGCTGACAGCAGAGGTAAGACAAAAAGACAACAAGCTCAGGTGAAGCCCCCAGGAATGCCTCAATACCTGTGCTGGGTTATAGGGTTGTACCTTCTGGGTTATAGGGTTGTACCTTCAGAGGCAGAGTGGCCCATCTCATGTGTTTACAATTACAGCTGGTGCTCAAATACTGTCAGACTCCTAATATTTTGAGAGATGCCTCATTCTGTACTAGGAAATTCCAAAGTCTTCTGAAATTTTTGTGGGTAAAGAAGGTACCACTACTGATTAGAAGGGCATGCCTGCTACTGAGATACTAAATGGCAAACAGTCCTGGCACAAGCCAGTGTTTGTTTTTCTTTTTTTGTTTTTTGAAATATCAGAGCCTCTACCACTTTTTCTCTGTAGTTTCAGTGTTAACATCTACACCTTTCTAATTGATATCGATAATTTGCCAAGAGAAAGTTTACATTTAACATAACTGTTTCCTGCTTAGAAAGCATATACATTAAAAATCCCAAGACCTGCTTCCTCTGCAGTTAAGAATGACTTTTATTCTCTCACTTTATAAAGTCAGCCTCTACCTAATCTATAACAGTGTTTTGGGGGTTTAAACAACATTTCCCTCCTGGGGATATGCTGCAAAACAATCAAGCATCTGTGGAAAGACAAGGAGTTACTGCAATGCGCTCTTCCAGTTCACAGGAAGATTGATGGGCTTTGGTGTAGATTGCTGTTAAAAAGAAAACAACAAAAACCAAAAAACCAAAACCCAACAACAGATAGCAGGACCCCATATATTAGCTGCAATATTTAATATTCTCATGAATTCTTTATTACAATGGACCAAGTAGCATAATAAGGAATAAATACCTAGCTAATACAAATACTTAAATTCTCTATTCTTTCATACTTGCTGAACATCTGTCCTTTTATTGTAATTTACACCAAAATGACTTACAAATAGCAATTCTTCCTGGCCTTACCATCCAATCCATGGACACAGACAACCAGGTGAATTCCATCTTCCAAATTTTCTTCCTCTTCCTCTGGTGGAAAATATGGGATATCAGAAGCTAGTACAGATAAGTCACTGTACAGAAATCCTTCAATCTTCATTTCTTTTTTAAATTTTTCTTTGGCCTGATAAAAACTGGAGAATACATTAGTTAATCACAATAGAACTGAGTGGTCAGCAACAAACCTTCAAACTAGAAATGAGGAGGCTTGTCTTTGTGAGAAATTATGTTTTCAACTTTTGAGAAGAGACATGGATGCAATTCCTTATCTATTAAGACTGAGAGAAGTCAGAATGAAGGGAATAAACTCCATTTCTTTGTAATTTGTCTACATAAAGGGAAAAACTAAAGTGCATTAGCAACTCACACTTGCCAAAGGAATGAAAAAGTAGCAAAAAATAATATTCTGGTAGCTCATAAAATGAGACTGAGGTACAGAATTAACAATTTTGCCTTTTAACAATGTCATTGGCCTTATCAGTACTGAAATGCAAAATGTATATTTTTTCTACCATCAGATGCATTTATAGTCTGGTAGAAGATCCTTTTGCTCTTCCTCATGCCAGAGTTAAGGGATGCACCTCATGTGGTAGATATTTTGGGGTTATTTTGATTTTAGATTATTTTGAAAACAATTTAGTAGAATTTAGAATAACATCTTAATGCTGAAACAATTAAGGTCTACTAAAGGTCTAAAATTTGACACTCAATTCATCCTGAAGCATTCTGCTGCCTGAAAATTCCAAACTCTTCAACAGCTTTTTGATTCAGTAAAACTTATCTAGATAATTTAGGAATTAATAGTCACAATGTAAGTGTAGAATTAAGTAGAAAACTGGGAAGGACAAGCTTTGGAGATATAACCTTTAAAGCTTTGGGATCTCTTGAGACAACTTGATATAATCATCAAATCATTGAGATTGGAAAAGACCTCTAAGATACTCAAGTCCAATGATGATCAAATACTTACATCAGCTCAATTAATTTTAAGGGGCAGAAGAATGAAAAAAAATAGCTTTTGGGCCATGAATCTGGAAGCCTTGAATTCACATGCATGAATGCATGCTCAAATGTTGTGTTTCACAATGAGGAAACAAATTCTGTGCTTAGATTTGTCAGGACTTAAGCATGGTGTATAAAACTTCAGGACCCTTTCAAAAGAATAAAAAAAAAAAATCTTGGGTTGAAAATGAATGTACATGCAGACAGCCAACATTTTGGGCAGCTGAATGGACTGAGAAATTTCAGTGCTAGTGTTTTCCATCAGCACAGCAGAGGAACAAAACTATACTGGAAAAATATAAGTGCTAGTGTGCCAATCTGTGAAATGAGCCCCTGTGCCATCAAGGTCACGATGTGGCACTTTTGTGTTGGGCAATGAAGCAAGAAACAAAAACAATGCCTCTTCTCCAGCTATCCATGGCTTCAATTCTCCCATTCTTCCAGTTTGAGAAGGTGAAGTTGAGACAAATCAGCCAATCTGAATTTCCCATTTCATAGTTTAGTTACTGAATGGAATTATTAAAGCAGAGGAGTAAAACAGTCTGTGGCATGGCCACAGTGAACTGACCATCAGGGATCGATACTCTGGTGTGCATAACCTTGATTTCAGAAACGAGGCTCAGCTTCCAAAGATTATTTAGATACCTAAATCCCACTGCTTGTCATGCGACTTAAGGACCTGATGTCTTTGGCAGTCTTAGTCTCTCTGTGTTTTCATCCTTCCTGTCTATTTAGATTATTCATTCTATATGAACCATTTGTCTGTTTGGATTATTTATACTGAAATTCCTCAGGCAACTGTCTCAAATACATGCTTCCTAGTGCATTAGGGTCCTGAACTGTGTCAGGTTCTCTCAGCATTAGAGCTACATTAACGAAGTAATTAGTTATTCTTACTTCAGCATCCTTTCGTTGGTCTCTTCATCCATCTCATCTGAATTAGGACAGACGACTCCGAAGGAGCCCAGCGGCTGGCGCGTGATGGGGAACGCGGCCTGCTTTGCCGAGGAGCCCGCCATGGCAGGGGTCTCTTTGAGCACGGAAGAAAAGGGAAGACAGGTGGCTGTGCAAGAGATGGACATGTTAACCACATCAGCAGCCTTTCTGCTTTCCAGGGCTACTCCCTCTGTCGCGGCCAAAGGAAACCCGGTGCCGTTCGCTACAAGTTTATTCTCTTGGCTGTTGGGCTCCTGAGGACGTTCAGCCTGGTGGGCCCCTGATGCAGGGTCTGCTGAGGCAGGTGAGTCATTGAGCTCAATTTCTTGCAAGCCCTGCATTTCTGCACACATTGCTGGGCTCTCATCAGCGAGGGAGATGCCACGTTCTCCTCGCAGTGAGCCAAATTCAGTGGAGGTGTCTGAAGGAGCTGTAACAGGATAGCAAAAATCTGGTACCACTTTTATGCTTTGTGAAAAACTCTCCTCTCCTGAAATTCTACTATTGGAAGAGCCCTGTTGTACTTTTAAACTGTCCGGCTTAAGTTTATCCTTTGGATCCTCAATGCATGTATCAACCTTATCTATATTTTTGTCCAAGTAATTACAAGCCCTTGGTGTTTTTAAGCTGCACTCACCATTACTCTCCAGTGACAGGCACTCAGATACATTAACTTGAAGCTGCTTCGGACAGCTGGGTGGTCTTGTATTTTCCAAACCACAGCAAGTCTCTGGAAAACCTTTCTCCTCGTTCCCTTGTAACTCAGTGTTACTGCTACTGTGCTTGAGGAGGGGATTGGCATGTCTTCTGTGTTCTATTTGTCCACTTTCAGTGGTCATTTGACACTCAGAAAAGTCCATAATTGTTTTTCCATCTTTATCCTCTGTTTCCATGCAGCTTCTTAAGTTGCAATCTGAATCTCCTGAGGTGGCTTCGCTGTGTTTTGATATATCCACCTCCTCAGGGGGCTCCTCCGGGCTACTGATCTGAGGTGCAGAGACAGATTTGGTCAGCTTGGTAAGCTCCACTTCTCTCTCCTCTTCCTCAAAGGGCAAAGAACTAATGGATGTGAGCGATGCCTGGATACCACTGGGCAAGCTGGTGTTGCTCTCTGTGTGGCCGCCCTCCAGGGAGTTGCGGTGGATGGCGTGCCTCCGGACCAGGTGGTGCAGGATCTCGCGGTCACTGGGCAGCTCCAGGGCGCGGCTGCGAGCATCAGACCATGCCACCGAGCTGGGTTCACTCTCAATGCCTGAATCTGATATTATAGAGGACGATCTTTTTATGACCCCTGACATCAGGGTGAATTCTTCACTCTCCTCACTTCGTGGCTCCTTTGTGGCTGATTTCACTTCACAGCTGTGGGAAGGCAAAGCTTTCAAAACAGGGAGATGAGCCTTGGTGTCTGCATCCTCTGGCTTTCCAAGACTGGTCAATTCATTCAGTGCAAGCTCAGATGAAGTGAAATTAGTTTCAGGATGACCAAATTCATCTAGTTCATGTATTTCAGTGCTGTCTTCCAAGCCATCAGTTCCACATGCTCCACACTCATGCTGAGCACTGACAATAAGCATGGGCTCACATTTGTGACAGTCCTTATTGCTGGGTTCTGTGTCTCCACAGGTAACATCCGCCCCAAGTCCATTACCTTTTAATAAAACTTCCTCGGATGTTTTAAGGTCTTCTGACATGTGTTCTGTATTGCCTGGCTCTGAGTCAGAAATAGTTTCCTCTCTTGAAACAAAAATATTTTCAGGTTTCCTTTGGCCTTCTTTGTTTATTGTACATACCTGAGATGTGGAGTGCTGGTTTAAACCCTTAGCAGCAGCTTCAGTACTGCTGTGTAGGCATGAGGGATTCCTGCTTATCCTGTCTGTGTGTATTACAGGAGTGTCTTTCTCAAAGTCTCCTTTCATTACTGCAGTGGTAACATCTGATGCACAGTCTTCATTTTCCAGTTTTACATCCACTTGAGTATTTGCAGGAACCTCAAAATCTGGGAAAACTTCCAAATTATGATCTAAAGAAAGAAAAGAAAGAAAGAAAGTATTACCTGTAAGAATACAATAAATCATCCCAAAGAATTGGGAGATTTTGAAAACGGATTTTAAACTCTGAAATATTATTCTATAATTTTACCTTATAAAAATTATACATACATTAAAGGCATTTTACAAATGCACATGCCAGAGTGCATTTAAGAATTGCTCTGACTGAACAACTATAGATAGGCAAAAGAAGACAATATTAATAAAATACACTTTCCTCAGTATAGCTGTACTTATACTGTTGGTTTTAAGAGTGTAGGTAAGCAAAACAAAATGGATACTTCTTTGTATTCCAGGTGTCAGCCAATATTGTTAATAGTATAGCTCTTACTTTGAATCAGTTCAATACTCAGTTTAATAATTTAAATATATTTAATGAACATTGTCACAATATAGGCAGTAGAAAAACTGTGGAAGAGTAAAGATTTTGTACCACAGGCTATATTCACTAGACTATGGACACTTATAATATTAATACATATTGCTTCCTTGGTAATTTTAAAGGTTGAGTGAAAAGAAAAGAGGTAGTAAGGCTATGAGGTTTCACTAAATAACTCAGGAACTAAAAAAATTTCTTAATTAAAAATTTGGTTTGGGTACTCAAAGGGCAAAATAATTTTTTGGAAGGCAATGCTGCCTTTCAGGGGTGTGGGGCTTTACACTGTAATTGTGGGGGTTTGTTCTGAGATTTCTTACCACTAGATGTCATAGTGGGGATATTAGTCTAGTGTTTTTTCTTTAAATTATTACTATAGCAAAAATCCAAAAGATCTGATTTTCTTTCTAGATTTTTCTTCCAGCTCTTTTTTAAGGAAAGCTTAATTTCAAGATGAAAAATGTGAAGGAAATACTCTGCTGTCAAAAAATTAAAAATTCAGCTGCACTGTTTAGAGGGTCACACTCTTTTCCAAGTTCATAAGCCCAAGGGATGTGAGATCCCTTACCCAGAGCTGGGGAAGTATCTCCCTCATCTCAAGCTGCCTCATGAAGCTGTGCCCTGTGGGGTTTCACTCACCTTTGCAAGGCGTGTCTGTGTACCTATCCTCAAAGATAACTGGGAGTGTGTTCCAGTCCCCGTCGATGTCCAGGCATTCCGCCGGCAGCGGGGGCATGCTGGTGAAATAATCCGAATTTCGAATTTCTGTAGAAATCTGTGCGTGGCTCTGGATCCTGGCGGCAAAATACAAAACAAATTGAGTGCTTGAGTAGCTGCTGTGCTGTTTCTCCATTAGTCCTGCAAGCCCAGATATGCAGGCCAAGGACAGAGTCAATGTGTTTAAAGGGAAGCAGTACTGCATGATGGGGGTACCCAGAACTCTTAGAAGGTTTCCATCTCTCAGTTAGAGATATCTACAACTGTCTCAATTGCTTCCTGAAAAATCACAGTGGTTTTGAAATTATTCCAGATCCCACTGTCAGAGGCTCCTGCTAGCTGCCATAACCCATTGCTGTCCTCCTAAGGGTCTCAGCTGCTGGCTGGGGCTGGATCCCTCAGCTGGTTTCTGGTCAGGAAATGAGGTCTGTCACTCTGGCTGTGGTCAGGGTTTCAAAACCCAGATGCAGGAAGCAATAATCCAAAATCTGGTTGAGCAGTAAAGAGAGGAACAAAGCCAAGAAGGATGCCTGGCAAGTCCTCTGTCTCACTTCTATCAGACCTCAGAGCACTCACAGAGAGCTGTCTCACATGTGCACTAATCTGGAAGAGCTAAGGCAATTACTCAGCCACTGTCTCTTTTCAGAGTCACAGAATCATAGAATGGATTAGGATTGAAAGGACCTTAAAGATTATTTAGTTCTGTCCCCCTTAGCATGGGTAGGGGCACCTTCCACCAGAGCAGTTTGCTCAACCTGGCCTTGAACAATTCCAGGGATGGGGCAGCCGCAAAGTTTCTGAATAAACCAGTGCCCCACCACCTTTACAGTAAAGAATTTCTTTCTAATACCTGATCTAAACCTACTGTCTTTCAGTTAGAAGCCATTCCCCCTTGTCCTATTGCTGTGTGTCCTTGTAAAAAGTCCCTCTCTGGCTTTTTTGTAGCCCCCCATCTGTTTCCACCATTTAGGCCATTCAAAATGCTACCTGGTCTCCTCAGCCAATGCGACACTAAACTGGCAGATGAATATGTGTTAGGCTATAATCAATACAATAATTTGTGTTTCTGATGGTCCTTCCTATTTAAATATCTGTCTCAAAAAATGTGGAAAACGTGTAATACAGAGAGTAAGGCAAAAAGATTTTCATTGATGGTCAACTCAAAGCAAATCTGTTCTTCATCTTAATGCCATTATCCCTTGTCTGATTATTACCTACCCCTTGGAAAAAGATGAATAATTGATATTGAAGTGAGCAAGGAGAAATATTTTTGTCTGTAAAATCTGAGGGTTTGTGACCTCCTAGAAGCCTCCACTCTGTGCCACACTCAGCCTACTGGGAATGGTGTGTCCTCTTCTGCCTAAGCAGTCAAATGCTGTCAGACACAGACATGCACAGCTTCACACAAACCCACAAGAGAATGGGAGGCAAAAACCAACTCCTGTCTGGTAGGAAGGAAAATAAAATGGGGAGAAAGAAGGTACTGCTTGAGGTGGTTGCACAGAGCCTGGTACACTGAACACTGATCTGAGCTGGTGACCTTGTAAACCCAACCAATAATCCCTACTACCACACCCAATATCAACAATACTCTGACAGCAAAGAATGTGTTTTTCCATCTGCATAATCTAGCATATTCAGGAAGAAAACCTAGCTCTACCATGCAGCCTGTCTAGAAAAAAATTTCTGCACAGACCTATTAATCTTTTTACTTTTTTTCTTTTTATTCTTTTTTTTGCTTTTTCTTTAACTTACCCTTCTTGATAACCACTGAGAAAAACATTATATTTATCTGTAGGAAATGGGCTACTCCTGTGGCTGCCTGGAGAAATAGAAGCACTTCATGCAATTAGGCTTTCCCCAGTGCAGGATTATGTGTGTTTGAACGGGGCCATGAGTGTGTGTGTCCTCACCCCAGGATCTTGACATGGGGTTTTCCTTGTACTCATCTCCCTAAAATCCTGGCATGGGAAAACCAAATGAACACAGCTGGGACCCTGCAGCTATGGTGCTGCTCTAATTTGGCAGAACAAGGCAGCCTTGTACAGCCCATCCACTAATGAAGTCAGAGCCCTTTCCATCAACACTGAATCAGCCTTAATGTCCCCAATGGCAGCTCTGAAAAAAGCAATTTTCCCCTCTGCACGAGGTCAGAGGCAAATGTCTCACTTAAAAATCATCATTGTGACAGGACCTGATGTCATGGCCTTTCAGCCCCTTCTGAAGGATGGGTTTCACACTGGTAATGCTGTGGTCTGCACATGGTGACAAATAGTCTGGATAACCTTCATTTCTCAGAAATTCAAATTTGAGCATCCTTCTTTGAACTCTGCCTTCAGGGGTCAGGTCCTGAGCATCATCCAAGTCCTCCACTTAGGTGCATGGGCTAAAACCAAGGGCAGGATTTGCTTTGGCATAACTTTAAGACTGGTTTCTCACACTTCACAATTTGGTTACAAACAGGAATTGTCCAGCAGAAAGAAATACTTGCCTTGGAATGGTTTAGGGATGGTAAAAAGCAAATTTGTAAATGTTAAGATTTGTTGCTTTTCAACAGGTATTTCCCACTAAAAGGACCAGTGCTGGGTCTGGTGCATTTGATTTAGGAAGTTAATTGAAGACTGTATATATATATATATATATATATATATGTGTGTAGCTAGAAATTAATTATTTCTGGGGCCAGCCTGATCAGTCACTTTTGAAACTCATTTCAATGGGTTTACAATATGGAGCTAAAACAGATCCAATGACCTCTCTCAAACCAAATTCCTTCACACTTTACAGAAAAAGATGTTGTTCTTGACTGCAAAATATTTTAAAGTAAATTTTTAATAATTCCAGAGATAGGGGAGTGTTGATGGTTTACTTACAGGCCTTCCTGGAACATAAGCACAGCAGGTTTTTGGTGCTCAGTGTAGAAGAAGGCTTCTGAGAATCTTCTCACCTGAAAGAGAGAGATGCACAAATTAAACCTAAGATCTGCTGAAAGGTGACAAGTGTCATCAGTCTAAGAGCACAGCACTGACTGCCAGGACCAGATTCATTAGTGCTGACATTAAAAAAGAGTTGAATTCTGCTTCATTTTCCCAGCCCAGCACAAAGCAGCTGTTATTGTAGCATATTTTGCTGCAGGGTAAGACTCCCTTGACAATAAATCAAAGTTTGGTTATCAGCATCTTCTAACTACTTTTCTAAAAGCTGTCAAATTTACCATTTTCCCTTGTATTGTTAACGTTGGTAAGATTTATTCCTTTCCCACCGTGCAAAAGCAGTAGTGGAGTGATTTATTAAATTAGAAAAATTCATAATTAATCATTTCTTCTTTGGGAACATCCACAGTGACTCTCAAACTACCACAACAGCAAAGGAAGTCTTACATGTCAGCCCAGAGGAGAATGAGCCCTATCACAGTAGAAACACACCTGCCTATGTCATGATACTCATAAACTGAGAGCTCTTCACATCCCTTCATGGGCATTAGATATGTTCAGTGTTGGACAATCAATTACAAAAGAGCCATGGATCTGAAGTGGCTGGCAGAGCACAGAGTGTGAAATAAGCTATTAAAAATTCAGGGCTGTCATCTGCCCTGGAATAAGCTTTGAGTTTAAATGAATCAAGCATAATATGCAATCAAATGTACTGAGCTGTTAAACTGCAGCCCATACATTCCTAATAATAATTGTAAAAGTGACCTCTGTTACAGGGACAGAAAATGGCAGTGGAAAGCATATGTCAGAGCATCTCAGCATTTCCCTAAATCCCAGCTGTACTTCAGCAAATGGCCTTACTAAACAAAGGATGAGCACTCCTTCAAAAAGACTGTGTCTTAACAGTAGGAGTTTCCATTTAGGGCTCTCAAACCATTCTACAGAGGTGAAAAAGTGTAATTACACACAGTTTATATGGAGAGGAACCAGAGCATACAAAGTTAGGTAATTTGACAAAGGTCAAGAAGACAGTTGGCATCAGTCAAGGCTGGAACAACCCAGGGGCTGAGATTCACCTTGCTGGAGCTGGGAACACACCAAGTTGGGTTCTTTGACTGAAAACCACCCAGGTCCCCTCAGAATCAAGGGAGCCCTCACAGAATAACCAGAGGAGTTTCAGCATCAGGCACTCAGCCACCTCTATCTGAATTTTCTGCCCCATTTTTGTGAGCTCCAGAGGAGACTCGTTCTGGTCACTCTGACCTCCACTCACTGACAGGAGCAGAACATGAGCTGAGGTGTCTATACCTTCCCTGCACACTCCTGATGCATGCAAGGTGAATCCTGCCCTTTCCTCCCCTGTCCCTGCTCTGATGATTAGATCAGACTTTGGGTTCAGCTCAGGTGATGTGCTGAGCTGGTGTCTGGTCAATAACCAAGAACGTCCTGATGGAAGACAGAACATTTGCTGAACTAATCAGATAAGCAGATCTGACAATGTTTGCTAAAATGACAAGTGGTTTTGTGCCTTCTTTATTACCAAGTACAAGAAGCAATTTCAACATCAACAATATTAATATTTTGCTGTGTGCCCTTCATTGTGAGAAAGGCAAATAGCTATATATATGTCACGGAAGAAAACAAATCTATATTCCTTTTGGTAGTTTTGTGAAATCAGTTAAAATGAAATTGTATTTTTTTTTTGTCACTGTGATGTTTGGGGTTTTTTTTTTAATCAAATGTTTATGATTTATGGATATAAGGACATATACCCCTTCCCACACATCTCCTGTTCTATGTCTAATCCTGGTGTTCAAAGTTACTCATTTTATGTAGGATCCTGGGTCACACAAACTCAACCATCTTCATTCCAGAAACTGAAATCTGTAATTTCAAATCCTGGGTTTCACCTCTTCTTCCCCTCCTCTTCAACTCTTGTTGTGCTCACCCCATATCATGTAAATAATCATAGAGGCAGAATTGGATTGGAAATATACATCCAAATAAATCTCTAATGTTTATCAAGATGTGACCATTACTGGACTTGCTTTTAACTTTTCAAGATTACCCTTAGCATGTGATGTTCCTGAGTCAGATAAGCTGTGACTTCTGGATGGAGCGTGGCCACCTCTAGGAACTGGGTCCACAGGGCCAGGAGGTGAGAGCAAAGCCAGGCAAGGTCCTTGCTTATCTTCTCTGCTATGTTCTCTGGATTGCTCAGCAGCTGAAGGACAGAAAGGAAATTATGAGATCAAGGATGTTATGGAAAAGAATCAGTTAGTACATCAGATTAAGTCCCTTTAGGAACAACAGCAACAAGAAAAATTTCTCTTGATTTAGGAATATTATTACTAAAGCTACCAATTTCAGTTATTTTACCCTAAATAAAGCTGGTGAGACATTTTCTTCTTCTCTTTAAATTCACATATTTTAGTGCAAATGGTCTCAGCTACGCTGAGTTAGAGAGCAAGAAGTGGGAACAGATAATTTTTTGCAGACACTTTACTGCAGGTGTAGTAACTAGGGGAAAAATACCAAAACCAAAGCCTGTGGGTTCCAAATTATCCACCAGATGGTGCTGAATGCTCTGAAATGATAAACCATGGCCAGACTCTGTTAGCACTGGAGCCCCGTCAGCCATGTCACATTACAATACAGGTGGGTGATTGAAGGGGAACATTACAAGAAACCTCAAATCAAAACACTGTGTCCTCAACACATGATGCAAACAGACATCCCAGAGTGTGCTGTTGCCCATGTCCCACACTAGAACATGCTGGGTCTCTGTGTGCCCTCCAGCTCTCTGCTAAAACACTGCAAGGAAGCGAAGTCTCTGCACGTCAAACTTCCTCATTTCACAATTTCAGAGAATCATAGAAACGTAGAATAGCTTGGGCTAAAGATCTTCCAACTTCTTGCCATGTGCAGAGATACCTTCCACTATCCCAGGCTGCTCAGAGCCCCATCCAGCCTGGCCTTGGACACTTCCAGGGATGGGGCATCCACAGCTTCTCTGGGCAGCCTGTCCCAGTGCCAAACACTGTCACAATAAAGGATTTCTTCGTTATATCTAATCTAAACCTGCCCTCTGTCAGTTTAACACCATGCCCACTTGTCCTAGCACTACATGTCCTTGTAAAACATCCCTCTCCAGCTTTCCTGCAGCCTTTTTAGGTACTAGAAGGTGTTAAATTTTCTCCCTGGAGTCTTCTGCAGGCTGGACAAACCAAGCTCTCTTAACTTGTCAGCTTGTTAATTTCTTTAATGAGAGACAGACATTGCATTTTACCTCCATGTTATTCACTGGGTTTGTAAGGTTTTTTTGTGGTTAGGACTGCACTCTAGCTGAAAGCCTGCTTATTTTTCACATTTTATTATGCAGGTAGTTTCCAGGTTGGTGACACTGCAAACTAAGCCATGATTAAAAACAAATTGTCTGTGTGTGAGAGCAGCAGAGAAGAACTGCGTGTGGATAGAACAGATATTGTCACTGTGTTTACACTGTTTGCATGCTTCCCTATTTTAATGACTTGTCCAAAATGGCACAGACTCCAGGACTCATTCTGGTACGGGAAAAATGAGGGGAATACTGGGAAACAAAAGATCCTACTCAAACATTTCCCTTTGCAGAGTCAGGGTACTACTTTACTTATGGCATCCAATTTTTATAGGCTGTATGTCAATGTTAATTTTTTATTTAAGTCAGTAAGGTGCTTCTTACATCATAAACTGAAAGCTCAGTCTTCAAGAAAAAATGCATTATTAATGCAAGTCACTTTAGGAATATGTGTGTGATGGCTATTTGTCCAGTTTACTGGTTATCAAATGTTTGAGTTTGTCAGGGAGGGGAGGAAGGAAGGAAGGAAGGAAGGAAGGAAGGAAGGAAGGAAGGAAGGAAGGAAGGAAGGAAGGAAGGAAGGAAGGAAGGAAGGAAGGAAGGAAGGAAGGAAGGAAGGAAGGAAGGAAGGAAGGAAGGAAGGAAGGAAGGAAGGAAGGAAGGAACTGTGTTGTCTGTCCTATACCCTTACAACTTCTAAGTCCAGTAGAGATGAGTCAGTAAGTTATGCTCCTCAAAATCAATTTTATGTGAAATCAAATTTCCTTCAAAGTATCCAAGTCAGGACTTAAAACTAATAAATTTGTCATTTGAAGCAGTTTTAAAACCATGGCTGACAAACCTTGGGTCACAATTATTAACAGGAATGTAAATGGACTTCTCATTTGGTTTAGACTCATCTTCCCTCCATTAATTGTTATCAAATTCACTTCCCCAGGGAAATGGTGGAATCACTAACCCTGGAACTGTTCAAAAGATGAGCAGGTGGCACATCATTTATATGGTTTACTGGGCTTGATGATTTTGGGTCAAAGGATGGACTTGATGATCTTGGAGGTATTCTCCAAACCTAATGATTCTATGATCCTATGATAAATAAAATATATGAAATCTCTGATTTTCCAGTGATCAGCTGGCACTTGCATTTCTTCCTGACATTCTTGATGACTTGTCTTTGTCTCACTTGAAATAAACTTGGCAGGAGCAAGTTCAAGAATGTAGTTCAGTCACTTCTGTGCCAAAATCACTTTTTTGCTCCCATGATCCTCCAAATACATTTAGGTATTTTTATTTGAAAATATATGGTTGAACAACCTGCCAAAGTACTTTTTCTCCTGTCAGCAGAAAAGCTATAATTGCAACCTACCCCAAATATTTTTTTTGTCATTCTGATACTCAGGGTAGGCTCACTGAAGCATGCTAGAATAATCCAGCTGGTGTCTTGTTAACAGTGACAGGAACACCTTATAAGCAACTAATCAAAGTTATGCAAAGTAGTTGGTGGAAGAGAAAGAGTAAACAAACTTTCTGATGGCAACAAATTCCCTTTTTTCCTGCTCTGAGTTATTACTGGGCTGTCTCAGTGCACTTGAAAAATGGACTTGAAAAACCTTTGGGCAGGTTCTGATGAAGGAAATACCTGCAGCTCCACACAAAGCTGGGATACTGTCTCTTCCACAGATAGCTCCTCTGGGGAAAAAACACAAAGAAAGACATCAGGTTTGAGAACAGTGGATGTGAAATATTAATTCTCTGCTGTTTATTCATGAGAGAAGTCAGCCATTTGGTATTCTTCCTGATAGACAAGTTTCTGTTTGGGTGTGGGCACTCCACAACCCACTTTGTCCTCCTGCAGGTGCAACTTCTGCTTGTGCAATCTGGACCACTAAACCAGTAGAAAAAGTTAGGGTTTTTTGGAGACAAAGACAACAGAATTTGATTCTTTGTTGACGCTCTTTTACTAGGAGTTTGCTTTTTAGCCTTTGGTATTTATGGCCAAATGTAGAACTGAATACAGAGTCTGAAGAAATGATGAGCAAGGAATGTTTGTCCCTGGTGTGCTACAGAGGGCTGTGTATCAACATCAAATTCCTGACCAGTAAAATATTGGGCATCTCTGTACTGCCTTGTGAAGCTGGAATTACCTCACCACTGCAAGCAGCAGTGTTTTGATTTAGTCCTGAGAGAATCCAGCACAGGGACACTCTGTTTTAAATGCACCACAATCTATCAGGAAAAGGAGGACATCAATCAATTCTCCAGCTTCAGCAGCTTCATTTTGCAATGCGGAACTTTCTAATGGTGTCCGTAAAGAAACAAAACAAAACAACTCACAGACCAATGCCCTCCTCAATTCCCAAATGTCTCTTCTCAGATAGCACTGATAAATGGGAAAGGACAGACCACGATGAGTTGTGCCTTGAAAAGACTCAATCTGAGCTGGTAAAATTTGGAAAATAGCCATTCCCACTTTTAATGTCTAAGGTAAGCTACTTTCTTTTTACATATACTACTCAGGAAGCTAGGGAAAAAATAATTAAGAAAACTTGCAAAGATTTATATTCTTGGATTTATCTTAACATTCTGTAAAAACCTATGAGATTATTATGATCAGCATAGATGTTACAACTGGATGAGCCATTTACATTCTTCCCCTGCTCAGTGGAGAAATGCAGCAAATACAAGGTGCAGTTTATGCCATCCCAAATTGAAAGCACTACCTGTGCCAGATGACATATTTTTAATTGGGTGTGTTTCACCCCAATGAATGTAAGGAGACAGATACAAAAATTGGATTTATATTCATCTTACTGCATGAATCTTACACCCCATAATTTTACTGACTTGTGCAACAGGTGTCAGAAGATCAGCCTTGAAACCAAATCTTTAGTAGATTTTCAGACTAAATAAAATGATGCAAATAACACTCTGCTCAAGAGGCTAAAAAGGGTATTTGCATTTTGCAAATTTTCATACGTTACAAGAAGTACCTTTGCAAATGAAGTGCCTGTTTCAGTACCAGAATTCACTTCAAAACCAGGAAAATGGTGTTTAGAACATAAGCATGTGTTTTGGGGAGGTCATGGAGTTGTGGTCATTCATCCATGCAGAGCTCTGCCATCTCACAACCTATAACTGTATCTGGGTGAACCACAAATCCTCTGTTTTCTATACCTATAACCAAGATCCATGAAGCAGTTTTGTTGCTTGTATTCTGTCTGAGAGCTCATAAGCTGCAAATTAAAATGGTGTTTTGTTTTGGTTTTCTTTCATTTTTTTTTTCTCTTGTAGTTGGATTGAAACACACGCTATGTTACTGCCTATGACTTCAGACATTCTGGAAGGGAAATATCTGTTGGGGGACAGGAGATGAAGTGGAAAATAGCATCGATCAAGTCCACAACTGTGTGAAGCATAATGCATTGTGTTTGATAGTTCTTATATACAAGGATTATACTGGAAAATTTTACTCTCTTTCAAAACCTTCTGGCCAATGCAATCGACCCTCCTAATGTAATTATCTCTGCAACGTAACAAAACTCATCACTTCAAAACCTGCACAGCATAGAAATACAAAAACACAGATGTGAAATTATGAGGCCCATTCCTTGAATTCAAAGAAACAGGTGAGAAAGCAGGATTTCAATGAGATGACTGAGTCTCATTTTCATAGGACCTCATGCTGTCATTACAAAGATGACTAAATACAAATTCCAGAACTCCATCCTGTAAATCCAGCCAGCCAGCACCTGCACATCAGACCTAACAGGTCAGACCAGCCAAAAAAACCTTTTGCCAAAAAAGAAAAAATCTATTAAACAATTGAATTAAGAAGACAATCAGAATAATTTTGAAGAGCAAATCATAATCGAAAGTGGAGAAATATATTGTGAGTTACAAAGAAGGGAGTATAATTTAAACCCACTTGTATCAACTTCCAGGTTTTCCTTTTCAACTATAAAAAAAATTTGCTCAAGAGAAAAAAAATATGTTAAGAGTCTAGCCAAGATTTCATGGCCATGCAGAACTAGAGGTTACACTTTTAAAAATGCAGCTGACACCAAAAATCACCAAAATGCAAATATTCTGAACTGTATCAAAATATTCTATTCATCTACACATCAGGCCACATCCTATGAAAGGATATACATCATTTGAGGAGTTAGTCATCTTTAACAGCAAAAATAAACACTAATCAGAAAACATAGATGAAAATCCCTTTAAGTCTCTGAATAGACCAAGAATTTTTGTACTAAAATATGTGTGTTTAAAATTGCAGCACTGTAAAATATTCAGTGATTTTAAACAATTTTTCACTTACCCAACTTCAGCTGTGGTAAATCAGGAATCTCATTCATTATGAGGGTGTAGTATGAGTGAAGACCCCTCTGAGCATTCAGGAGCAGAAGACAGAGGTCCTTATGCCACTTGTATGCATGCTGCATACAATTTTCAGATGGGACATAAAAGCTGCCCTGTATAGCAAAAGTATCAAGAAAATAAAGTAGAGAAATTAAAATTCATGGTCTCCATTTCTGTGACAGATTTCCATAAAAAGCCAGCTGGGGAGAGTCATTAATCTCTTTTTACAAAGGTATATAGTGATAGGACAAGGGGTAATGGCTTTAAACTAAAATAGTGTAGGTTTAGACAGGAGATTAGGAGCAAAATTCTTTCCTGTGAGGGTGGTGAGGCCCTGGCACAGGTTTTCCAGAGCAGCTGTGGCTGCTCCATCCCTGGGGCTGTTCAGTGCCAGGCTGGATGGGATTTGGAGTAACGTGGTCTAGTGGAAGGTGCCTCTGCCCATGGCAGGGCATTTGAGCTAGATGGTGTTTTGGGTCCCTTCCAACCCAAGCCATTCCATGATTCTTCAATTCTAATCAAGCAGATGGCACCAAAGAGAGATTTTAACCATCCCAACCTCCCAGCCATCCAGCTAGCAAGATGTGTAATCCAAGACTGTCTCATTCTACGTGTTCATTTTGCCCAAACCATAACAAAACTATCAGGTCTCACCAAGGCCGTCACATGAGAAGGCCCTCAGACCAAACAATCCAACAGAGAAATCAACCTCTGTCCTCCCACATGTCCCACTGTGGGGCCAATGTCTTCCCCCAAAAAACAGAGAGTCCTGTGTGAAATACACCCTCTCTGCTGGAGGAGGAGGGGTGGAAGGAGCTATAAAGATATCTACACCCACTTTCCTTTTCCTTCCTTATTGCCTCCTGCAAAGGTTATAGCTTGATGGTAGCACGGTGTGCTTTGTAATCTGTATTAGTGAACAAATGCAGGTGGCATTGCTATCCCATCAACAAATATGAGCCACTCTGTGCTCCAGGATCAATGTCTGTGTTAGTGTAGCTCTTGTGCGAGAATGGAACAGGACAGATCACAGCATGTTCACCACAAATATTTCCCAAACCACTTTTAGGTTTAGAATGTAAGCTGAGTTTTCATTTGGGCACCATAAATCAGAAGTTTTCACTTCTGTCAAAAGATGCTTTTATAAATTACTGATATTTGAGATTTGAACTGCTTAGGTTTAAAGCAAAACTATTTATTAACCCCTGGGTTCGGGAAACATTGACAATTTGCAACTTAGTCCGCTGCTTATCATTGCTGGGGTAAGAATATAATTCCTACAGGCCAGTCATGTGCTGACTGCCATTGGACAGTACCAAAATCTGCACATCTCCAGGAGCAACAGAGAAGAACCACATGCCAGCACATCTCCTGTGTTTTTCTCCCTTTGACTTCCCTAAAAACTGTATTTCACAAATCTTGGCCTGAGCCAGGGTGCTTCCTGCAATTTCTCATGCCAATCTTCAAGGAGTTAACTAGGATTCTGTGGTAGGCACAAAGAGAACTGCTCTCTAGACCTGCAAAGAAACAGTTGATGATAATTGACAGAGTTGGCTGTTCTTCAAAGGTTTCATAATCTCCAGCCTCAGCAAGAGTATTTTTTACTCTCACTATGGCCAAAACAAAAAAGGGAACATAAAGAAATGCTGCTCAAAACAATAGAAAATTGGAAGTGGATTGGTGTACAATGGCACAATGTCATGAAAATATGCCCTCCTTTATTATCCACTGCTGACTTTTTTTAGGCAAAAATTAGCCTGGCATTTAAATGCTACACTGCTGAGAAGAAGGAAGAAAGTGAGTTAATTTCATAGTTTATGTGACTGCTGTGACGTAGTGTTGTGCTTGACTACACTTTAATAGGTCTATTTTCAGCCATTCCTTGGCATAGATTACAGTCTAAATATAAAAAGTAATAGAAAAATGCACCTGCAGGTGGGCTTAAAACTTGCATGAATTAGTGTTTGAAATATTACTCAATTAGTCCAGTTTTGTATTCTTTAGCATTTGTCTTCATATCTTATGGTGCTTTTTCAAATTTATCCTCATTGATGTACACTGGACAATCGACCACATGTCCTAAAAGGCAGACAAAGAATTAGGAGCACTGAGTACAACCACAACAGGCAAGTAAAATTTTCTCCAGCATTTCTCTCCATTGCAATGCTAACTTTCTTCAAATTACTGTAAGATGTGAATAGAGATCTGTAAGGATTGCTCCAAGCTCTCTTTTCTCCTCCTGTCCCATCTGGGAAGGGTGTCTGGGCCAAAAAACAAAGGTGCTGTGCTTTGAGAATGCCATTGCACAAGAGGAACTGCTCTGCACAGGCCAGGCTGGGCTGTGCGTGAGTAAGAGGACATATCATTAAGCATTTTGATTAAATTCTATTAAATGGCAACAGCCTTTGAAACCCTGTTGTTTAATGGGATCATCCATCCTAATTTGAAAAATGCTTTTGTCGAGGTGGAAAGTGAGTGTGACAGAAAAAAAGGTGACAAGCTCCAAATTTCTGGTTCTTCAGTGACTTAAAGATATTACTGCTCTCACAGGATTGCTTCTGCTTCATCTCAGAGTTGTCACACATGTACAGGATACAGAGCAGGACATTACAGAGATTATTAATCCCACCTCAGGGACAGTTTAAACTAATGTGAACTAAGGTCTGTGCATCTTCATCTGCAGGGACCCCAGAGGGCAGGCATCTATCAGATGATGCTATTATAAACTGCTGCAGCTAAATCAGCTTATCCATCACTGTTCAGTAAGCTGAGAAATGTCAAGAAATGTCTTCTTTGGGGATGGTCTAAAGATCGCAGACCTTTCACATTTGCTATTTTAATTGCCTCTTCTGTGCATTTATTCAGGTGATTCCCTATTTCCTTGCCAATAGCTTGAAATATGGATTCAAACAACAACAGTAACAAATTGAGTTTGGTAATAAATGTGTTATGTGCTGTTCTAAGGGAAAAAAAAAGCAGCTCTCAGGAAAAACAGCAGCTATGACCCACAAAACAGCTACTAAGTGCTCAGCTTTCCAGCTTTCTCGACTCAGGATGACAAATATTTGTTTACTTCTAGTTAAGGCAAACTTCTCATTAAACCAAAAAATAACACTGAAGCTGAAAATTCCACCTTGCACAAAGCCTGATGGCTGCTCTGGGCTTGTAATATCCATTGTAAAAGTGCTTGTTGGTTTCCTTTGTAGAGATTCTCATGGCTTTTTGAATTAATTCCTTTGGCCTACTGTTATTTTAACCTCATTATTTTGTAGGTAGACAGATTCTTCTGTGCTGATTGTAAAATGCATCTGCACTGATTTCCTTTTCCAAGGCCCTCTCTGTCTGTAATGATAGATTGCATCTCTGGCTTTTGCCCTTTTCATTTTCTGAAAATTTTGGGAGAACATGAATTCCAGAAGAATTTCACTTCAAGACTTAAGACCTAAAGGTACTCTGATAGCAAAGATGGATGACAATACAGAAGCCAATAGTACTGACACAAATTGATTTTTTCCATTGTGTTAACATCGTTAGGGCAAAATAGATCAAAAATTCACTTTAGCCCTCCTTTTGTTCTGGAAGTGTTTACACAAATATTTTATATTTTTGTATTTTTAGGCAGTTGCCAAATTAAGTTCTCCCTGAGTTTTGGCTATTCTAATTTTCTCCCTGCATAACCTTACAATACCCTTGTAGTCCTCCTGAGTTTCCTGCAACTTCTTCCAAAGGTCATAAACTCTCTCCAGCTAAAGAGCTCTGGAAATCTTTTCTCATGAAGAATCCTCAGCATATATGTCTAATTTCTCCATTTCCCTTTTTACTGTGATCATCATCAATCATAGAGTCATAGAATGGTTTGGATTGGTAGGGACCTTAATGATCATTTAGATCCAAAGCCCCACCCAAGGGTAGGGACACCTCACACTAGATGATCTTATAAAGAAAAATCTAGAAAAACGTGAGATAAAAACTACTGCCTAGTGTTTTGGAAATTTAAAGGCTTCAGTTCACTTTGATCATGGTGTGCAAAGCTGGACTCCAACACTGGACCATCACTGACCCTTACCCATCTATCCTCTAAGCTGGTTTTCTGCTGGTTTTACCCAGCCAAGTTAAATAGCCTTCATTATCAACAAGCCCAAACAAACCAAGCATTTTTGCAATATTCCTGTTGAATACATTTAAGTAAATCAGCCTTTTAAATGAATAGGTTCCCTGTGCAATGCTCTTATCACTCAACAGATTCCTCCTATAATTAGACTGTATTGCTTTATAAATGTACTTTTCCTTTATAATAAAAGGAAGGAAAATTACTTGCAAAAAGCAAACACCTTCATCAAATAAGGTTCATGTAAATTCATTATTCAAATGCAGAGCACAATTTGCAGGTATTCACTACCTGTGCACTATGCCTATCGAATATCAAAAAGCACCAACTGAATTTTATGCTTTGTAATGTACATTAAGTAGCTTGTATTTGTTTTGTATTAAAGCAATTCCATGAGCTATGTTAACTATGTGCCATGTTCAACAATAGCACTAACAGTTGGTAAATGAGACCCTTTATGTTTAATCTAACTCAACACATTTCACAATTCACATTCAAATTGCCCATCAAGAATTTTAATGTACTAAAAAGCCATTCCAGACTAAATAGACAAGTTTTGCAGTCTTCAACCATTTTCCAGTAGCAGAGAAAGCTACCCTACCTTTTCTGCTTCTGGGAAAGATTTACAGAACTGCTTGAAACTGAGGGACAAATCTCAGCACTCTGAGATAAATATAGTTTCTGCATCTGCCCATTTGTCTGCAAGCCCATTTTTATTATCTAATATGAAATTTTATTCTGGTTTCAAACTCAAGGACCAAGGCTTTTCTCTCTACTTCGGATGCTGTTTTCCAAGATCTGAGATTTCTGGTTATTTGGTCTTTGGAAATTAAATTGTAGTTATGACTTGAGCTAAAACTTTAATGCTTCCACTTCATTTGTGAAAGTGCTTGAGCAGTAGTGGAAGAAGGACAAGTTTTTTGTTCCATTTTCTGAAACTGGTTGCATATCAGTAACTACTTTTGTCCTAAAGAGGTTATAATGCAAAATACATAAAATGAATGCTCAGAGAATTCATGGAAGAGGCAAAGAATGTCTTTTGAGCCATTGTTATGACAGAAATTATGTGCAATTTAAAGAGAAAAAAATAATCTAGATGATTGAAAATAAAAAACTTTTGATTATGATATTTCATAAGGAAAACAACAACTAACCATTATGACCACCACCAACAACAACAACAAAAAGGAAAAATTCTGCATTTGGATTGACTAAGAATATTTTTATAAATATTAATGGTATATAAAGGAAAAAAACCCATATGCATACACATAAAGATATTTTAGGAGTTTAGGATGGATATTAAAAAAGATTTCTTCACTAAAAGGGTTGTCAGGCATAGGGACATGCTGCCCAGGAAAGTGGTGGAATCATTGTCCCTGCAAGTGTTCAAAAATGCCTTGGATGTGGCATTTGAGGACGTGGTTTAATGGTATAAATGATGGTGGTGCTGAGTTGACATCTGATAATCTTAAAGGTATTTTTCTCACCCCTAAGGATTCTGCATGTGTGCATATGTATATTTACACCTCCATTCAGCTATGGAAAACTGCCAAACACAAACAACTCCCCCTCATTCATTCATTATCAATACAAACATCTTTTACATCCCTGTGCCAGGCAGTGAAAAATTATTGGCAAATCTAAAAAAACCCCGTAGTTTAAAGATATGGAAGCCCACAGAGGCCAGATTGTGGATGCCATTCTGCGGTGACACTGTTTCTTCTCAGCCTGGTTTTGGAATTTCAGATGTTTTTATTGAACAGAGAAACCAGAGACTACATATAACAGGCATGGGACGACACAAATCTTAGTCCAATTTGGCAGAAAAGTAATGCATTTCTGGTTTTTGTCTGACAACAGCAGATATGTGAACACAGAACATTCTTGAGGGTCAGATGACACCCACATAAGCCAGCTCCTGTAAATCTCTTTCCTCTAATATCCACCGACAGGAAGACAGCATGCTTATAGGAGGAACAGCTATGGAAAACTGAGAAAATTAATATTTTCCATTAAAAAAGTAAAACTGAGGACCAAACATTTAAGATAAATAGAAATATGGGACCAGGATGTGTATTTTCTATCAACTTAATAAACTGCTTTTTTTGTATTGATTTATTAGTCTGTATTTGATATGTTGGTTCATTATCCAAAGCTCTAAAATGAAAGTAAAATCATTATGTTATATTTAAGTTCTATTTCAGTTACACTAATAACACTAATCCAAGGCAGTGACAATATATGGAACTATTTATGTTATGCCTCTCACTAAATCTGTTATGTAAGAAAAAGTAGGCTGGTATTTCATAAATACAATTTGACATTTATATTACTTCTAAAAATTAGAGCCACTTTGTTAAAACCCCTGGGATAATAACGCAGTAGAAAAAGTATTTGACATTCCAGTCAGATTTAGTGACATGTTCAGTATAATTTACATTTTGTACGAAATTAGCAGTTGGAAAGTATTTGACTTGAGACCCTTAAAAATGAGGAGCCATCAAGCATGAAAAAGAGCATTCTCTGAACAGATAGAGAATTCTCCTGGTCAGCTCTAATTTGTCTTATTTGTGTCAGTGACTCTAAGTCACTGTTCTAAATGGAGGCTGTAGTTTGTCACTTGCAATTGGCCAAGGAAGAAGAAGTGGCCAGAAAAGTATTTTTAGGAAAATTACCATCTAAAAATATCATTCTAGTAAAGCAAAAGTGTTTCACAGATTGCACTGATTTCCCTTTAAGTTCTTCTAGGAGAAAAAGCACTGACAATGTTCCAAATGTCTCATATTGACCCACTTCAAAAGAAAAAAAAAAAACTTCTCATATTTCTCACCTAAAATACAATTTCTGGCTTTTATTCATTTTATTTTTCATCAAGAAAAACTTCATATAGCAATATATTTTAGAATTTAAAGATCAAAAAACCTCCCAAAATACTTCAGCTCATGCACAAATGTTTTGGTTTCTTGTGGGTGATTCCCCAGATTTTTCTTTTAGGGGGCATTTCACAATTTTTTAATTTCTATGCAATTATTTGAAGTCTGTTTCCCACTCACTTTAAAAACTAAACTTAGTGACAGGATGCTGCTACATGCGATACATCATCAGAAGTGTCTGCAGTCACAATGGGTCTTCATGTAAAAGCACATATAGGGTATTCTATAGAAGTTCTTGAACAATTCTGATTATGATAAATAAGAAGGGGAAAATCCTTTTCCTCCACCTGATGTCTAGGGTTTTACATCAACACAGAGAAAATTAAAGCTGCAAAAACATTGCTTTAGCAGTAAATTAACCACTGGGGAAAATGTGTCATGAAAGTCAGAGCAGTGACTGACCCAAGGCATCCATCTTTTAAGAGGAGCACTGAATCATCTGGCACAAGAAAAGTTGTATGAATCATGTATCATAGAATCACAGAATCTCCTGATTTGGAAGTGATCCTTTAGGATTATTGAATCCAATTCCTTGTCCTCAACTGCTTCTCATATGTCTTCCCCTCTAGACCCTTCACTCTTTTCATCGCCTTTCACAATTTTCATAATCTTTCTTTGGACACTCTGAAATACCTTCATATCTTCCTTATATTGTGGCACCCAAAACTGCTCCCAGCACTGGAGGTGAGGCTGCCCCAGTGCAGAGCAGAGCAGCACAATCCCCTCCTTCGCCAGGCTGGTGATGCTGTGCTGATGCCCCCAGGACAGGGTTGGCTCTCCTGGCTGGCTCAGGTTCAATTTGTCATCAGCCAGGACCCCCAGGTCCTGTCCCACAGCTGCTTTCCAGCCTCATTCCCCAGTCTGTCTGTACATCCAGGTTCCCCATCCCCTGCAGGATCCAACACTTGCCCTTGTTAATGTCCATACTGTGGGTGATTCCCCATTTCTCTGATTTATTGAAATCTCTCTGCAGAGCCTCCCTGCCCTCAAGAGACTCAACAGCTCCTCTCAGTTTAGTGTCATTGACAAATTTACTTAGTATTTCTTCAATTTCTGCATCCAAGTTGTTAATGACATTGAGGAGAATTGGGAAAAGGATGGAGCCCTGCAGAATCTCACTATTTTCATTGCCAGCTCGATGCCACCCTGTGTTGGGGAGCTGTTTTCATGAACAGGTTGGGACTGCTGGGGTACATTCCTTGAGCTTTTATTGCAGCATCAGCGTCATTCCATGGTTGAGACAATAGAAAGACAGCAAAGCTCACCTACAGCCAGCAGCAGACAAAGATTTCTTTGTACAGAACATTTTAAAAACTTTCTAGCCAATAGCATATTGCTAAAGCTTACAGACAATTGTTCTAGCCAGTTACTAAAAGTACACATGCATCTGCTTCACACAATGCTTGCTTGTCTGCTTTCTATTAACATTACACAATACAGCATTATTAAGCTTAAAACCTTCTACTATCTTGCTAAGCATATTTTCCTGCAGTCCTAAGGCCTATCTTAGCCAAGCCTAAGACTCAAGCTATTGTTTAATGGCCTTCCTTGCTGTACAATTGTAATTTTTCTACTTTCAGACTTTGAAGCTGCAGCCAGTTCTCTGTTCTTTCCAAGGCCTGCTTTCTCAGCTTTCTAAAAATCTTCCTATCTGTACTATTTCCCACATTACTCTATCCACTACAACCCTTTGGATGTGTTTTTATTTTCTTCTGTTACATTTGTGTCTGAAAATGTCATGTTACTTCATATCTTCATATTGTTATTACTAAGATTCTGTGTAGGGAACATTCACAAAGCACACTGTGAAACCCTTTGGCTAAGAGATGACAAAGCAACACTGAATAATTACAATTATATGGGGAAACCCCCCCAAAATATTAAAAGATTAATGTTTATGAAAAAGGGGGACAGATTAGGTACAAATATTTATATAAATATCTTTCTACCTATTTAGCAATCTAAAGCTGGTCTTTATATGTAGTTTTAAATTAAATATTTATTAATACATAGACACTCACCGAGCAAATTCTGATCTCCTAATAAAAAAATAACACCATGGAGACATCAAAAAGGGCCTTAATACATTGTCCTTTCTGATTAAAGAAAGTCCATGCTGCCTACTCACAGATAAGGAAAGCAAATCCACTCCTGTTTCTGTGATCAAACAAGGACCCCTTAGCTGAAGAGCTGCCTTGTTATTACTCATCTCTGCAGGCAGCAGCACAAAACACTAATTTCTTAAAAGAACACTTGTTAACATCCTTGTGTCTCCCACCTGTATGTACAAACACACACACATGGAAAAGAGGACCCTGTTCAGCGATATTAACACAATTGTGCCATTACAATTACTCAGGACATCAGAAAATGTCAAAAATGTTTTGATTCAACTTGCATGCCTGGCAACAGGGAAGGATGTGCTCAGCTGTGGCTCTGGCTGGGGTGGAGATGGCTTTTTGCTGTGTAATTATACAGGTTAGCAGCTGGCAGGGTATTTCTCTTTATATCATTGCTGTAAACTGTCTGATATTAAGTATATGAATAAAGAGCTAAGTTGCTAAATAAATTCTTTTCCCCAGGATTTTATAGATTATTATTGGCTTTATTTAAAAACATTTATATTACCTAGGGGTAAATGACCAAAGCTCTAATACATGTCGCAGTTTGCTTGTATAAGAGTGGTGAGATTAGTACCTAGGAAAACTTGTATATTTAGACCATAAACATGTCCTGCTCAGCTCACCATCCTGGGCTCCCTTCACAGCACAGAGAGAGAAACAGGCATTTTTGGAGCACAGCTCATCCCCTCTACTTTAAATGTTGTTGCTACAGAATCCTAGAATGGTTTGGGTTAGAAGGGACCTTAAAAGTCACCCAATTCCAAACCTCTGCCATGGGCAGGGACACCTTCCATGATCCCAGGCTGCTCAGAGCCTCAACCAACATGGCCTTGAACACCTCCAGGACTGAGACATGCAGAGCTTCTCCCAGCAACCTCTTCCAGTGCCTCACCACTCTCAAAGGAATTAATTTCTTCCAATTATCCAATATAAATATACCCTTAAAATCCACTACCAAAATCTACCCAAATCTACCCAGATCTAACCTTAAAACCTCCCTTGTCCTATCACTTCACACACTTGCAAAAAGTCCCTCTTCAACATTTTTATAATGCACAATTCCCTAAAAATGCTGCTTGCTTTCCACTGTGTATGAAAGGAAAGGGCTATGTAAGAAGACAATTAAACTAGAAGATCAGAGGCAGACAATTCAGAGTTGTGCAGAGAAGTTCCACATCAGTGCTTATTAAAAAAAAAAAGAAAAAAAAACCAAAAAACCCCTTAATTCATATAGTTTTGAACAAAGGAAAAAAATTTGGAGCATCCTGAAGTAGAATAAGTATTTTCTTGCCTCGGAGAGTAGAAATGTTTCAGACATCATTATTTGGATTGTTCACTCAGCAGTAATTGCTGACTCCAAGAAGCTGACAATCAGCCCCAGAGCAGGTATTTTTGGGTCTAGTGTGAGCTTGGAAATCCTCTTAAGAAAAATTAGGAGCTGAAGGGACCTGAGATGGAAGTGAAGAGGTGAGCAGGGAGGGGAAGGTCTCATTTTGTCCTCACAGGACAGAACGGCCACAGCTGATACAAGAGCTGGCTGAAGACTTTGCCAATGCATGTGGGCCAGCGTGGACCTAACAAACAAATTAAACTCAGTTCTCTTGCAGGTGAATTTTCTCTCATGGTGTTTGGCAGAATTTGCTACTAAACACAGCGACCTTCTATCAAACTGCATGTACCAAACTACTTGGCTCTGTGTTGCCTTCTGAAGCACAGACAAGAAGCAAATGGTCACTCTGACATGCTTTTTATGTAATAAAAGCAACAATGAGGACTGCAGCTTCCTATTTAGAAATGCCAGGCTCTATTATGTGCTGACAGTCACTGCCAGACAGAAAGTGACTTCAGGCTTGGATCTCTGTTCACGTAGGACAAGAGCTACAGGAATAATTGATTTTACAGTTCACTGCCCAAACAGAAAAAAAAGAATCATGTTAAGTCAACTTAGAAAGAAGTATTTCCTTCTTCAAAGTGAAATGAAACACCCTTCTTTTGGTTTTTTTCTTTTCCTTTCCAAAGACATTTTCCTTAGTGATTGCAAGCTGTCTAGTCCTTGTGACTTAACATTTCAAGACCTGTCACTTAAGCACCACAACAAACATTTTACAATTTTATTATGAGCTACAAACACAAATTAAATAATATCTTAAACTCACCTATTCACAGTGAATTTAGATAAATTGACACAAGCTGAGTCATGTAACTTAGCACAGGACACCATAGCAATTATTTAATGTAGGGAGCAGTAAACATTAGGATGCAGAGAGGATGTTCATATGGAAATATATTCCAACCTATTGTAGTATATGCCTTTTTCACAACTTCCCACAGAGGTGGTGGACTCAACTCAGCAGTCACACAACTCTGTCTCTGACCACAGAGGTTTCTTTGAGGTTTCTGGGGTTTCTTTCCTACTAGGAAAATGTCATGTCAGTGGGCTGCAATGGACAGGAGGAGAAGCAATGCTGACATTGCATCGTCTGCACATCAGGCAGATTCTAGAAATAACCCAACTCTCCCTGCATTTGTCTATTGATGTTCCACTTGGGCTTTCTGAAATTTGGGTCCTTTTTTACCCTTCCAAAATGTTGACAGGAATGGCCTCAAAATTAAATGCCAAAGTGAACAAATATTTGATGAGTTCTATTTTTAAGGAAGAGCATTATAAGAAATCAGACTGGTTAGGGTTATCCTGATATCCTTCCCCTAAGCACAGGATGCACTAAACAGTCTCATTAATGAAATGTCCCTATTGCAACCACTCTGGTTCTGTTTATGCAGAAGGTCATGCCAATGAAAACTTATTTAGGGCTATTTGAAATTCTCCAACAGTCTGTGCTTGAACTGCATGAAGACCTTGAGCACATGAAGCACACAAATTTGCCATTTCAAGCCAAAAGACCCAAAAGCCTCACAACCTGCCACTCTCTTAAAGCTATTCTCAGCTACAAATATGTTTGTGTATGGAGGAGAATTGCTTACTTCAAACACTGGAGCACCACTTGTGCACAAGGAAAGACTGAAAGGCAAAGATGGGAATCCTCCTGTCTAAAGAAAGGAATATATAAAGAACCAGACACAAAAAAAAATTCAGGAAGGATACTAAAGAGATGATAAAAATTAGGTCTCACTTCAAGGAGGTGGTGAATTTCCTCATTTCTGTTCACATTTTGTAGAAAATACATTTATGAGCTAGATACTGCCTCAAGCAAAATCTGAGGAGCACTATTCAAGCATCATAGAAAAACAGGAAGAAACAGGTCATACTTCCTTTTCTTGGGAAACCTAAAATTCAAAGAGGCCATATACATTTTAAAAAAATAATTTAAAATTTGCCTATATTCCACATCAATCCAACTGGCTGAGCCACTTGTTTTACCAACACTCACTGGAATTAGTTGTGAGGAATTTATATCTACTTTCTTACAACATAGCATGGTGCCATAAGAAGAATTGTGAATTATTTTAATAACAAGAGTATAGACATGAGTGCCTTTTAGCAGGAGTTTATGAATTGCACCATTTGCTTTCCAGGCTACCACAGCAGGTGGCCAAGATCACTGAACCCTGTCATTTTGCTACCACTGGCTTGACTTCTGAAATTATAGGTACGATCTGAAAATAAGTTTCTAGTAGGTTATTTTGGTTCTTGATCACACAGACTCTCATAGGAGGGAAGAGATACAGTGCCAACCATGCCCACCCAAATCTATTTATTGAGAGCTTTGCCCAGAATTCACTGTTGAAATGTCTATAATCAGAGCAGTTGCTGCACGCTGGTTAATTACCTTTGTGTTCACAAATGGAGATAAAAAATGAAACAATCACAACACCATTTCTGATCTTTTCCTCATCTTAGCAAATTTAAACATTAGCAACAATGTCAAACAATGGCTAAAGAGGAAATATTTAACTGTCTTTTAGCAGTGAAAAATTACTTCAACCTTTATGAGTTCATTTTTTAAGCAGCTTGACATTTCGTTACCAAGGCAGAGTTTTTGTTTTATTGTTTCCTTCAGCCACAAGTGTTACCAAGTAGGTTCCTATGATTCATATGCAAGTGGAAAGAAATCATGTCTCTATTGACAGGACTGTTATTTTTTATTATTATTTACAAATGCTCCTGCATATCCCAGACATTGTACTTGATTCATTATTGACTTCTATTTTTCCCCAAAGAGGTGAGTAAAAGATTTTGACTTCTATAGTCTTTGTCAAACCAGATCAGAAGAGAAATCCAACAAGTCTTGTGTTTTGCAAGCAATCACAGTCAAGAATTTGATGCTCACGGAGGAGACAGAGATAAACAAAGAGAACAAAATAAAAGCCTAAGCCCTGACAGCTTCAGAAATTGAATTCCTTCCAGCAAAAGTCATCCTCAAATTACCCAAATATTGGTTTATATCACAGCCTCACAGTTCCCATCCCTTCAGAACAAGGGCTGTGTCAGTGCTGTCATTTTGCACAATTGTGACAAATCCCAAAGTTCACAGAAGCACCTTCTGGCAATGTGTTATACCAGCTCTCTCAAGGGCTGCAGAAATGGGGAGAAAAAAAATCCTTTTATTGGGTCTAAATAGGCCTTTTTCAGGTTACCTGAATTTTGTCCATTATTGTATTGTGAAAAATAATTATTGTGTAAAAACAATCAACAGAAGATCTGTTGTGAGAACATTCTTCAAGGTCTGTTGCAAAACCAAGACAAATCAATTTTCATTAATTCCCTACTTATTTTGCTGAAGATAACTCTGAGAATCAGAGTCTCACCACTCAGGTAATTGAAGTTGTCAGAGTGACCCAATGAGATCCATTAGATTTTTCTTTTAGAAATGTTTCAAAACCTGTTTTTTAATGAATATTATTTAATTTTATAGTATTAACTTGTTATTTTATTTCAAATCACACTCAGAAAAATAATTTACAGCCCGGATTAAAGGCACTTTCCTTCTTGCAAAAAATTGCTCTGCACAAAAATTGCTCCTCCGTGGCCCAGGTGCTGTAATTTTGATCTGGTTTCTTTGATGTGAGGGATGTGGTTTCTATGCCTTTTGCTGCCAGGAAACAGCTCAATGTCTAATCCTGTGATTATGCCACATTCCTGAAGTCTTCACTTATGACACTCTCAGGCAATGAATCATTTATAGGTCTTTCACATGCATGCAAACATACATCAAATGGAAAAGCCAATGATAAAATAATATACAGTCCTTTTTATCATTGCAGAAATCTACAATTTCTGTTCTAACACTGAAACAGAAATAATGGCTAATCAGAAAATTTCCTGGGTATGTTACTTTAAGGCAATTACATTGATATGTTATAATTTACTGCAACAAAATAGAGAACTTTTGAATAGCTGGAACTGTATAAATTTGCATAAATATTACATCTTCACAGGTTCATTTTCATAGCCCCATAGATACCTCCTGTATTATGCATAGTACATATACCAGCCCTCAACTAATTTACACTCAAAGACAATCAAATTTCATGAGCTATGAGTAGCTTACCATTTATTCTGTAGCCCATAATTTTATGGCGTTAAATAAAATACTTCTAATGAGTTCAGCAGTGGAGAAAGAGAATGATTGGCAGCTCTGGAGAGTTGAATTGTATTTGTTTACAAAAGAAACACAATGTGCAGAGCAGAACCAGAGCTTTGCCACCCACATGAACATTACTGAGCACTGCCTTGGGGGTGTCCTGGTGTCCTGCTCAGCCTTTCACCCCTGATTCTCCTCAGCCAGGAAGAACTAATTCCAGCAGAGACATTGCAGATTGCATCCAGGCCTAACAAAAACCTGTGAGATGGCAATGGCTTCTGCCTTGGGTCATCAAAGAGTAGATATATGATGCCTTCAACTGACTTTGTGGCTTTTTCCTACCCACAGAAAGAATTTGGGAACATCTTGGGAGACCTTACAGCAGCCTTTCAACACTTAAAGGCAATTTATAAGAAATATGGGGACAGGCTTTATAGCAGGGTGTGTTGGGATAGGACAAGGGGTAATAGTTTGAAACTAAAAGAGAGCAGATTTAAACTAGATATTTTGTGATGAGGGTGCTGAGAAACTGGACTGGATTGCCCAGAGACCTGGTAAACGTCCCATTGTTGCAATAGGACACAAAATAAAATGGCACACATGCTGGAACTTCTGAGGTAAAAAAGAAGGGAAGTTTATTATTGGCTTTGATATATATAGAATTTGAAAAGTGACTCTGGATTGGAGCATGAATTTGCCACCTCTCCAATGACACTGGACAAACTAATAGTTTATTAATTTTCTTTTTCTCTAGAAAAGAATGCAAAACCAATCATTACTTACATAAATGTACACGAGAAACTCCATTACAAAAATGTAAACCTTAGAAGGCTTACAAGAACTTAGAAGAACAGGGCAGCATCCCATCTCTGGAAACATTCAAGGCCAGGTTTGAGCAACCTGTTCTATTTGATGCTCATTGCAGGTTTGGACTAGACGGTGTTTAAAAGTTCTTCCAATCCAAACCATTCCATGACAAGGAAGAAAGGGATGAGTAAAGGCTTATCTGTCTTGGCCTTATCAGATCTACTTGGAACCAGAGGCAGCAGATGAACAATACTGCAGCTCCTTCAACACACCCAGCTAATCTGGGATCACGCAGGGACTGAGTGCACAGATATGAACAATCCATCAGATCCTGTTCAAATACCATACTGTGAAGCTGAGAACAGCACAGTAAATACTATGGTAAAACTGGGCTGACTGGAAGCTTGATTTCTCAAGGTTTATGCTGGCCAAAAAACTAGTATAAACTCATTTTCCTATGACTGTGTGTGGCTTACCCTAAATAAGTCTTTAGACCCATATTCTTACCCAAGTACTCATATGTGTAACTGTATGAATATTCACATGCTTTCTCTGATTTTGCAAAGAGCTTCCTTGAAGCATTAACCAGTTTTGACACAAATTTCTTTTCTTTTTGACATTTGAGTACAAATTCTGGATATGTGATTAAGTCATCTTCCAGAAGAGATTCTAAAATTATTCTTATTTTGCCATAAAACTACCAAAAATGCTTTGTTGGCTAAACTTTTGTCTCATGCTATTTACCTCTGGCAGCGCTTTTGAGAATCATAATACACTGATCTATTTCTTTCTCTTGCCCATTCTTATCTGATTGTCACATTGCCAAATCGTGTCTGATCTTTGGAGAAAACATTAGGCCATTTGAATAGGGTCAGTTGGTTTTGCACAAACTGACTTTGCAGGGACTGCACTTCTAAGTGTTCCTGCCTAGCATTGCACCAAAACTGATAATTCTTATCAGCTGTGAAGCTGTTTCTTGGGTCACTATGACTGACATGATGGCTGTGAACAGAGGTGTAGGGTTTTGCTGTCACTTGAAGATTTGTTTCCACAAAGCAAGCCAAAGTGGTTGGAAAAAGAGGGATTCTCTTTTGTTATTCCTCAGCCCCCGAGCTGCTGTCTGGGACACTTGCCAACAGCAAAGGGTTGGCTTCCAGATGATGGATCTCCCTCTCCTGTGCTGTGTTGGCATCTCTGCTCACCCTGGAAAGGCCAGCAGCTCAGAAGCTGTGAGAGATGATTTGGTCTCCCGTCAGGAGCTCTCTCTTCATCAGAGTCAGTGGGAACTGTTGTGCCTTAGGAGCTAAGGATTAGTGCTCCTTAGAGAACATGAACGTGATTTTTAAGCAAGGTACCACTGGGAAAAATACTGAGAAGAAAGAAAAAGTGAATAATAAAACATTCTTTCAAAAGTTAGAGAGCAGTCAAGTCCAGCTCCTGAAGTGAGGAGTAGAAAGTCTCTGCCCACTGCTACTGCACTTCAGGGAATAAAGAAAAAAAAGGTATTGCACAAGCCCCTTCCTATAAAATTCCTGAAAGATCAATGCTGAAATCTCAAGAAAGGAATACCTTGAATTGAAAGAATGTAAATGGATGCAGACACATAAATGGATGCACCATTTAAATGGATGCACCACATAAATGGATGCAGACAAAGTGAGAAATTATGGTGAGGGAAGCCAAATAAATTCTTCAATATGTAACTGTAATAGTAGTTGTGAAAGAGAAATATGTTCTCCATGCTTAGTCTGTCTTTTACCACACTACTCACAACCCTCTAAATCAGTCATAATAAAAATACTTTCAGTTATGTAAGTCTAGATGAGATTTGGAAACAGAATGCAACAATCTGATTTTTTCCAATACATAAACAATGCAGAAAAATAGCAAAAAAAAAACACATGAAAAGAGCAACTTCCTATGAAACTTCTATTGCTTAACAAAAGGAATAAATTATCAGTCCAAGATGAGCAATTCCCAGGCATTTTCTCCAGAACAAGTCACCATCACCCTCCCATCTGGAGTCTCACGAGAATCTCCACTTGATGTCACGCCATTTTCATTGAACACCCATAGCAAAAAGATTGCAAGGCTTTTTTAACACCATGTTTCAGGCCTAAACCCAAATTAATCTCAGTTTTGAACTCCATAAAAATACAGATAATTTCTTTGCTATACGCTGCACATGTCAGATCAGAAAGTAAGAACCACAGAAAAGAAATATGCCAGTGATTAAAGAAACCAGTTATTGTCACATTATTAGTCACATATTTTCTGCTACAGCTAGGAGATCATTTGGTTTTTTCTAGAGATCAGCCATTTATCTTCAGGCAACCAAAGATTAAAGATTTCATCAGTAATTATCACAAATGGTGCCTTGAACATACTGATTAAAGATACTTGTCATTTTACTTTATAAAGAGCAGTATATCAACTGTCTTAGTGTTTCAGAATAATTATGTGTTGGACATCTGCTGGAGTCCCAGTCACAGCTAATCACCATTTGCATCAGCAAGACACCCAAGGAATCCTTTAAAACCACCCATTACAAATGCATCCTAACACATGAAAGAAGTGTTTGCCATTCAAGACTCACACCCAAGCAGAGAAGTCTGAGATGAAAACTAAAAGCATTTCAATGTAAAATTAACAATACTAGATGAAATTCTGATGTAAACAACATTGAGCAGTTATAAGTAAAAGCTATTTTAAATACTGGGATTTTTAAAAAATTTATTTTAAAAAAACAGTAATATATGTCAGTTGTCTTAGAACCATAGAGTCATATTACATATTACAATTCTCACAATAGATCCTATTTGGGCACATCTCTAATGCACAATCACTGCAGAATCAAAGAATATTTTGAGCTGGAAGGGATCTACAAGGATCATCATACTGAACTTTTAATTGAATGGCCTGGACAGGGATCCAACCAAGAACTTTGGGGTTATTAGCCCTATGCTCTAATGAACTGAGATATTCTCAGGGTCTTCTCACTTCAAGAGCTGAAAAAGTTAACTATTTGTCCAAAGATCCATAACTACAGAGAAAAAAAAAAAAAGAAGACTAAACCACAGATGACTGCTATGAGACATAAAATGTAGGTTTGAAAAATATTTTGGTGCTAGGCTAGAACAGCTCAGGTTTTGCATATGTTGCTGAAAAGATGAAAATATTAGCAAACTGTCTGTGGAAAAGAACATTTATCATCAACAAATTTTATTTGAATGACACTCCTGGTTCTTGTGTTATGCCAGGCATAAACCTCATGTCTTTTGGGACTGCTGCATCAATGCTAGATGAAAGAAGAGCACTTCTCATCAAACACCAGCACCTTATTAATGAGAAATCATAGATTAATCAATCTGATTACTTAGAAGTCAATTTATCTGCAGTGCAACTGCTAGCCAAATGAAAATAAGATTACTGTGAGTACAGTTTATTAATAATCCCCAGTATGCCATTGATTCAACTTGATTATAACACAGCAGGCATGTGATGCACAATATTACAAAGACATTAAACCAGCCTGACAACAGTGAATACAGAAGAGGTTTATGCTACTGGGTAAGGCACAGAAATCCTGAAGTGTTAGTGACCACTCAATTTGCAGATATGAAAGGAACAGTTTATTTTATTGTAGATAAATAAAGCTGCTGTTATTTTCCAGTATTCAGCTCTCAGGGCAGCTGAGATCACCTGAAAGAGTGAGTCAGTGTGGAGTTGAGACACAGACCTTGTAACATCCAAAACAACCCTTTGAACCTCCTCACACAGAAAAACAATTTAGCAGACACAGAGGGGAATTCAGGTTCCCCAAAGGGACACCAGTCACACATAGCTCATGAAGCTGTTTCACCCCACTGCCACCTCCCAAGACTGCAGTAGATATGATCCTGTTTTGAACACATATCTACAGTGATATATATTCCCTGTGAGCATTGGTTATGGGCTGAAAATAACTTGAAAAAGTTGTAGTGCTTCTTATTATTTCATAGATTTTATTATTCTGTAGAATTATTCTCTTCTAGTTTTTTGACAACAAAATTGTCTTTCTTCATATTTTTCTGACAACCAAAAACATCTTCTTTCAAATATCTTCATTGTCTTAATTGTGCTTGAAGGGAAAAGTACAGTATAGATATAGAGAAAATGTTAGAGAGGGAGGAAAGGAGGAAAGGAGAAAAAAAGCTCCCTGTTTGCTGGATAGGGAAATGAGAAGAGACAGAAAGACATTCAAAAAAATCACCTAGGTTTAAATAGAATTAATTATTATAGCTACTCTGCTAAGCCAGGAGATGAGGAAAGTGTCAGTGAGGTCCAGAAGTAATTTGGTGAGATCCAGGGAAAATACACGTGTACAATCCAAAGCTGCTGGCATTAATTAATCTCCACAGTGAGAAGTCACAAGTGCAGAACAAGAACCCTTCAGGGTCTGTCATTAAGCAGTGGCACCTCAGCAGCCCAAATGCAGAAGATTGGGTGAGGAAGTGGAAAGAAAAGCCAATTGATGCAGACTATCTTTAAAAATGAAGGCAGTCAAATGCCTTTTCAGTGAGAAAAAAGCAAATCAGTGACATAAACTAGATGAGCACTTCCACAGTCAACCTGTGGGCCTAAAAAGAGCATTAACTCTCTGATGCCTCCTAGTCCTATCAGGAAAAAAGAGGATAAATGGAAAGGATGACCTATATATAATATACCAAGGTAAGAGTCTTCTACTTTGTATTTAAGAAACATCTGGAAAACATAACTTGGCAGTTTTAATATCATATTTCAGCACATTTCTGGCTTTCCTGGGGGTTTAAGACTACTGCAAATCCAGCCACTACTCTACTGTGTTCAAATCTTTTCTGGAGCATGCGTGGTAAATTCTCTTTGTTTAAAGTGGGGGAAGGTTCTTCTCTCCTCTCACAGAGGCTCCCCTGGTTCCATTCCCCTCTGATACTAAAACTCTTGCAACATAAACTCAAAACACCATGCCACTAATTCATCTACTGCATGTGATGACACTAGTAAGAGCAAAATTTACTTTTGTGATCCAATCTGCTTCTTGAATTTGTAGAATTTATACCAAAGCTATAAAAATGAATAAATTGGGAAATTAGTAAAGCTTCAGGCTCTACAAACCACACCTTTCCTGATGTTTTATGCTTAGACTTGGGGAAAAGAGTGCAATAGGAATGATTTAGAGTTCCTACACTGGAATTCTGAAGTATTCTGGAAGAATAATCTATCTGCAGCTGTCAGGGGAAAAATAAGCTCTTTTTGGTTTACTCACAATAACTAAGGCTAAAATAATGAAAGTCTTGACTGTTTTCACTCCTTGAGTAAACTGAATAATCAGATTTGGTTCCCTAGAAAAGATACTAAACAGAAGGCACTTGCTCAGGAGATGCATTTTAAGAGCTTAAGCCTGGAGATTTATTAGATCAAAGAAAACACAGAAATGCACATGCAATGTAGAAGGAGCTGAAAATAGAACTATTCAGACTAAAAACTGGTTAGACCACTATCCATGGTCCATAGTCCAACCATGGACTAATTGTTCCATGGCAGTTTATGTTATAAAAGGAAAGTAACCAACATCCTTATAAAATTGATTTTCCCATGTTCTGCCTCTCAGTGAAGCTATGTCAGCCTTGGAAGACAAGATCTATTAATGCTTCACCCTAGATTTAGCCAGTTGCATCAAATCAGAATAGTTTACAAAAAGAAATTTGTGTGGTATATTTTGAGTTCTGGTATTCAACAGTTACTAATTCAGGCATGCAGTAGGGAAAGTCCAAACAAAAATATACATAAAGCAATCAGAGAGGTCTGCAGGTTTTGGGGATTTTTATTTCATTAAAAGGATAGAATCCATTCTTATGCCCACTGGCTGTGAGGCAAAATTCTCCAAACCAATTGAAGTTTAACAAATACATTCAAACAACCTGGAATCGTATCTACAAGTTTTTAAAGAGAAGAAAACTTGACCCAGTGCTAAGCACTACAGCAAGGTAAGAACTAATATAACTCCTCTTCCTTCAATCCCTTACAGCCTGGTATAAACTTCCATATAAACCAGCTGTCAGTCACATGCCCTTTGCTTGGAGTTAGGTGTAGTACCACAACAGTTTCTTTTCTAGCTCTGAATTTTGTTTTTTTTTTTTAATGTTAAGCCAAGAGAAAATAGCTTTTGCTCATTATCATGCATCATGCAGAGGCAAAAAAAGGCCATCATGGTCTATTAAATTAAAACACTCAACTCAATAACAGATTTCATGACTTATGGAGGTTTCTGAAGCTAAGCAAATGCACATCTGGCCATGTGGACTGTGCAGAATTATATTTATGATGTTTGGTGTGTGGCATTCTGATGACTGCAGGGTAGCAGTGTGCTAAAGCCAGTTCTTGGCAGAGCAATTTCCTTTTGGTATTTCATAGTTCATCTGCTGGGATAATAATAATTGTATTGGCTCTGACTGGGCTGGAGTTACCTTTGCCCATGGCAGCCCTCCCAGTGCTGTGCTGGGCATTGGTGGCTGCAGAGGTGTTGGTGGCACTG
>JAHXMQ010000807.1:145658131-145702003 GCA_020466415.1 Ammodramus savannarum pratensis | reverse complement strand
ATTTATTCTTTAACTCTGTTTGGTCTCTGTTCTAGGTCAGCCTTGACAAGGCATCAAGCACCAGCACTGTCTCCAACATTCTCCCATCAGCAGGGTGGGAGTGGGCAAGATCCTGGGAGGGGACACAGCCAGGCCAGCTGACCCAAACTGGCCAAAGGGATATTCCACACCACAGGATGTGTGCTGAGCAAGAAAAGCTGAGGAAAAGGAGAAGAATGGGGAGCATTCACTGTTATAATGTTTGTGTTCCAGATAAACCACTTCACACCCTGAAAGCCCCATTTCCCAGGAAGTGATCGGACATCCCCTGCTGATGGGAAGGAGAAAATCAATCTTTTGTTTTCCTTTGCTTCTGCACATTGCCTTGATTTTGCTTCATTAAACTGATTTTATCTTTGCCCACAATTTTTCTCCATTGCACCCTATCCTGTTGAGGAGAGGAATGTCAGAATGGCTTGGTGAGCACCTGGCTTCCAGTTAAGGTCAACTCACCAAAATTATTCTGCCCTTAAAAAAAAAAAATATTCTACAGAGATAGGTAGAAGACAGAGTTTCCAGCTAAGGAAGAAAATAAGGAAGAAAATAAGTTGTTTTGTTTTTTTTTTTTCTAATTATAACAGAGCAAGGTTTTTTCCATTGAGACTAAAAGCAAAAACGGGAGTGGAGAGCTTTCCATTTCTCTTATTTCAACTTGTCCAGAGGATAATGAAAATAAGCACCACTCTCCAAAGAAGACTCTCTCTAATGTGATGAGATTGGCCCAAAATACAAACAGTTATTTAAATGCCTATGATGTGTACCAGAGAGGCAGAGGTTGAGGTCAGTTTGTTTGCCAAAAGCATACACTGACCCAATGTTTGGGACAGCAGCCTCAGGCCAAACATTCTCTCAGCCCTCGTTAATTCCCTGGTAGTTCCTCTGCACCAAGTGCTCTAGGCTTGCATATTTTTAATATTTATACAGAAAAGCTTTGACAGAAAAGGTTGAGGGAAGCTGAGGGCAGCATGTTTATCAGAAGCCTTGAATCAAGGTTTCTTAACAGGTTAATGGTTGCAATATTCTGGGGTGAGTTTCTAGAGCTGAGGAAACATTTTTGACAAAAATAAAAAAAACTCAAAAACAAATTCAACACAGAGCTAGCACTTAAAAACATTAAAAAGAAATTAGAAAAAAGATCAACAAAAATCAATAATCACTTTAAAACAACCAACTTTCTTTTAAAAATTGCACAAAGAGCTCTCCTTTTTACCTGTGGTAAGTAGCAAGATCAAAGACACACACTGACTGTGAGACCTGCATTGTGTGTAACACCCTGTCACCAACACACACAATACTCTGGACACAAAACCTTCTTTCATAACATCCTTAATAATGACTCATATCATCTGACTGTCATAAACAAGTACTGAAAGCCAGGACCTTTTCCTGAATAATTAATTTCACCTGACAGCAGACACCTGGTCGGGTGAATCCTGTGTTAAAAGTGTCACTGTCCCTGGGGGATATATCCATACATCTTGAACCATGAAATGGCCCATGCAGGTGGGGGCTGAACACCCAGGAATTGTGTAGCCAAGTTCCAGGTGGTTCATGCAGAAATGTTTGAAGGGTTGTTCTTCCAAAAAATCCTTCTACAGGAAATATAAACCCATTACATGTTCTCCACAGACTTTGTGGATGCTCTGTGTGATGGAATTTAAGCAAGACATCATTCCTCACCCTCCTTACCTCTGAAGATGTGGGTTTGCAGTAGCCAGCTCCAAATACTAGATTTTCTAATGACATACTGGACTGGTCTGGTCCCGCCTCCAGGTTGCCTTTACCAAGCCATGAACCTTTGCCTGGACGAGCAAAACTACAAGGAGAAAAATTAAGAAAAAAGTATTCAGAGGAGCATTGTTAGAGGAGAATCATTGTTGTCCCAGTATTACTTCCTTGCTTAGAAAAGATGATTTACATTTGGGTGAGTTTTGCTTTTGTTTATTTCAAATTGCACTGTAAATTCACGTTTTCCTTGAAAATGATCATTTTCCAGTGTGCAGTAATGTGAATGAAGTTTGTTTTCTAGGCATTCAGTCAGGTGGTTTGACTGTTATCTTTAACTCACTCCTTTCTCTGCTATCTTATAGATCTTTTTCCAGCATAATATCACACCAACACAACCTTTCCATCTATCCACATGGATCACATTCTTATGCAACCTCTCATCTTGCACCTTGATGGATGCAACATCTTTGTCGTTAACCACATCAGCCTTCCTCACCAGCATGATTTGTGCATGATCTCTCCTAATTACTGATATCTTTTCTAGCTCGTCCCAAACTTATAGTTATAGATTGGAGATTTGGTTGCCACTTCTCACTCTCCCATGGCATTAGCTTTCAGCACCAAAAGGATAAGACTTCAGCCAAAAAAAAAATGTCTTTTTTCTGGGCGCAATGTGATTTTGCTGTTATCCAAATTCTTACTCAAAAAACTGTCAGAATGTAAGCTGTTTTATTCTCAGTGCTGACTCTTGTGGTTAGTGCTCCCTTCTGGCTATATTTGTACATTTGCTATTGAAGACCAAGAATCCATTAAGGGTGGAATAACCTGTCTGAAGTTTACTCAGCATCAAGCCCACCAGAGTATTGATGCACAGTCAGGGCTCGTACTTTGGATTAATCTGAGCAGTGCTTACACCCCAGTTAATGATGCCTTTATATTCATTGGAGAGGAATTGGCATTTCCAGCATGAGTCATCTCTTGCTGAAGCAGTGATATCAAACAGATCAGAGGAATTTTACCCTCCAAGTATTTAATTCTAATTGTGGACTGTAAAGAGAGGCTGGATGACTGTCTCATCAACAACTGGAGATGAGATAACCATACTGTTAGTCCCTCTGATAACACATGCTATACACAAACTGCATCAATATTTCAAGAGGGAAATCAATCTACTTGTGGGGAATGCAATGAGTCAAATTACCAACTGTGATCACTTAAGTGCAATGAAAGTACCCAAAAGGGTTCTTAAAAAACATGCAGGCAAAGGTGGAACTGAAATTGTGAACTGTAGAAAAAAAGGGAAAAAACATTTATTTGCTGTTTTTACCAAGGGCAGAGGCAATGCCACTGGCTTTGTGCTACAGCTTCCAAACTGGGATCACCATCCACAGGTATCTGATGCCCATCCAAGCATCCTAAATCCCATTGTACCCAGGAGACCCGGTCTTCTTGAAAGAATAAAAACTTCCAGGATGGGGAGCACAAAAAACATCTCAAAAGCATAATGTGTCAGAACTAGAAGCCACAGGGAAGTGCCACTCCTGCTGCAATGCCTTTCCAATCCAAGGTTATTTCTCTATGGAGATGTGTATCACATGCCAACATCAGCTCAGATAAAACTAATGAATTGATATCTACACCAGATTCAGTTTTTAAGGACAGATGAAAATGCTGAGTACTGTACAGAAACACTCAGAAAACAGAGAATCATAGAATCAAAGAACATCCTGAGATGGAAAGGAGCCACAAGAATCACCAAAATCCAACTCTTGACCCTGCACAGGGCAGCCCCAAGAATTACACCATGTGACTGGAAGTATTGCCCAAATGCTTCTTGAACTCTAGAAGGATTTATATTAAAGATACAAACAACAAAAAAAAATCTTAATAGCTATACAAAAGGTGAGGTTCTTGTAGGAAACAGTTTTGCAACATTGCAAAAAGAATCTCAAGCAAAATTACAAATTGGACCAGTTTCAGAAGGTTAAATGCAAATCCCTGTCTTGTCTGTAGAACAAAACTGCTGCTTGTTTTAGATAAATACTGGCAAAAAGGTCATTCCATAAGAAGGAGGATGGGGTAGAACAAATCAGCAAATAGCTATTCTTGCTTATGTATATTTTAATTTATGCGATAAAAGCAATTTCCAGCTGGTTGCTTCTAAGCAGCATGAAGCCTTTCCAGGTATTTCCTACATGCACCATTTAAGATAAAAACAATAAATAAATAAACAAATTAATAAAGCTATTTCCGACAGACAAGAGCTACACACTGCTCTGAATAATTTCAGCTGTTATTGAACGATGTTGTCTGCTGTGGTCTGCTGGAAAGGCTCAAGAAACAAAAACAAAAAATGATTGCTGTGGTATCAGAGAGAGAAGCTTAAACAAATGTTCTGTGCACATGAAAAACTTCTCATTTGAATATGAGCAAAGCTTTCAAAGGTTTAAAGGGAAAGAAGAGCAGGTTTTAATGCCTTTTTTTATTTATCTTTTGCTTTTACAGCAGAGAAGGGGTTTTAATCTGCTGGTTTTATGGAAATTGAGTTCACATAGCACTGTAAAACAAAAACCTTCTTTTGGGAAACATGCCAAAACATCATCAGTCTGCTGAGGGTAAGTTTAAGTGGAAGGCTTACAAACTGCTGAGTCCCTCTAATGTTATCTGAAGTACATTATGATGGAAAAAAATTTTTATTAGCAATAACAGGTTCATTTGCTACATCAATTATTTTTTCGCTGTATATATTTCTTCTAATTATTTCTGTAAACATTCTCATTTGTATGAATCATGAACCTTGGTTACTTACGTGTCCATTTGGACTATCTATTTAATAGCACTGATTTAACATCAACATTTAGATCCTTATCCAGTATGATAACCTCAGCTTTTAATTGGAGTCAGGATAAAAAAGGTCAAAAGAGGTAACATGTGTGTGTGCCCAAGAGGATTAAAGTGTGTGCAGAACTATTAATATTTTCAGTGAATTGTTTTATGGGTTCTCTGTGAGTTGGCCTTTTGATGTCTTTATCCATGAGACCATGAGTGGTGGGGCCCTGGCACAGGTTACCAAGAGAATTGGTAGGTGCCCCATCCCTGGAAGTTTTTAAGGCCAGCTTGGATGGGGCCCTGAGCAACCTGGTCCACTGGAAGGTGTCCCTGCCCATGGCAGGGAATGAGATGATCTTTAAGGTCACTTCCAACCCAAACCATTCTATAATTCTATTATTTTATACCCTCATCCTTCAAAGGAGTCTCCCAATTATTGCAGCAGTCATCTGTGGACACACAGTATGGTAAACTGCCTTGAAAAGTCCATTTTTTTTTTTCCTTCATTACAGCCTGCAAGATCCAGCAATAAAAATTTAAGACCTTTCTGACTCAAAGGTTGTATTCAAGCAATTATTTCCAGCAGTCATGGTTACCTTCTATGAATTTGTGTCCATGACTTTGTGATTTATACTTTTGGCCTCTGTAACATCTTTTGGAATTAATTGCTCGTTGTAGTAAGTGCTGAACTTTCTGGTTCTTTTGAACTTGCTATTGCAGAATTCAATATGGCAACACTAGGTTCTTGTGTAGCACAAAATATTAAATTATCATTCCCTGTTTTTTTCTCTTCTGTGGACAATTATCTTACATATAAATGAAATGAAGTTTCCTAGAATAAGAAATTGAATGGCCTTGATAAATGTTGATTCAGATGTGTTATTGAAGCAAATCAGAAAAATTACTTTAAAGTAGTTTAATAGAAAACCATGCTCTCTTTCAGATTCACCTGCCCAAAACATAAATAATTTTCTTTCATTTATAGTTTTGTTTTGGGCTTTTTGTAGCAGGGAAGTGTTTAGTTGTTTGGGGTTTTTTGGTAAGCAAAACAATTTTTTTCACAAAGCAAAGCTTTTAGCAGAATGGGGGAAAAAATTGGGATCTGAATTCTTGCTTGGGGGGAAAAAAAAACCTGTCTTGTATTATATGAAATTATCAAACTGTAAAAAACCCCCAAACAACCTCCATAAATACAATCATCACATTTCTAATGACAAGAAATTTCAATCTTATGAGCAACCTAGGAGTGGAAATTCAAGAAATGAATTTGTATCCCATTTAGGCTAGATCCTTGGAGAAACTACTTCTTTATATCTCAGTCCCTTTTATATAAAATACAACTGCTCTAAAAATTGAAAATATAAGTCAGTCCCATAGAAATAGCATAACTCAGGATTAAACCCTCACAGTCCTCACTAACATCCATTTGCATTTCACCAGTAATTGCCTTCTCCCACAGATCAGGAAAGTTGTAGTGACAACAATAATTTCCCTCATTGTTTTAGCTCAAACCTTTAATATAGCTTTTGATAAAGTCCTACTGGCACATGGCCATAGGGTACATGGGTGATCTGTTATTTTTTATGAGAATAATCTGTGGATGTTTACAGATTGTGTTCTTCTAGACATGATCCTCTCTTAGCCAAGGAGTTTCACTAAGGTTATAATCAGTGACTGTAAAATGTTCTGAGCTTTTTGAGTAAAATTGATAAGGTTTATTAAAATTAAATTTTAATGAAAATACATATCTCTCCTTAGATACCAAACAGAGTTGAGGGGGGATCTGGTTTGAAATCTTTAGTGATTTTTGACTGCTGGAAAATGCTGCAGTCATTTGTCCTGAACTTAACCTCAACTCTTATAAAACTTGAAAGCAGCTAAAGCCATGTGGTGATATTTAATTTACTTTTGAGTGGGATTTTTTTTTTTAATTTGACTCAGAAATTATCATGCTTTTCGTATGTGATTTCTCAGCTGGTAGCACATGAGAATGACATGAAAAAGTGGAGGTTTATCTTTGCAGATATGAAACAAACTACCAAATAAAAAAAAATTCTAAGGAAAAACCACCCAGTTATTATAGATGAGTTCCTAGGGCAAAATTATATAAACCAGTATTCTTCTAATAAATATATTATGGAAGGAATAGCTCTTTACTGCATAAAAATTCAATTTTCTTTCTACAGATTAATTTATTTGTAAACAGTGTGGAGAGGGGGAATAAGTGAAGAACTTTAGTCCCCAGTAAAAAATTTGTGCAGTTTCAGACACAAACTGCCCCTAAGCAGGAGTAAGCAACACTTCCAGCTCTGGGAGAATGGACCTGCATAATCTGCACCCACATTCACGGTACACAAGGCAGCACAGTGTGTGTATCATTTATAGATGGATCAGTTGTGCTTTTGAGGAACAGGAGAATGCCTGGAAATAAACAAATTTAGGTGAGATAAAATCGCTCAAGAAGGGCTAGGTTTGGCCTAATTCCTCAGTGCAGTGAAGCAGAGAACAAGATCAGGGCTAGATCAGCAATCTTTAAATACACTGTGTCCCTCTGTAAAAGGTAAAGAGACTGAAAAACTGAGTATCTGTGTCTTGGTTGCTCCACCAACAAAATTTATATTATATTATATTATATTATATTATATTATATTATATTATATTATATTTTCCCATCTCAGATTTCACCAGGATTTCTTGTTTTTCAAACTGTGATTTGATGAACAATTAAGAATTCAATGTTAAAAAGTAAAATCCTGAAAGTCTAGTTTTTTTCACATTAACTTATGTATGGAATTGGGGAAAGGAATAGAAAGTTGAGGAGAATCCAGGAAGCTGGGAAAAATAAACCCTTTTCATGTGTAAGCAAGGGGAAACAGGTTTGCCAGTTGCCCATGGCAAAGGATCTGCTTATCTGCAGCAATTCCAAGACTGGCTTTTTTAATTTCCTTGGTGGTTTGGGTTTTTATTTTTTGGGAAGTTGTGAAGAGCTCTCTAGAATTAATGAGCCATGTTTCTTGTGTTTGCCTCCTAAGCAAGTCCAGTGTGAGGCACTGTGCTTGCAGCATGCCTGAGACTATGCAGACTTCTACACCACAGACCCAACACATTTTCCTTGGGGAAAAAAATGAAATATTCCTTGAAGTCTGAGTTATGCTGGAGCAAAATGTTTTTCCTAACAGCTGTAGCTGGGCTAATGAGCGCTGGCTGCACTCACAGCCCTGGCTAGTGACAGGGAGCTAAGGGAGAAGTCAGTGCCTCAGGCCAGAAACCAAACTCATCCATAAAAATGGGAAAACTTGAGTGCAAAGCCCTCACTCCTCCTCCTCCTCACCTTCCTCTTACAAGTGCCTGCTCACATTTAGCCCCTGGATCTTAGGGAAGAGAATGGAAGGTATTTAGGCTGTGCCTCAGCAGGGGAGCAGTCTCAAGCTTGGATATTGTTCCCTTTATTTTGGTTATCTTTTGATATGAGCTCACCTGCTCATCTCCTGTCACCCTGGGTAAAATGAGGTTGCCAGAGGCAAGCCCTCAGCTTTCCAAAGAGAGCTGCCACTTGTGTCATATTAGGATGTGGCATCCAACTCCTTCTGTGGGTTCTGCTCTAATTCTCCCACATTCTAAAAGTCTGAAATCCAACTCCATGATCTGCAGGTGCCAGAAGCACTCAGTGCAGACACCACAGCAGCTGTCCCTGCTCTGCCCCAGCACAGCTCCAGCCCTGGGGTCACAGTGTCCTGCTCTGCCTTGTCAAAGGGTTTGGGCTTAGGTACCCCACACATGTGAGGGGAGAAATATTTCAAGTCAAGAAAACAGCTATGGCCTTACATTGCAATTCTCCCCTATTATTCCACTCCTGCTTGGAAAGAAAAGTGTTGAACTTGGTCCCTGGCAGTCCAGCTCCCTGAGCCACTCCTGGGCTGCTTTTTAGAGAAGTCAAAGCTCTTTAAGGATCACAGAAAGAGTTTTGAACCAAGCTCTGGCTCAGTGCTCAGCAAGGACAAGTAAAACCAAGCAGTCCCTTCCCTGCTGCAGATGGATGCAGCTGCCCAAGGAGCAAAGAGATGAGGAAATCCAAGCACCAAAGCATCACACCATGCTTGTGGTCATCCCACAGGCCCAGCAAATATGATTGCTCTGGAGATAAGTGGGCCCACAAGACCCTCATGAGGTTCAACAGATCCAAGTGTCACCCCTGAGTTTGGATATTCCCAGGTGAGAGTACAGACTGAGACTCGTTGAGAGAAGCCCTGCAAAAAAGAACCTGAGGGTTCTGGTGGATGGAAAATTGGAGAGGAGCCAAAAATGTGCAGCTCAGAAAGCCAAGCATGTCCTGGGCTACATCCAAAGCTCCATGAGCAGCAGGCGAAGGGAGGGGATTCTGTTCGTCGCCCTGCCCTTGTGAGACCCCACCTTCAGTGCTGCATCCAGCTCTGGCATCCCCAGCACAGGAGATTGTGGGATAGGGTGGACCTCTCAGAGCAGGCCCAGAGAAGGCCACAAAAGTGATCAGAGGGCTGGAGCATCTCTCCTCTGAGGACAGGCTGAGAGAGATGGGGTTTGTTCAGCCTTGAGAAGAAAAGGCTCCAGGGTGACATTGAAACACCTTTCAGTACCAAAGGTAGCTTATAGAAAAGAGCAAAAGAGATGTTTGACAAGGGGAGGTAGTAATAGGACAAGGAGAAATGGCTTTATACTGAAAAAGAGATGTACTTCAGATTTTAGGATTAAATTTTTTACTGTGAGGGTGGTGAGGCCCTGGCACAGGTTACCCAGAGAAGCTGTGGCTGCCCCATCCCTGGAAGTGTCCAAGGCCAGGCTGGATGGGGCTTGGAGCAGCCTGGGACAGTGGAAGTTGTCCCTGCCCATGGAAGGGGAGTTGGAACTAAAATATCTTTAAGGTACCTTCCAACCCAAACCATTCTATGGTTCTGTGCTAACAAAGCTGGAGATGAGTTCACTCAAAGTCTGCCTCACCACCTTCCTACTCAGCCTCTCACTTTCTCAGTAAATCCACAAAGCCATTAGCAGTTGCCATGAACTTGGACTTTGTCAAAAAGCTGTGTTACACTTTTTAGAAAAGCTGAATCACAAAATTCCCACCCAGAAGCCTGCAAAGGATCCCAGACATGTGAATTTCACTCATTCTCAAGCTGGTAAAAGGTGAGGGCTTCAAAGTCTCAAACCTAATGTAATATTTATTGTATCAGAATTTTTAACCAGGACAAACATCAATATCAAAATGTTCACTTGTCAAAGAAGCAGGAGGTAATGGAGGCACCCTGGAAAGTTTTTCCCAGCAGGAGCTGTTTGTGAGTCTGCACCACACTGAGGGGAAAAGCCTGGGTTGGTCTTGCTGGTTTTCTTCTTTAAACACAAACAACATGGAATAACTTGAACAAAAGTATCTATTTTGTCATCAGAGCTGACAAAATATGAAAAGCTGAGTCCACTTGGCATGTATGAGCTGATAGATGTGCTTCAGGCAAAGTGGTGTTGCAGGAAAACAATACAGCAGTGAATTTAAATGTTACAGAATTATTTTCAGGGTAGGTCCAGAACTGTTGCAATTTTACAGATAGCTCTATGGATATCTGTCAGAATAATGTGTATATACACAAAGCTATGTGCCATGATGAGGCAGTTCAAATGAAACCACAGTGAAACACTGCATAGATATTTTTTTTCTTTCATAATATAACTATACCCATCCTTGGACATGTTCCAGGCCAACCTGGCTGGGGCTTTGAACAGCCTGGTCTAGTGGGAGATGTCCCTGTCCATGTCAGGAGGGCTAGAACTAACTGATCTTTAAGGTCCCTTCCAACCCAATCCATTCTGTGATTGCATGATTTGGTGTTTTTGGGTTTTTTTTTTCTATACTGTGACAACAAAACTCTATAGTCATTCAGTTTTTATTGTGTTATGAAAAAAAAATCTGATTGTAAACTTAATTTTTTTATGCTCCTAATAGCCTCCAGTGATAAATGATAAAAAGGTATGTTCTGAGCTGTGGGAAAGCCAAATGAGTTTTAATAGGCTGCTCTTATTTTATAGTGATTGGAAGTGTCATTTATTTTACATTACTGTCTTCATCCTGATTTATACATACAGAATGCATGATATAAAAACTCTTTTGGGTTTGGAATATTTATCAAGAAGAAGATAAATTCTCACTATCACTCTTTAAAATGATTTTATGGGCTTAAGCAAATGAGACTGTATATTGTGTTGCCAAAATTCTTCATTCCACCACATTAAGTAAATGCATTGTATATTTCACAAATGTCCACAAAATAGTATTTTAAAAGCTATAATAATCTGACTATGGAGCAGTTGCTCATCATATGATTTATGCCTAATAACAGCAACAAGGCTGTGCAAGGCCATTCATTAGAAGATAACACAGAACTGGAAACAGTCATTAAGCCTCTTAAGCTATTGTTCTTTCATCCTTTCCTGTGGTAGAACAATTCGTAAATTATCTGATCAAAACTCTCTGGTTAGAAGTAATCTGTTACAATCTAATTCACTGTTTAAAAAGTCAACACACAGAGAATCAGAGATACAGCAGTAACCTGTATCACATCAGCAGAACACAGATATGTCACACTGATCTGCTGGTATCAGACACATCCCTGTCACGTCTCACAGAATCATTCAGCCTTAGAATGGATTGGTTTGGAAGGGACTTTGGAGGTTATCTTGTTTCAGCCTTCCTGCCATGGGCAGGGACACCTTCCACTAGACCAGGTTGCTCAAAGCCCCATCCAATTTGACCTTGAGCAGTTTCAGGGATGGGGCAGACACAACTTCTCACAATCTCAGTCTCAGCCTCTTACAATCCCAATTCATTCTGTGGAATCATGTTCAAGCAATGCCTTTACACTGATAGAGAAATGAAGCAAAGAACAATTAAGTCAAAACCCCAAACCTGAGGAAAACAAACTCTACAGATTTGTCTTTCCTTTCTGACACCGCACTCTTTGCACAATATTTGACAAAATTAAGATTTCTTGGTCATTTCAGAAAAAAAAACCTTGCTGGAGTTAAGGGAAGCTGAACAAATATGAATGCTGCATTTTGCTTCAAAACCAAAGGAGTTCTCTCCCTCTCTCCCTCCCAGCCCTCTCTGTCTCACGGTCTGACAAGGTTGGGCTCTAAGTAAATTGCCAGAAAGACCTTTGCTTCCCTTCACCTGCTCTAAATATTAGAGGATATTGACCTCCAGCCCTGTTTTACTTAAAGTAGTTCTGAATTATTTTCTTGTCATTATGAATCAGATAACACAAAGCACACCTAGACCCCATGGCAGCTGGTATTATAGTGCTGCACAGTCAAACCAGATGACGCTGCAAAGGAAAATCCAGTGGAGCCTTAGCCAGCACTGAATTTTGTGTGCTTCCTCCAAACCACTTTATGAATTATGCTCATCCACAGAGGCCGTGGATGAGTCCAGCTGCCCTAAATGCTTTACAAATCATGAGAGAGGAAAAATGTAAAAGCTTTTAGTTGCTTTTAGAATAATGAAGAAAAACACAATTTGCACTTTCCCCGTTAACGGTGGGGAATAGAGACCCAGGTTAATCCAAATTCTTAACCTCTTCGCCAAAATTTTGATTTTTTTTTTTACCAGATCCCCACAGTCTTACCAAGGGAAAGAGGCCTGTGTCACAGTTTAGCTCTAAACCCCAATCTCCATCCTCATCCCAGGACCAAAAAAAGCCTTTAAATTACATTATCCTCTCTGCTTCCCCCATCCAATGAGCAAACTGTATGAGAGAACCCAGCAGAGGAAGCTCCCATGCCTTCCCACAGGCATTCCTGTGCCCATTACCTGATCAGAGGTTGGTGCAGAGCCACCAGGGAGGCGTGCACCGTGACGGAGACCACGGAGAGGTGGAAGTAGTCGAACATGACGGGAACGTGGTGGTGCAGCCCCCGGCGGGGGTGGAAGTGCAGGCACAGAGTGCGGCTGCTGATCATGGGGATGGCTGGCACGTCCCTCAGCCTGCAAGGGAAAGGGGTGGGCAGGGGTCAGTGAAAGGCTGAGCTGGCACAGCCTGTAACGTGCTACAGGCAACAGACAGAGGTGAAATTTCATCACTCCCCAGCTTCATAAGTGTTAACGTAATTGAAGAGCATCTTGTGCTGCACTCGTGCCAAATTTAAATATTAATACTAATGTAGATGTAATTAATATAAACAGAAATACAAAAAACATAAAGAATATATGCAGAGTTATATATGAATATACAGTATACAAGAAGAACAGATGTGACACAGTTCTGGCTTTCCCTAGTGAGTGCCCTTGATGTCCAGCTATGCACTAGTAGGCACATCAAGATCTAAATAGCAGAAGAAAATGCATTTACAAACTGTTCCGTTTATTTGAGTGTTCATAGATGGGACACCACACTGCTTGTGTGTGGCACTCACATTCTCTGAAAAAATCCCTTTGCCCAGGATTTTTCTCCTGGGAAGCTAAGAAGCCTCAGAGAAAAGAAAACAATTCTTATCTCATTTGCTTCTCCTGTGTTGTGCTCATATGTGGAATGTGTTTGGAGATTGTTTACCCACAGGTGGTTGTTTCATTGGATTCTGGTGTGAGTTGTTTTGACTCTTTGGCCAATCAGAACCAAGCTGTGTTGGGACTCTGGAAAGAGTCACGAGTTTTCATTATTTTCTTTTTAGCATTTTTGTAAGTATCCTTTCTGTATTCTTTACTATAGTATAGTATTCTTTAATATAGTATAGTATAGTATCATAAAGTAATAAATTAGCCTTTTAAGAGCACGGAGTCAGATTCATCACTCCAGCCTTCGTGGGGACATTTCCCAGCTAGTACAATACTTGTGTTCTTCTGTGTAAGAACAATCAACTCAGGCAATCTGTGAGAGTTAGGAGCAGTCCTGTGTCAGACACAGCTGAAAATATTCAGAGTACCTTTCCAGATTGTCAATCCAAAAAAATATATTTTTTGGAACAGGCCAAAATTCAAAAGAGAAATTGGAGTAACTGCAGAGAAACAGTACAAGTTGGATTAGCTTCTCTGGGTTTTGGGTTGGTTTCTTTCTTTGTTTTTTTCAGTAAATAAAAGTCAATACTTTAATTAAAAGTTTGTTTATAACTATTGCAGAATAACAATCCTAGTGTGCAGTCAACCCCATGACATCTGAGTCATCTACAGGACAGGAGACTGAGCTGTAAACCTGGAGCATGCCAAAACAGATCCTCCCAATGCAAGTGAAACTTCTAAAGAGGAATTATTTTAAGGCATTAAAGACACTTCTGAAGACAATTGTTTCCCAGAGCTCAGAAAACCTAGGAATAGATGGCTGAGTGGTGCATGGTTATTTCCAAGAAACGTTTCAATGATATTTGCAGTATATAATTTTCTAAAACTCATGACTTTTGTTTCTAGTAAATCACACTAATCTTTCAGGTGATAACAGAAATTAGGTGTAGGGGCTAGAGCACAATTCCATAACCTAAATGTTTCAGTTCTTTTTATTTTTTGCTGTAACTTATTAGGTTTTTTTTTCTCTCTTTAAGACCCATAAGCACTGATAGTTAAGTCCCTCCTGCCTGAGAGAACAAATTTTCTCTTTTTGCATCTTGAAGTTAACAGAAATATGTGCTTGAAATTTGTTTGTGTGCTCTGTGGGTATGAACAAAATCTCACAGGGAGAGTCTTGGCATGAAACACAGCTCATGTGATTTCTCTGCATCCCCTCCCACTCCCCATAAATGCGACTCAAGTCACTGGAACCTTTTCCCAGATTCGGGGAGGCTCAAAAACATCTGGGATCACACTTCCTGCTATGTCTCAGGAAGGCATGCTACTCCTACTTCACCTAAGATTACAGAATCAAATTCAGTTAGAGGAAATCAAAATCAATAGGAAAACTACTTCCTCCTAAAATGTAGAGGCTATTTTCTAAATAGAAGAAAAGTGCTTAGCATGTTCCTAACTCCTGTCTTCAGCCAGAAAATACATCGTTGCCTCCTGAGATAAGTGCATTCCTGAGTCACAGACCCTGACCATATGGAGGTCAATGATGATATTCCCTTTAACAGCAACACAGATAGACCAACACTTAAAACCTTTGAGAAACTTATACTTCAAGGAGAAAAAACTGTTCTCCCTTTAAGCAGGAATATGAGATCCACACTTCAAATACAGAGGGGAGAAACAGAAAAGCTTCAACACTAAGGCAAATGGGAGCCTTATCGAAGCTCTCCTTTTTTAAAAAGGACTCATTTCATCAAAGTAATTTTCCGGTTGAATAGACCCCCACATTACCAACTGAGCTTTGAACCAGCACTTACTGTTGGTCACTATCAGTAAAGTGCAGGTCCAGCTTGAGCTGAAAATCTGCCTCATTCAATGCATCTTCCACCTGCAAAGAGAGACAAGGTTACCTTTGTGAGCTGGCACCTACAACACACAAGGCAAAGGTGGGTGGGTTTGTCTGATAAGAGCAAAGGCAAAACCACACAGCAACAGCAGCATGACAGCACAGAGGCAGAGAGAAGCAAATGTGACAGTGAGTCAAGGTAATTGCTGAAGGTGTCAGAGGAAACCAGAGCAGTCAGAGGTGTTTTCTGCCACCAGGTGCCATGGCGTGTCAAAAAAAATCACTCCAGACAGGAGGAACCAGAGAACATCAAGCTCTCATTTGTTGGATCCTTGCTCTTGCACACCAAGATCAAGAAAAGCATTTCTGAGGCTGCTCTCCCTCACTGAGTGAGCCTTTATCTGGGTTATCTTAACAGCTGAGAGAAAGCAAGGACTGGGTTTTCCTGGATGAAAACAGCCACAAATCTGTGTGGTCACCTACCTGTAACTAATAGAAATTTCAAATTTTACAGCTTAAAACATTCAGAAATGGCTCAAATAATTCTGGAAATTTCTGATCACTCATCATTGATCTTTGAGTTTATGTCTCAGCAAACCAGAGCTTTCTTGCCCCACAGTCACTCTTTCAGGCCCTTAGCAGATTAATGGAGGTAGTTTGTCATTGATTCTCATGTAGACCATTTTCTTTCCAAAACTCAAAGGCCTTGGTTGTTTTGAAAACTAAAACAGAAGTTTAACTTGTTACATGGCTGAGTGTGTCTGCATGTGGAAGGATTCTGCGCATCAAAACTACTGAAGAAATCATGTGTGATTCACTGGTAGCTCCATTCTAACTCATCTAACAGGTCCCACCAGTAAAATTACCCACCACTTATTGTCAATAAAATAGTTTAATTGGATTTTTGGAGACGTTGCTACAGCTAGTAGTTCATTACCTTCACTGGGAAAGAAATAAATTGGATAACACATCCCAGCTTGGCACAGTTAAAACAACTGTAATCAATGGAAATAAATAAATTAGAATAGAAGAGTATTAAGCTGTCCAGCACTTTCTTAATCACTCCTTTGAAATGTCAATTCTGCCCCAAGAAAAATAGGTTTAATAGAATGAAAAAAATTAATTTCTAACGACCTAAATGGACATATGAATAAAAAAATTTACACATTTTATAACCAAAATAGTTGTTTTCTGTGAATGCAAACATCCTTTATAGCATGACAGAACGCAGAAGGAGGTGCACAGAAATAAATGTGGAAAATTGAAGTTATTCACTGGGAGTGTGATATTATAAATACAACCTTTTGTTTTGCCACAAAAAGGTGAGATGTGTGGGTTCTGTCTTACGTCAGTGGAAAGCAGAAAGCAGAGGCAGAGAGTGACCTGCTCCATCCTGAGGTACCCACTGGAGAATGACAATTACTTTCTATTAGCGCCTGTCTCTTTCCCATTGACAATAGGTAGATCTTAGAGAAATGTCTTGATCCAGATACATTTGCCTTTTAGATGGCTTAAAACAGGCAAGATGAATTCTGCTTTCCAAAGGTAATCATCATCTTCTTAACAACAGAGCAGAGACTACACTAAAAATACACTGAAGGCAATATCAGAGGCATGTACCCTGCTCTGACAGATAGAATTCATAAAATAAATAACATAAACCATGTTTAGCCAGGTTTCCCAAAGGTGAAACTGCATTGAAAATGTACAATCTTTTCCTGCTGAGGTAAGAAAATTGATATTCAAGGATTGGTTGAGCTTTGAAGAAATCCTGAAAGATGTTAAATTTAATTCCTTCTGAAGTAATATGGTATTTCTACTAGCATGGCCACAGGCATAGAGATGCAAAGGGAAAATTCCCACTTCTATATACTGAAAATGTGCTTTTTCTTTTGTGATTGCCTCAAAATACCTGGAAGTATGCCTTTCATTTAAAAAAACAAAAAAAAAAAAAAAAAACAAAAAAAAAAACCAAAACCAGAAACAAACCACAAAAAAACCCACAAAAAACCCCAACCTTTTGTCTTTTTAATGAGTTGCTATCACTAAAAGTCACAATTGCTGGCAGTGGCAAAAAAAGTAATCATTACTGAAGCTACATTCTGAATTTAAACTAGGAATTCAGTACAGTGCTTCAGACAAAGCAAACCTCCTCCTCCTCCCAATAAAGGGGATGAAATTTTGGGTCTATGCCCAGCCCCGTTGAGCACCTGCAACAGACCCTGAGATCTGAGTGTGTGCTCCAAACACGTTCAGTAACTGATGACACTAGCCCCTAACACCTTGAGGCAGTGAGCAGATGCCTGAGAGACCAAGAGATGCTCTTCACTGCATGGGGTCATGCACTAAACTGCATCAATTAGATATTTTTAATCCCAAAATTGAACTGAAATCAGACTGATCAGAATAGTGCAAAACCCCTCTCTTAGGTTGGAAACAGGGGTATTCTATTCCTATCCGCTACAAGTGGGGCAGTTGTCTTCTGTTAATTGGGAAGTTTTTCTTTATTTCTTCCACAACCAATCCTCCCTCCAGGAAATATCTTCTGTTCATGGGCCATTGAGTGCCACAGCATGGCTGACAAAATTGCATCATCCCATTGGGAGATGCTCTGCCCAGGGGGAGGAGCCAAGCATTCCTACCTGGATATAATCTGGGGTTTGGAACACCACAGCAGCCTTCTCCACTGGATTCCCAGAGAAGCAGCTTTTTTCTCCACTGGAGTCCATTGGAGGAAGATCAGACCCATCTACAGCACCCCTGGACCTTCAGAGGAAAGCTCCACCCTTCTCCAGGATCCCTGCTCCAACAGAACCATACCTGGCACTGCAGGAGGGCTACAGGCACCATTTGATGGGACTGCTGCCACCACCCTGACCCACAGGGTGTCAAGCCATTTTCTGACTGTCAATAGGATTTTTTTGTTTGTACTATTACATTTGTATTTTTTGTTAAGTTTTTCTAGTAAAGAACTGTTATTCCTATTCCCATATCTTTGCGTGAGAGCCTTTTAATTTCAAAATCATAATAATTCAGAGGGGGGGTGTTTACATTTTCCATTTCAGGAGAGGATCCTACCTTCCTTAAGCAGACACCTGTATTTTCAAACCAAGACCACACCACATAAAACCGATCAAAGTTCCCACTACAGAGGTAATGTTTTCCTTTTTCCCTCCCTAATATTTAACCATTTAGCCAGAGTGTCAAACTGAATGATCTGGATGTCCCAGATCACTTAAATTTCTCTGGAAAATACAAAATATAATTTACTGTCTTATTCCAGTTTGCCTCACTATTCTCTCCCTGTTACTAAATTTTCCCTGAGCAGGGCCAACAAGAAAGAAGCCAGACCAGTTATCTATTCTGCTGCAGGATGAAAGAGGCAAAGCTTCTTCTCTAATAAAAAAGAAAGCAAAAGCCTATGAAAATAAATTATAGTTCTTTGTAGCAATAAATTCTGCCCCAGCCCTGCAATATTGTTTCCTTTGAATTCAAAAAATTCTGTATGTTGGGACAATATAGAAAAAGACATCAAATAAACCAGAGAGTTTTAAAGCACCGTTTATGTGGTGAAAGGCATGTTTGGCGCCACTTCTAGGCAAATAATAGTGCTCCTTCTGTTTAATATCAGGCAAAAAAAAAAAACAGTATTTAAGTGTAGCTAGGGTTATGCTAGAGGACGAGGGGAAGAATTTAAAAAAAAAAAGGCAAATAATCTAATTTGGACATACACATTGGTTTTGTTGTTTTGGTCATTTTTGTTTGTTTGGGGTTTTTTTTTGTCTGAGTCTCTATCAGCAAAACATCTCATCAGCAAAACTACCTGAGCATGAGGAGGAACAATGCTCCCCAAATATTATATTGGATAATTCCAGCTCTGACAGCACACACTGCATGGAGTGTATGAACTCAATTCTTGCATTACCCAGACTAACTCCTTTGTCTATTTATCATAACTTCCATCCACAGACAAAAACAGTGAACAGAACCTTCATCCTCAACCAAGAAAAATCACCATAGCACACAAGAGGCACAAAAAAGGATTCACATCTGTTGTGTGCTAAATAAATAAATTAGGAGTTATGAAAACAGATGATATTTAAAACACTTTAAAAATCTCTTGCTGACTTGCCAACACCACATTGCAAGGATTTCACCCAACACAGGAGATTATGTGACAAAGATACAAAACTGTCTCTGAATAGTTGTGGATGTAGTAGTGACACACTTCAGTCTCTCCCACACTTATATCAAATTTGCAAAGCTGTGGAGGACAAGACAGCAAAGCAGAAAAAAGAAGCCTAAGAGCATTAAACAAAGTGAATTGTGCTAATCTGCTCAATACACAAAAAATTTTAGAGATTTTTATTTTTTCTACTTGATTCTTTAGAGTGCCTTTAGCAACTCATTTGGAACAACAGACCTATTTATCCTCTTATTCTACATTCATGAAAACCCAAAGTTACTTTGCCACATAGAAAAATTGAGTTTGTCTGTGCAAATCCACTCTGTAAGTAAAAATTGGGCAGCTGACCTCTTCCCAGGGTATCTCCTGTGAAAAGCCAAATGCTGCTGCATGCAGCACATCAAGAGTCACAATAACATTTAGCTGTGAGGCATCTTGTGGGGTTTTTTTTATTTTCCATTCCATGAGGTGCACAAATTTCCTGAATAATAATGCAAAAATCATCAGAAATCATCCCTGCTCAATACAGTGGAAACTGCTGTAATTTGAGGGAGTGATATTTAGTCAGAGGTACTCCACAGAGGAAGGATAAAATTAATATTGGATAAAGCATGCTGGGACATTTTCCTAACACATATTGATAGACTTGCATTTAGTAATTTTTCACATAAGCACAAACCAACAACTCTATGGAGGAATAAATTGACAACACCATCATTAAAAAAAAAAAAAAAAAAAAAATCAAACCAAAACAGCAAAAGGAAAGTGGGAGAGAAAAGGAAGCATGTTAACCTAAAATTGGGTTCTCAAGCTGTTTTAATTTAGATCTCTGTATAACACACACACACACACACACACACACATATAGATATATATATATGCTTTGAAATAGGACAAAAAAATATTTTAAATCTCATCATGATCAAATAGGAAATTATACAAAGGACAGGTGAGTGTCTCTGGCCCTGGGTTCAACACACAGCACACGATTGACACTGACTGGGTAACTCATAGTTCCTCCTTTTGATGACAAGCTGACTTGGCAAAGATGCTGGTGTCCTGTCTCTTGTCACCACCGAGGGCAAGTACCAATGCCATACATTTTGTACCAGTCCTTGGGCTGGCAAAGCACAGTGATGGCACATGGGACATGCCTGAATGCCTTTCTACTGTGACACTCTCTCCCCTTCCTGTTTAAGATTTCAGCAAAACGAGTGCTGTCCATGAACAAAGATTGCTCCACCCTTGTAGCTCCTGGGAACAGGAATTGCTGCTGGAAGCCTTTGGTTTCACACCAGTAAGATTAAACCAAAGGTGCTCTACAAGCTGGCTGTCCCAGATTGTGGTTTTAGCTTGTGTGAGTGCTCCTGTTGGCTGAAGGAGTGGATGGAAAAGGGGAGAAGGATCTCAGGGTGGACATGCTGTTGCTGAGGTACCACAGAAAGCAAAAGGGCTTTTCATGGACTCCAAGGAAGGGAAAGCTCCAGCAGCTCTCCCACGGGCTCCTGCAGTCAGGAGAACCATGGAAAAAGGCCAGGAGACCTCTGAAGGATGGGAAAGGGCTGAGGAGCTGTAGAAAATTTCAGTCACAAGAGAGAGGAGGAGAAGAGATTAATAATAATAGAGTAATAATAATAGTAGCTGGTCCTAGAAAGAAGCAGCAGACTCCCAGCTTTCTCAGGTGGGGCTGATGAGCACAGCTGTGCTAAGTGAGTGATCCAATACACAAATGACAAATTATGGTTGAGACACTTGAGTTTCTGATGTTCAGATTTACCAGAGTATGTCAGCATCTTATTCCCCTGGAAATCCAAGTTGTGGCCTGCTCCTCATAAGCAGGCACAATGCAGAGGGTCTCTCTGACCTCATGTAGAGTTTTACAGTGTCAGCATGTACAAAAAAATAAATTACAGGTATTTATGGGTAGAGGACAGTCAGTCTCCTCCTAATTGAGCTGCTGGTGTATTGGTCAGATAAACTGTGCCTTTCCCTCCAGCAGCTGCATTCATGAGACCTCTGGCATGTGCTCATGGACTTCTTATGAAATGGAAATACCTGTGCAATGCACACCTAAAGTCAAGTAAGAGGAATCCCAGCCCTGCTGGTTTTTGTGTGCATCCCAAAAGAACTCACCCTTTCACCATCCAGAAGCAGGTGCACTCTGAAGTTCATGGCCTCATTAAGAATGATCTCTTCATTTCTGTACAAAATCTGAAATATTCTGCTGTAAACATTGTTTTCGTGAACGCAGGTCGAGCAAAGGCTGGAATCACCTGCACAAAACACAGACAAACTCCTGGTGTGATTTCAGCAGGGAGATTAATTTGTATCCTATGATTTCACTCCAGGGTTACCTAAGTAGTACTTGTAATTAAACACTTGCATTCTCAATAATTAATGTAGTAGAGCAGGCTGTTATTGTGGGTTGCAGGTTCACAGACATGATATTTAAAGAAAACAAATGTTAAACGGTAGGCAGGCTGGATTTCAAAGTGAGAATACTTGATCCTGTGACAGCACTTATCCTTAAATTAAATTTATTTCTAATAAAGCATCAAATGCTCAATTTGTGCACCCAGCATGACAACTGTGGCAGTTCACCTGTGAAACTTCATCTTTTATCTGCAATGGCCATCTTTCAGAAGAGGAATTTTTCTTTTTCTACCAGAGATGTCTGGTGCTCCCAGAAGTTACTACATGGGAGGGGGGAAAATAGCCAATAGCAGATATTGCATATAGAAACTGGAAGTGCAAAGGCATCTTAAAATACAGAAACATAAAAAGATAATATTTTTTTCAAGATGCCTGTGTAATCTTTCAGGTCCTTGGCACATGTGAGAGATGCCAATTTGGTCCAAAAAAATTGGATAAATCAAAGGAACTCAAGAACCAAAACTCTAAGCTTCTCCACATCAAATTCAGCCAATAGCATCACCTGTGTGCTAATGTATCAAATGATCACAAATAAACATCATATAAACTGATGTGGGATTTATCCTTCCTAACTTTTAGGTGCCTCCAGTGTGTGTATTTTGTTTTGGTTACAATGGAACCTATGGAATTTAGGACATCATTTAAAAAAATGCATGCTTTATACTGAAGAAAATTTTTGCTCCAAGTCAACTGCTTTTGAGCAATTCCCTTTTCAGTAAGAGGAAAAAATAAAAAACTGTGGCTTGCTGAGTTATACAAACTCACATTGGAGGGAACATTCACTGTACTACAGTGATTGCCTTCCAGAGGAGCTGCAATGACAGTGTGGCTTTTAAATGAGCAACTGGGCACCAGAGTTAGGAACTTTCAAGGTTTGTCTTGGCTCGTAATCAGAATCCCCTGCTAATTCTACTTCTGTAGCCCCAGAGCAACAACAGGTTGCAAAATTTACTCAGAGCTGGTTTTGTCCCCTTCCAGCACTCAGTCCTGGAGGAATCTGAGCTTTTAAAATGTAGCCCTTTAGCAAATGGTATTTTGTAACTCCTGAGAAAGGGTGCTTAAAAAAGGTGTACCAGGATTAGTCCTTCAGAGAGAGACAGATGTGTGATCATCATCAAAAAATCAGAAGGCAATTCTTTTTAGAAAGTACAGTTTTTCAGAAGGTACTTCTTGGAATTTGCCCCTTTGCAGAATTGTTCTGGCACCAGAAGCTGTGGAAAGATAAAAGTCCAGGGCCTGCTGTTTTGTCAAGAGTTTCAAATCAGGACAGGTTTATTCTGCTGAGATTTGTATATGATTTGCTATTATAGGTCAGTGAGTCAAGACTGACAGAGGATTAAATATTTTATGAGGTCAAGTTTGGTTATATAAAAATAAAATAACAGAAAGAACTTCAAAACAACCAAAAAAACCCAAATTAAAAATGTACTGAAGAAAAGTAGACAAGTGAATAGGGATTTTTGTCATTATAAAAATTAGTTTAGTGGTGCCAGTCTGCTGGAACTGGAATAGCATGGACACTGAAATATCTCAAAAAAGAAAAAAATATCATATGAGGCAGAATTGACTAAATGGCAATAAGACCAATAAAACTTGATCTAATTAATTAGCAGAGCCATAGTGCTGTCATCCAGGCTACATTCAAATAATTTTCCTATTACTGGCTTCTATCAAGCAAACCCAAGTATTTAATCCTGCTATTGTCTTCCCACCACCCAATCTGCACACTAGTTATCCATGAATCCAGGCAGCCTAGATAAATACATATTTATTTTCATGTGCTACACCAATAAGGCTAGAATGTTTCAGCCTGATTAGCTCTTCAAAAGCATGCAGTCATATTTATTTTAATTTAAACCTCATGATATTACAGACATTGCAAAAATCATATTAGAGGCATAATGCATTCTTACTCCTAGCTGGCAGACAAAGGAAACTTTATGTTATTTGATTTGGATATTGATATACTGGCACTCTTCTTGGATAGGAAGTTTAATCTCATTTTCTTTTCAAACACACTCCTGAGCAGACCACCCCTCATGTGTAATTGCTTTAGAAGCTGGATCTGCAAGGTGGCAGCAGGAATCATTTCTCTTGTCGGAAAGGTCGAAGTCAATGTCATGCCACAGTGTTTGGGGCTGCCTCAAATCAGAGTATGAGGTTACAGGGCCAAAAATCACTCAGTTTTAAGTAGGGAGATCTCCTTTGCAGACACCTGGCAGAGAACTACAGCAGGTGAGTGACTGATCCTCCCCTAAACACATCCATCCCTGCCTACTTAAGTGGCCACTGGTGGCTTTCCCCCTCTTAGAGAACAACCTAAGGCTGCAGTAGAGATTTCCCCAGAGGAGAACTTGGCAGTGCTGACAGCAATGCAGGGATCCTCTCAAACCAAAGGGATATGACAACATCTCACAGATATTTTCCTTCAGGCTGCAGCACCTGCTGGTGTGCTCTGTGCTTCAGGTACAGGCAGGGACCAGGCTCCCTCACTCTGCTGGAGCTTCTTGCACCAACTGGAAGGAATTGCTGCTCCAAACATATCCTTCATTGGTCTATGAAAACATCATAATCCAGGTACCTTTCCCAAACTTCCCCTAGTTCCAGGGATTTCTTCTGAAACCTGTGTCTCACTAAACCCCAGGTGTGTCTGCTGGCAGGCAGTGGCACTGAGGTTGGCATTTGTCACAGCTGCCTCTGTTCAGAGAGGGCTGCTGGCAGGAGACACAGCAGGTGAAACCCCATTCAGGAGACACAGCAGATGCATCTCTGTGCTCACACCAGGGCCTCTGTCCTTTGGCACAAAGCACAGGAGGGCGTGAGAGAGAAGATTGAACCATTGGACTTTCTCACATCTCTTTCTAATACAGCCTCAGCTGTTCAAAAATCCCAGCAGTCACAGGAAACCCAAAGGAGACAGACACACTGTGTGGAAACTGCTCCCACTCCCAGGGGAGATCTGGAGCTAAAACTCTACTGACCTGCATTTATTCCACAGTTTCAAAGGCTTGAGCTTTGGTGAATTAAAAAAAAAAAAAAAAAAAAGTCTAATTTCGGAGTAATGAATTTTTGATCAGTAAATTTCCCTGTCAGGAGATTTATTAGAGACATGTGCAGTATTCCTTATGCTAGAAAGACTCCTGATTTCCTTCCTAAGTGTCTATTCAATTTACTGCTTATTATCTTTGGGTTGAACAGTTCTTCAGTTTATCTGGAAAGTGAAAGAGCTTTCAGGGCTGTGAGAGCCATGGCAAGTATGAAGAGGAGAGTTGTGTTCCACAGGAATTCAGAGAATAAGAAAAGCTTTTTTATGCATCCTCTCTTACTATTCCTTCCATGCCATCCCACCATCACTCCTAGAAATTCCTCCACAGGTTATTGGACAATGGCATTTTCAAAAAGGAAGGGGGAAAGGCTCTTTGCACTTATGGATGCTTTCATACACAGGGTGCTGGCACAGACCAGTCACTGTAGCATGTCCTGTTTTCCCTCTCTCCCATCTTCCAAGTGTCCCCAGATACACTCCAGTCTACCCAACTTTCCCATCTGGGTGTTTCTATAGATGGAGGTTTCTAAATATTATTGCAGCACATGATACAGAAATTACTCATCTCTTCAAAGATTCAGAGTGAGGTTAGTTAGATCCTGGAGGCTCTTGAAAAATTCTCTCCAGATAATCTCATAGGAAATGAATTGATGGATAGGTGACCTGTAAACAGTTTTGTTACGTATTTAAAACCTAAATTAGTGAGAATAGAAATCATAGAATTCTAACCACTGCCAGGAAAAAGACACTGAGGTGGGTTGGGGTGGTGGGAAAGGGAAGGGAAGGGAAGGGAAGGGAAGGGAAGGGAAGGGAAGGGAAGGGAAGGGAAGGGAAGGGACACCACCAGAAACCTTAGCCTTGTACAGACACATGTGGCAAACCCTGTTCAAACCCCCTGATCGAACACATATAACCACAGCTTTGTTGTTGGCTGTAGGTATACTTTGATAAAGTAGATAATGAAATCATTGTCTCTTGACTGTTGTGCTATTTGTGTTTTGAAGGAGTGTTATATACCAGAACCATTGGCATTTCTCATTGATAGCACTGAAAGTGTTTTCTGAATACTGAACTTGTGTTCACTGAAACTGAACTGGAAGTGTTGCTGGACAGACTGGCAGTGTCCCTCATCTGGTGCAAAGCTGTGACAGGGACTCAAATTTTGCCACTTTTCAAATATTCTCATTTGTGTAATTTCCCCAAGAGAACCCTCACACCACTCCCATTCATGTGAGGAGAGGGAAACATTTCCAGGGAAAAGTAATGGAAGGTGGTGGTAATATTCCTGAAATTTCTAAGATCCTAATGCACACACCAGATAGATGAGCACTCCTTCTCCCAAACTCCAATGGTCAATTATCCCAATTGTTCACTCCAGGAAAATCAAATTATACATTTTTCAACTCTGAGGATTTATATCATTCTTTCTCTGCTTCCGTCATGCCTAAATTATATCACTTCCCTTTAAAATTATTTTATTTGAATCCTCCTTTACTCCTTTTTTTTTAAACTGCTATAAAAATAGTTTGAGAAGTTTTATGATTGTTGTAGGTCAATAACTCTCCCATGGAGCAAACAATGACACATGCATATCTCCACCTCTGCTTTCAGCCAAGGAGACTCTGAAATGGCAAAGTCTTAGTGTAGCTTGATGAGACTTGAGATAAATTATTTCCCCAGAGCCACCAGGGCCACATGAGCCCTTGCTGTTTGCAGAGCAATAGGACTGGCTGGTCTTTGTGCCCTCTGTGTTGTGTTTGCTGTGTCAGTGGCTGGAGAGCTCCAATCTCACCAGCTAGAATATTTCCATAATTACATTTTTAATTTTGCTTCCTCATGATGTCTCTACCTGCCAAAGAAAACTGGAATCAATGTCAACCAACAACCTTTTAAAGGATGGTAAGCACTACAGTATGCAAACCCCAGATTTGTCCAGCAGTATTAATCTTTGAGAAGTCTGTTCATATTTATTTTTCAAGGCTTTAAAATATAAATTCCTTGTGGCACAGCCCTTAGCAAAGAACCGGTGCAGGGGGGAATTCTCCTCTGATAGGAGGGGATACCTTGAAAACCATGAGTGAGTTTGATTTGGCGAGGTTAGAAAAGGAAAGTTAAAAGTCCTTCATTACCTCACTTCACATTACTTTCTAGCTTTTCTTCCAACAGGCACTAGAAGCCTAAAAAAACCCTTGGAGTTGGTCCTTTGATTTATTTTAAAGTTACTATCATACTAAGAATAATTTTTATTAATGTTAGATTTCTCCACACAACCAGGAGTGTGAGATGTAAATGAAACATGAAAAATTTGTTTCTCCAAAGGAAACACATTAAAACCTCCTGCACAGGGAATTATATCCTACACAACTTTTCTATTAAACCTGCAGATTTTGGCTACAGAATGCTGAGAATTTCAGGGGAAAACAAACCACTTATACTCTTCTGTATATTTTTTGTTTATATAGTTTAACTTCTGAATTTAACAAAGGAAGAGCAGAGACAGCATTTATCTGAACTCCGTCCTCTATTCTGCAGCCCATAAAAGTGTTATTAATTAATGGTCTTTCAAAGTGAGGAAGGAGGAATTGTGACAATTCAGTCCTTGCACGCTGCTGCTGAAAACATAACATTGCATCCTATCCCCAATGCAAGGCAGAGAACAAATAAAGTAATTTTTTATTGTTATGCTAAATATAAAATTACAACTCCAGGTGTCTTTGAGAAGGACAACTTCAGGTTTACAACCAGCTTTCTCTAGAATTAGCTCTCTGTATTTTCATGAGCACTGTGTCAGAGGTTTAAAATAAATATGGAGTGCTTAAACAGCCAGGAAAAATCCATATGGGAAACAGATCTAACTTCAGATCTAGCCTCTCTAATGTCTTTATGATTGTAGCATTGGAAATTAGATAATTTCTCAAATGCTGGCAACTTCTTGAATGTCTCTTGCTATCTGGGAAAAGCAATACTATTATGCTGCTATTCAGATAAATGGAAAAGCAGGATTCTGCTAAGTTTTGCTTTAATGAAAGAGATACTCTTCAGTAATGAAGGGAAATCAAGATACTGCAGCTATAAAAAGAGCTTTACTGTAAATGTTACTTTATAAATATTAGTGCACACTTAAACATTTGTATTTCTGCCTAATTCATGGCCACAAGAAGCATATCATAATTGTGTTTCCACACAGGAAAATCTCAGATGCAGATGATATCTATAAAGGCAGATGGGTTCATTCTCCCAGGTCACTCGTGCGCAGACAGGGGGAGGGCGCTGCAAGGCGCTCACTTGAGAATGAGCTGTGAACGTTTTGAAACTTTCCTGCCCACAAACCTTATGCTGCTGCCCACACAGCCATGTGGTGTCAGCAGTTCATGGGATCTCTCTGGATCTGCCTCCGTGGAAAGCCGGCTGTCAGTAAACCCCAGCAGAAGGCAGTGTGAGCCCGGCTCTGTGACCTCACCCCAGAGCACTTGGATGCATTTGCACAGTCAGGTAATCAGGGGTGAACAGGGAGGGTGACAATAAACAGGTAGAGAGAGCATCATTAAATGTTGGAGCCCTGGATGCTGAGAATTTCAGATTTTCTGTGCTGTCAGGCACTGACCTCCAAGAGAAAACTGCGTTTGACCTGAGGCCATGGAGAAGGCTTCCAAAATTGAATGATAAAACTGGGATGATGGGTGTGTAGTTTGAATAAAAGTTGTAATATCACATGGTGGAAAATTGAGGGTTTAAGGTTTTAGAATATAGTAACATGTATTGAGCTAAAATGGAGGTTTTAGGGCAGTGGCTGGTCCTTCTTCACCTTCTTCTTCATGGGTTTGGTGGTATTTTGTAATTGGACAGAAAAGTCCCCATTGGGGGGCATGGATGATTGGTTATTGGGTTAAAAGTAAAAATAATTTAGGTGTCATTTCTCAATTGGACAGTTTATCCTTAAAAGGCCCTGTAGAGAGACCTATGTGGCCATTTGGTACTTTTTTAGAGCAAAATACTGCAGAACTCACAGCTTGTGAGTCTGTGGCATAGATAAGAACTAATACTGAGTCTGAACAAGACACACCATCTCACAATTTAATTCTGACCTTGGCATGAAAGAAGCAAAGAACCCATCAATAAAATAATCACAGAATCACACAATGGTTTGGGTTGGAAGAGTTTTTTAAGATCCTCTAGCTCCAATCCCCTGCCATGGGCAGCTTTTACCAGACCAGGCTGCTCCAACCCCATCCAACCTGGACTTGAACATCTCCAGGGATGGAGCAGCCACAGCTTCTCTGGGCAACCAGTGCCAGGGCCTTACCACCCTCACAGTAAAGTAAGTATTTCTTCCTAACATCTAATCTAAATCTCTTCTCTTTTAGATTGAAACTGTTGCCCTTGTCCTATCCCTATTTTTGTAAGAAATCTCTCTCTGTCACTCTCTATTTAAGTACTGGAAGGCTGCAATGAGGTCTCCCTAAAGCATTTAAAATCTCCTCTGGACTAGCTGAAATCCACCTACCTGTTATCTGAGTGACCTTTACAGCATACAGTATCCTGGTTGGTACTGCCATAAATACAACCCAAATCGCTCTCTTGAATGGCCATCTCCCTCACCCACCCACACATTTGCTGTCCTGTTCCTTGGCCTTTCCCATCTGAAATTCCCACTCACCTCACAAGGAGACCTGGTTCTTGTTCAGAACCCCTTCCAAACAATAAGGATTTTCTAAGTTTCCTTGTCACCTCAAGTTTCTATTATTGTCAGAATTCTTAAATACTTGCAGGTCACTCTATTTTGGTATATTTAGAAAAAATTAAGACACATAAGTATTTCTCATATGGAGAGTAGGCCATCTTTCCAGAACCTAAGCAAGCACTGTGCTGCAAAATGTAAGCAAAGGAGACCAGAAAACCTTGTGCAAATATCCCTGTTTATCTAACTTTCTTTTTTTCCTTTACCATCTGTTGCAGCCATATGCCTTCTTAAATAAGAGCTAATTATAGGTCTCCACCAATACTAATCAAATAGTGGTAACTGTTGCAAATTTCAACTGGAATTTTCATTTCTCCTTGATAGAAATTCATCCAAGCCAGGTTCTGAGAGGGTTGCCTTTCTCTGGTTTTCTGGAGTTAGGTACACAGCAGTAAAAGCTGTCACACTCATGTCCATGTTAACACATGGGGGAAATTCATAAAAAGCTGTGGAAGTAGAAAGAGCTAAAGTACAGCTCCCAAGCACATTAGGTGGGGTGACTTTGGGACAGAAAATGACTGTGTCTGATAAATACCCACTGACACATTCTGGAGCAGAGCTCTTGGTGATTTGAGTTTTCCTTCACTGCCCCTGTGCTGCTGTAGTGAGTGAAAGAGAGGAAAGAAACAACTTTGTCACAAAATCTCTTGGTTTTAGTACTGAAGAACTGGAGCAAAGATAGATCCAATGCTAAAATTAAATTCTGGAAGAGAGATTCCAGCCTATTTAGAGAACAATATATCTCCTAATGAGCTCAAAAAAGACGAGACTTCACTTTCTTGTCAAATGAGCATTTGTATAAATGTCCATTTGTATAAATGTCAATTTGTACCATTCAGGCAAATGTTTTATAACTGTCTCCAGTGTCAACATCATTCTACTTTGCTGTGTAATGTGAAAAGACAAAAAAAGACTGAAGGATAAAAAATAATCCAGTCCTAAATATGGCAAATGAACAGCTGAAGTGCCTTTTGAAAACCCCAAATACTAAATAGCTCTTTCAGCATCACAAGACTCTGGCAATTTCAGACTGTTGTACTGACCTTCCAGGAAGTTTAGAACTATTCTAGCAGAAATTAAGACCAATAAAATAAAATAAAATAAAATAAAATAAAATAAAAATTAAAATAATATGGTTTTAATTCATTCCACCCATTAGGTAGAGAGTTATTTCCCCTTATAACCACCAAGACCTCCCCGTGTAAGTGAGGGGTGCACAAAGAAGAAAGAAATCACTTCCAGAATTTCATTTCAACTTGTCTTTTCCTCTTGCTACCAATAAGAAGATTCTCTTCCACTTTTCTCACCACTGTTCACATAATGCTTTGGCAGCTGAGAAACCCCAAATGTTTAGAGGTCCAGAAAAGTAAGAATTGAAATACATATATAAAACTGTGACTATCTGTATTTTACAGACAAGCATAGATATTGCAATAGTCCACTGGTTATTCCCTTAGTGTATCACAACATATCTGGCACCCTCTCAAAAACACAGCAGCTATGTATTAAAAAAAAAAGTCCTGAGTTAAAATCCCAGACCTAAAGTCAAAGTGGAAAATAAAGATTTCCCTGATGTATCTGTAACACTTTGAAGTCCTCCATCAATGGTATAGATTGGGAACTAAATGCTTCCTAATGTGTTATTTCAATGTCTCGTGTGTTCAAGAAGGTGATGGATGGAAATTGTACATTTACCAAACTTTTATCTTGAGTACTTTGGCCAGTTGCACTTTACACACATTTTATGTTTTACATGTTCAATGTAAAAAAAATGATAAAAATATGACAATCTAATAAAAATATTATTAAAAAACCTAATTTTTCAGATGTAAATGTAGTTCCTAATATTCCACTCTAATATAAAAATTCTGAGGATTCGGTAAAGTCTTCAGACTTACAAAAAGGCTTCAAGGTCCTACAGATTTTTTTTTCTCTGTGCATAATACCAATAATGAGGTGTTTCACATCCTTTCTATGATTAATCTTGAGAGTCAATAGAGATAAGAAGAAACCTGATACAAGATAGAGATACAAGAACCCTGATATCTCAGCTGTAGCTGCTGCTGCTGTTGAGGATCTTTCATTCTACAGCCTTCAATGTGCAGTGTGATGTTCAGGGCGGGTTTGTCACCCACATCTGCAAAGGGATCCCTCCACATTCATATTTTTCCTCCACATTCCACTGAACCTGTACAGATCCCTTGCTCATTCATGAAAGACCTGATCCTACTGCCCAGGTGGTCTCTGATTCTGATCACTAGATTTTATATTTATATATAATGGGACAAAAAGTAGGAACACATCCAGTCCTTGCTTGCCCATAAAAACGTGGAAGAGCTCTACAAGTCCCCAGGTCAATATAATGTGCTCTAAAGTAGATGTTCCTCTTCTGACCCAAGTTCTTTCCATAAATTACAATACAACCCTTGCTCTGGAGACATTTCACATATACAGTGCTGGTTTCTCAAGGCAAAGAAATTACAAAACAGCCGCCAGAAAGGAAGTGAACATGATGGAGACTGGCAGAGAAAATAAAAAATTCTCCTAAATACTAACCCACATGCACGCAAAAATAAATTTTGTTTCTTTTTGGTGGGAAACAATTTCTGTTAAAAATAAAGCCAATATCATTATGAAGTAGCTTCTAAGTAAGTAAAGCATATTGCTGATTTGCCACAGGAACTCTTTCCATAAGCCATAAACTTAATTGAAACCCAAAATGTTCTTATGTTTGTTTTGTATCCTTTAAATATTCTTTCCAGCAGATATTTTTAAACTTCCCATCCAGCTGAGAAATGAGAATGCTCCTTTCCTAGGTCAGCCAACTCTTGCCTGATTAGTGATTTAATTGCTGTCTATACAGCTCAGCACAAAAATATAATGGATTTTTTTTTCTTATTTATTTGCTTTCCCAATTAGACTCCATCAAGATCTGCTGCTGCATTTTTTGTTTGGTTTTTTTTTTTTTTTTCATTTTGTTTTTGAGGTTTTTGGTTGTGTTTTTTGGGGTGGCTTTATTTTTGGGGGGAGGTGTTTTTTGTTTGGTTGGTTTTTGTTGTTTTTTTGGTTGAGTTGTTAGGTTTTCTTTTTTTTTTAACTTTTTTGTTATGCACCTCATCTCAAGTGAAATCTTCAGGCTTCATCTGTATCACACAGATATAAATACATAAATAATATAAATAAATATATAAATCAGCAAGAGACTGATCCTTCTTTGTCAAGGCAGGTCAGCAGGAACCATTTAGGTTTCTCTCTGGTTTCAATAAACTGCATTACTTTTCTCCCTTCCTGTGATGTGCCAAAGGTATCATTAACTGTTCTCTTCCTTTGGATTGTTTTCTTGTAAGACCATTCTTTGCCTTCAGTCTGAGATAAGGGTCACTCAAGAAAAGGATCACTTATTTCCTTCTGACCAGTCTGGGTTTTATTTGGCATAAACTTTGCATACACATCACAGGTCTGCAGTGAGCTCTTGAATGAAGTAATCATCATAAGATAAAATGCCTTTTATCTAGAACCCACCTGCCTTTCACAACAAAACCCACCTAACACTTTGAAATTGAAATGGGCCAAAACCTCTTGATCCAAAAAATCTCATGTAACCTCCCTTGCACTCAAAAGCTTAAATGCCTTTACCTCCCCAAATGAAAAAAATGGCAAAAAAGGTTTTACAGCCACTACAGACTTACACAAAGTTCTGGCCAGCTGCTCAGGCTAATCCTGAAAATCAACAGCAAACCTGGAAAGGATGCAATAGAATGGTTTGGGTTGGAAGGGATCTCAAAGAACACTGGGCCTCAGTTTCCCACCAGTTCTCCTTTGCTTTGTCCCTCATTCAACCAGTTCACACTTGGAGAGCTGAATTTTTCCTCAACATTTACCACACTGCTTTCAGCTGCTGTATCTACCTTGGCTGAGAAATAGCCAAGCCTGCAATGCAAGTCCTTTATGGCTCCCACGTGGAATAAATTGTGCCAATATTTCCTTAGATATTTTTACCTAGTGACAATCATACTTTTCTTTGTCTAAATTTATCCATCAAAATTCCCAATAATTTTGAAACTAACGACTCCAAGTGCAGTCCATGGAGACAAGTTTGAGCTGACAATATTCAGGGCATGATTTGCAAGGTTTGAACTGAAGTCCATTTCCTGGAGGCTTTATAACTTTATTCAAAGTTCACAGAAGATAACAGGAGAGACTATGTTGCAGCTACTTACAGTTAGCTCCCTTCCTAACTTTTAAACTCCTTCCCAAAGAATGAAAGTATGAATATTATATATTCAAGTGACATAACTTTGGAAAAAAATTACAATTTCTGCTTTTAAAGTTAAATTAAGAGAATTTGATGGTAGGAAAATCTGAGAGAAATACTGGAGATTCCAACTAGAAAATATTCACAGAATCCCAGGATGACAGAATTGTTAGGGTGTGAAGGGACCTCTGGAGATGATCTAATCTACTCCCCTGCCAAGGCAGGTTGCACAGGGACTCATCCAGGTAGGTTTTACACGTCTCCAGAGAGACTCCATGACATCTCTGTTCCAGTGCTCTGCCACCTTCCATGTAATGAAGTTCTTCCTCATGGTGAGGTGGAATTTCCTGTGCTTTAGTTTATGGCCTTTGCTCCTCATCCTAGCTGGGAACCACAGAAAAGAGTCTGGCTCCATCCTCTTGGCACTCACCTTGGAGATATTTGTTTGCATAGAGCTCAGTCCTCTCTTCTCCACACTAAACAGGCCCAGCTCCTGCAATTTCTCCTCTGAGAAAGATGCTCCAGACCCCTCACCAGCTTTGTGGCCTCTGCTGGGCCCTCTCCAATATCCCCTTGTCTTTCTGGAACTTTCTGAGAGCAGAACTGGGCACAATATTCCAGATGTGGCCTCACCAGGGCCGAGCAGAGGGTCAGGATCACCTCCCTTGACCTGCTGGCCACACTTTTCCTGATGCACCCCAGGATACTTTTGGCCCTCCTGGCAGCAAGAACTCCCTGCCATTATTGCACTAATCAGGAAACTACAAATATAAAGTAGGGTAAGAAGACTTAAAGCCAGTAAAAACAATGTCTCTTCTCCTTCTAATACTTTTACAGATGCCTAGAGCCAAGATGTTTTCTTCCATTACCCAGGGAATAGTGATTTAGGTTGAGCTTGTTCTACAGATATTAAGATGCTGAAAAAAATTACAGTGCCTTTGGAATAAGGCACTTTTCTACATGCCAGTGTCCATGCAAGGTCGACTGTCCTTGAAAGTGAGAGCTGTGGAAAATCATGTAAGAGTCCATGGATATGAATCACTGGGAAAAGACTAAGAGTTAGCTTGTACTTATTCAAAATTAATAAAGAGAATTTAAAGGCTTGAGGGCAATATTTCAAGCAGAATAATAATAAAAAAAAAGACACACTTTTTGCAGACAGATTTCTCAAGATTTTCCATCCTGTTGACTCTGCCTGTTTGTGAGCCAGCCCTGTAGCAATGATCAGAGCTGAAAAGGTGATAGTGGGAGCTATTGTGAAGCCTCTTAACAAAATAAACTTCAAATATGAGACATGCAGATTCAGATAAGGTGATTATGCCAATATTTTGATAGAATTTTGTGCTTCTCCTTAATGTATTTTTTTTTTAAATACAGGGTTGAGGACAACATAAAACCATGGGCCAAATTCTAATCCTGTTCCAGTGACCTCAGCACTGAACTTGACAGTAGGCACTCCTGTTCCAGCCTGACCAGAGACTTGGTCTGGGGTTCTGAGTAAATTACAAGTGACTGAATTAAAATCTTGGCTCCACGTTCCTAAAGCTGGATCATTGACAGACACAGGATCACCCCAAACTGTTCTATACCTAAATCTGGGCAAGGTCTCCCAGTTCTCTGAAGTATTATCCAGCCAGGAGACCTTTCTGGAGGAGGATATGGTTTTTAGAAACTCAGGAGATTTGGAAAAGTCACCAGTTAAGTAAATTGGAAAAAAAAAAAAGACTTATTTTTTTCTTTCAAAACCATATTTTTTCTGGTTTCTCTTAGTTGCAGCTGAAATTCTGTATAGGATAAAGACAAGGAGTTTCTTTCCAAAATTGAATCCTGCAGAAACTGTGTCTAAATCAGCCAGAATTACAGCTGAACAGCTGAGTGAATCTTAATTTCTAGAACCAGATGAATAATTTAAAGCACACTAACATCAACACCTGGTAAATGTTTTTTTTAATCTTGTTGCAGTTTTCTAAATTTCTACATTTCTCTGGCTGAAATTACTCAAATTCAACTGGCTTTCTTTCATACTTTTAATAGGGACTTTGATGTCTTTTTGAGAAAATACTCTGTCAGGCAAGAACTGCAAGTGCACCAGTTTCAAGAAGATTTAATGCAGAGCTGGGTCAGCACCTCTGAAGAGAACTCATGCTGGAATGGCAACTCTTTCTTCAGTGCAGCTGTGCTTTTCCTGCTTGAGAACACTCTTGAGTCATTTGCCACAGGGACACTTCTGGGAACTCTCTCAAAATATACCAAAAAGGGATGATTTCCCACTCAAGCCTGCAGAGCTGAAAAAACAAAACCTGCCTACTAGAATGGTTTTGTTTCTTTCCTTCTACAATTATCTAAGATGTTTGCTAAGGCTGAACTCTTCCTAACTGAGAATGCCTTTTCAGTTCATGCTGTTCCCTTTCAGCAGCAGTTGTATATGAAAGGCTACCTTGCTCTCAGATTGTCTCAAAGCCTGCAACAACAAGGATCTGATGGAAAAAAGGAGACACTTTGATCAATCCATCCAGCCACAGCTGTTACTAATCCTTAAACTTTTCACTTAACTCCAGTTAATGAACTTTTAAATCAAGAATGCTTCTGAGGTCCCTTTGGCCTGGGCTGAATTACACTGGCAAGGATTGAGGTGATGTAAAAATCAGTGCCTTAAATGTGAGGTTTGGGTCAGTGGAAAATAAACTTTTCAGTGGATTATAAAGTATGTTATAACTAATCCCCATAAAGGCATTGCTCCTTCCTGAACTTTTTTGTCAAAGCAGGATTTGATAATTTCTCATGTGTACAAAATCACTACCAACACAGTATTTTACCCTGTCCCTCGTGTTGGAGGAGCCATCTGAATCAAGAAGTGTAAGTGAATGCAATCAAACTCCTGTGCAGGAATGGGCTGCCTGCCTCATGTGTCTACATTCTCCCTTTTCCCCATGCTGATGGACCTAAATCCTTGAAGAACATGGAGAGTGTTTTATCCTTTTTACCCATGAATAAATTCTACATCACAACTCAGATACAAATCACTTATTTAGTCTATGGTTATCACCCTGTAAGAAAACAAAGTACCTCTTCCCACACTTCCCCAAACGTGGATTCAGCATCTTCTTTTACTGTGCAACACATCAAGATTCTATTTGCAATCACCACGCAGCTGACCTCACAGAAACAGGCAAACACTCAATTCCATTCAATTCACTGGAGTTTTCATTAATTGGCTGCCTAACAGGGATGTTTCCCCTCAGACACCCCCACAAGCTTCAGCTGAACACGGATGCAGGGAGCCCTCCCTCTCCTAGAGATGCTTGTCACTAATGAGCCTCAGCTCCCTTGCATAAGCCAATTTCCCATTCCACATAGCAATTATGTAAATGAAGGTGAAGTTCCTGATAACTTCCATTGGTTCCACTTGGCTCACAATTAAAAAGAAGAAAAACATTGAAAACCTTTTGCTTCAGTCTGGCAAAAGAACTGCTTACCCAGAGAAAGAAAAAAATGAAAAAGGAAAATTTTAAATGAGCTTTCCTCTTTATCCCAAAAGGACAGCAATAGTTGGATGAAACACCACTTCCAGATGATATTCAAAGAGTTTCTTTCATTGTGTGTAGTCATTCAATTTCCTGTTGCAGCTAACAGCTGCCAAAACCAGGCACTGTCAATGTAAACAGTGATCAATATTCTACATTAAACTCTTTGACATAACATGAAAACCTCCAATTTTTTACACAGCTTAGAGGCAATGTACCGCATGAATATTTTTATGGCCTTTTCCACATCCTCACAGTGTGGATTTTCCACCTATACTCCTCACAGTGCTAATTGTAGTTACTGTTCATGTGTCTTTTACAGGTGGCAAACTGAGGCAGGGCTTGACTTGGACCTGTTTCCTCAGGAGGATTCAATTAAAGTCAATGTAAATTAGGCCTTTAAGGGATAATGAAGACCTACATCCAAGTGTCTAACATTGGAGAGGAAGCCTGCTGGACAGTAGGAAATAGAAATCACATTTCGTAGTTCAGAAACAGTATAAACTCCTTTTTCTCCTCTTCTCTTCTTTAGTATTGTAAAAGCTTTTATCACTAGAAATCAAAATCAAAATAATTCTGAAGTTTAATTTGGTCTCATTAAAACCTAAAACTCAATTCAAAAATGAAAAAAAAGAATTTTAAAATCTTCTAGCCTTCTGATTTTAATACACAAAAGAGAAATTTATTATAGAAGTCTAAACCTTACTGTTTGGTTCCTGTGTGTCACACTGGTACAGAGCCACACAGCCTTTCCTTGGATCCTGTCATAGATCCTTTGTAGTTCCTCCAACCTAAGCCTTGAGCCTCTGAACTCTGGTGAGTGCAATTTCAATCAAATATTGTAATATCTAGTAACACAGAAATCCTTCCTGGGTTATTTGTACCACAGATTTTTCATCTCCCGCAAATATAATACTTTATTAGTATTTACTAATTTTATTTTATTAGTAATACTTTATAGGTGCTTGAATTGAGTTATTACACTACTTTCTACTGCCTGAGACAGAGGGAATTAACCCTTGATATTTTTGGAAAGGTCACATGGGGAAAATTCAAATCCAGTTTCCACATATTCCTTAGAGACTATTGATGAGGTTCCCCAGATCCACCTCATATCAGCAATGCCTTTTGGTTGCATCCACTAGCCCTTATCAAAATTTTTAGGATGGGATCTGTCTCATTTTGGTCACAAGAAAGGCAAGCAACAAATTAGTTTTTGGGTTTTTTGGGTTTTGTTTTGGTTTTGTTTTGTGTTTGGTTTTTTTGTTTGTTTGGTTTGGGGTTTTTTTTTGGGGGGGTTGTATTTTGGGGGGGGTGTGTTTTTTGGGGTTTTGGGGGTTTTTTTGTTGGTTTTTTGTTTGGTTGGTTTTGGTTTTTTTATATCAGGGGTAAGAAATTAAGACCTAATAGCAAGAATCACTGTAACCTAAAATTCACCCTTCAGACCTGTGGAATGAGGTCCTTACAAGGTTACTTGGGAGGAAAACTTGCACTACAACCTTAGACTACCTAATCTGACTCCAAGACTGCCCAAGTCTGTAATTATTGCTAAGATCATGTGAGAAGCTGCCATCCGTCCTCCTGAGATTGGGAACCCAATGCCAAGACCAGCAGACAGAGAGGCAAGAGATGATATAAATGTATCAGGGGCATGGCAGAAAATGTGCTGACATGTGCAGAACTCAAACCTAAAGCCAAGTGATTTTCACCTGCATAAATGGCTTCCAGGTGAAGTGTGAGATGAGGGATAACAGATGGGCTGACAAAAATAGACAAATCCAGGAAATTACTGGATGATGTTAGACTCCATGACTGGAAGTACTCTAAGCACAACTTGGCTGAACTTGCTGAGACCTTCACCAAAGCATCATTACTGTTGGAAAAACTTATATTATTCAGAGGAAGAGAGGGAGGGAGACCTCACTCAGGTATTTCCATCATTTTCCTGGACAGAACTTGACCTCTGGTTAGACACTCCTGAGAAGGCTGGCAGACAAAAACAACATTATTGTTGGCCAACATCTCTGCTGGGCTTTGTGTGAGTTTTTCTGGAGTGAAAATTATGGGAAATAAACTTGGCATTATGCCAATTATTGCACAAGTGTGAATGGTGCCAGTCCTCCTAAGATAACACCCAGCAAACTTCTCTAAGAGCAAGATACCAGATGCAATGTGATAACAAAGAGACATTTAGCACAAGTGCAGCCTCTCAGGAGGTAAGTTAGCTCAGGGAAGGTGTTTATTAGGTCACCTTAATATTATTTATTAGAATAAAACAGGATAGATTCAGGCTAAAGATCTTCAATATATTTTTTTGCACTTGGCAGTACAGACAAATGCTCTTGTTTACCTCACAAGAACTTGGCCTCAAAGCTGAGTTAATTCACAGTAACAAGACATGCTGAGATATGCAGGTGGAAAGTGTCAGACAGAAGTGGCAAGACCTAATAGCTGTTAATAAAAAATACTAAATATCATAAATCAATGTATCTGAGCTGTTTGAAATTAAATAGATTTTCCTCCCACATTTTAATTGGTTTGTCCTGTTGCTTCTGAAGACAAATATGCATCTTCCTTTATAAAGGACAGGCATTAAAGTCAAGTTTCCCAGAAAATTGAAGAGCTTTGCCCAGTAAAAAGGAATGTTTCTACATCTGACTGAGAGCAGCCCAAAGGTGGAAAAGATATTAAAGAGAAAAATTTCCACTAAAGTAGTATCTGGCTGCATGTGTTGTGCTACTCAGGTACTGTGCAGAAGGGATGCAACTAAGCTGGTGAGGGAAGTGATTTTTGCTGTTTGAGTTTTAAAATTCCTTTCCTCTGAACAGCCCTTGACTGCACACTCATCTCAGCTGGTGTCTGTTTCATATTCCCAAACTGTGCACCCAAGATTTGATTTCTTGGAGCAGGTGAGGCAGTACAGCCTCTCCCAAGGGAGCTCTGCACTCATCTGTGCTCAGCATGGGACTCATGTCCTGCACCTGGTCCCAGGGGTGAGCATCACTCACCAGACTCTCCCAGAGGAGTCTCCCATGTTGTAGTGCAGGAAAATGGCAATACTTGTAGTGGGGAAGTAAAAGAAGTAGTTTTATATTTTTCTTCACATAATAAGAGAACAAGTTCTAGCCCCCACTTCCCCCACTGTGTCACCCACACTGGAGTGCTGAGGGCCAACACCTGCCACCACACAGTCCCTTATTTCTTGCAGTTCTGGTGAAACTCCAGAGCCTCTGGCTGTATTCAGACTGTCAAAAGCAGAAGTTTGCACACTGCTGAAGATTTTCCAAATGCATACTAGCAAATTCTGACATGTTAATGTGTAGAGGTTCAGGGAAAAATATGTTCACAAGCAGAATTATTCTCCTAATTTTGGATATGGTACAGCAGCTATGATGAAGTTGCAGCACAATTCCATTTAGGACATCAGCCACATTTAAAAACCTCCCACCTAGAAGAAATTCAGTGGTTTTAATTACATTAACAGACTCCCAGATTACTGTTATCACTGTGACTCATTATACAGTGAGTAGTAGAAATAGTAGGTCAAACATTTCCCTCTTTAGATCTGCTGGTTTACTCCCTAAAATGTAAACTAACCATTAAAAGTTTCAAAACCATGAATAATTATCTACTCTCCTGCACTTTAACATATCCCAAAAAAGTAAAAGCTGTTTATATAAAGTAATTAAGTTTCACAATACCCTTATGATACAGCTTCAATTAACCCCATTACACATATGGGGAAGCTAAAACAGAGAGAAGCTGATTGCTCAAAATCAGAGCAGAAGAGCCCAGCAATCATAGGGATTAAGGACTAGCAAATCCTCCTGGGTCCTCAACTCCTCCAGCTATCACATTCCACACAGCTTGGTGCTACAAAGATTCAGGAATTTCGTTTCTGATAAATTCTTTCCTGAATTTCTGCTCCTGGTATTTGCTGACTTGAGTGATGGCATTGGATGTGGCATGTTGGCCATACACACTGGGTAATATCCACAGTTTCCTTTTTGTGTGTGTTCTTTAACCAAATGAAGTGCCTGTAATGCAGAGATCTTCCCTACTTTATGCTTTCAATTGAGTTAATTTTTGTAACAGCAAAGAAAAGCTGAAATAGTTTTTGGGGACCTAAATAAGAGTAAAAATTTCATGGCTGTTTCTAACACGATGAGAAAGACTTATTCCTGTTCTTAAGTGAAAATGTGTTTATCTCTTGTATTTTTTTTTTTTTAATGAACTTTGTTTGCTTGCTTTTTGTTTGAATATCAGCTTTTGATACTAACAACAGACACCTGTTAGGTAATGTGCAATATCATTCCTTTAAGCTGAAAAATCAGAAGATAGAGTACCATCCCTCAGTTACACATTTTTCTTGTCGCAGACATCTTTTTATGAAAATCCTTTTCTTGGGATTTTTTCTTCCTGAGAAGCTGAGAGGCTTCAAGAACAAAATATAAATAATGTTTATTTGCTGCTGTGGAATGCAACAGGTGCATCTGTGATTGGTCTCGTGTGCTTGTTTCAAAATAATGGCCAACCACAGCAGAGCTAGCTCAGACAGAGAGTCTGAGGCAGCTGCATTTGTTATCATTCTTTTCTATTCTTAGCTAGCCTTCTGATGAGAACTTTTTCTTGTCTTCTTTTTAAAGTATAGTTTTAATGTAATATATATCATAAAATAATAAATCAAGCCTTCTGAACATGGAGTCAACATTCTCGTCTCCTCCCTCACCTGAAAACCCCTGTGAACACTGTCACATTTTCTTGTCATGCTATACTTTCTAAATTATCCACAGCATTATAAAAGGCTCTTGTGAAATAGATCTCTCAAAGTTATAGCCTGCAATACTAGAGTAAAAAAATTATGGCTCAGAGTTGCTGGAGACAGATTTTATCACTTTCTACTGTGACACAGAAAGCTGTAGTGAGCTGACTGCTCCACTGAACTCCCCACTTTACATGCAGCCCTCAGAGGAACATTTAAATGGACACCGTGTAATTTCGATGAGTTTTATGATCTTACCAGTGGAGGGGGTTGTGGTAGCAAATTTTACTACTCATTATGACTTCCCACTCAGATTTGGAAGGGGAAGAATAAGTAACACATCATCTGCAGTAGAACGTGAGCTTTTACCACCTGTCTGTAAAGGCCAAGTGTGTAATTTTGAACTTAGTTCTTGTTTCCTAGCGCATCATTTTTATGCTACACAATTTAAAATCAAGGTGAGACCATGGGTTTTCCTAACATTCTTCACCAGTCTATCAAACAGGATAAGCTGTTTAAGCAACAGCTTATCTAATAAATAGGCAGGACCTATTTAAGCCAACAGGATTGTTTATAAGTTTTAAGTTATAAATCAGCATTTTACTACACATGAGTCATTGGAGAAAGTATCTGCTTCTGACAGATTAGGTCATATTCACAAATATTAGGTTACTTATAGGATGGAGAAAGTTGTTTGCTCATGGCATAAAAAAGCAGAGTCAAATTTACATTGTCCTAGATATAGAAAGGAAGAAATCAAAAAACTGAATGTGGTTTGGTTCCCTCAAACCTTGCCCCTCTTTGAGCCATTTGACTTGCCATTGTGCTTCAAGTACATCCCATAATTTCTGCAAGTGCAAAGACAATGGAAATTGTAAATCCCTGCTCAGGATACAACTTGCTGTTAATTTATGAAAGGGGTGAAAAATGTATGAAATCCAAGGCAAAAAGGGTAGTTAAATGAATCTATAGGCATACAGATATTACTTCTGTGTGTGAAATGTGTAGGAAAGGAAATTTCAGCACTGTCTGCGGGCTCTGTGGTGTCACACCAACAGGGAATGCAAAGAGGATGCAGGAGAGTCTGAATCATTCTCTTCCTCGGTATATGACACAAACCTGATGTCTTCCTCAACTAAGCCCTCTAACTTCTTGCCCAGATTCTTGTAGTTCCATTGTCTCCCCAAAAATTCCCTCAATTATTTTGTTAGAGAGAGCAAGATCAGGTCTTGAGGCAGCAAGAGGCTCAAGGCTGTCATTCACTCTCTGTGAAAATGGATCCCAGGCAATGAAGTATAAAGCAAAATTGGGGTTTTCCCCATGGGACAAATGGTCCAATGCCACGACTGACCAGTGCATCCAACAGCAATTTAAACATCAAATTTAAATGTAAGCATTTGAAGGGCAATCTCAATCCAGCAAAAGTGCTTATGCCTAAATGGACCAATTTATTTGCACATTTCTTCACACACTAAATGAGTATATAAGGCAATTTTAAACAGAAAATTGAAGCTGCTGCATTCACAACCATATTTTTTGTTCAATCTGATCATGGCAATTCATATGTAAAATCATATACTCATAGGATGGTTTGAGTTGGAAGGTACCTTTGAAGTTTACCTAGTTCCAACCTCACTGCTGTGAGCAAGGACATCTTTCACTAGATTATGTGGCTAAAAGCCCTCTCTAACTGATAGTATCTGAAATTTTTAGCTTCTTTTAGCAATGAGAAAAAGAAAAAGAAAATGAATACTAATTAAAACTGCATGAGTGGACATCATATGTCTCTGATTACAGCTGCTGGAAAGGCAATGAGTGTTCCAGTTCCAGAATATGAAGATATTCACAGAAATCAGGATAACTGAAACAAATGAGAAACCTAACCCAAAACAAATAACCCCAAATCATGTGCCTCTTTTAAAAATTATATTGAATATATGTGGTGGTTTGACCAGGAAGAAGTGGGAATTCTGG
>JAHXMQ010000807.1:145619954-145649719 GCA_020466415.1 Ammodramus savannarum pratensis | reverse complement strand
AGGACCTTCGAGCCCCCCAAGGGTTGTCTCGGTGACTCTACATCAGGACTGATGTGCTGAGTTCCCACATCTTGTCTTTAGGGAAACACACCTTGCTAAAAATGCTTAGGAGTATGAATGAAATGTATGTTTTTACAAATATATTTATGTTCCCAGCATGTTCCTGCTCATGCACCCTGACTCAACACAAGCTAATGGTCAGTGTGAGGATGTGAGTGACCACACCACAGGGGCTCCAGCACAGCTCTCCTGTGATTTGACTGAGCCACACAGCCCAGTCTCTTTCTAAATTTTACACAGGATCTGGATAAACTATGGACCATGTGGAAGGTCACCAAGGCATCCTGCACAACCTGTCAGTCCTGTGCCATGGATGGAATTCTGGAATTCTTTCTGTTCACATTTGGTTGGTCACCCCCAAGGGATTGCCAAGCACAGACTGCAGCTTTCCCTCTGCTGAATTATTGTAAACTTTGGGAGTTTTTGCCTCTGCTGCTGAAAACATCTAGTGGGAGGCAAACATTGCTAATGCTGTCAGTTCCCAAGGTTTTATCGTAAATCCTGTACATTTAATAAAAATAAAAAGCCATGTGCATCGGAAGATAAATACTGCCTCCTATTTATTTTGTATGCTTACATATTTTATATATTTTTTTACTGCATAAATTCACAGATTTTACTTTATGAATTTACATAATCATTTCCAAAATATATTCTCAGTTTTCACAGATCCTACGAACCCGATAAGGGAAAGATTAAAAATACTTCCTTTAAACTGAACTCATGAATTCCAGTTATTTTATAGTCATTCTTGCTGGTGAGGTAGGAGTTTATTCACTATTTTATATCCCCCATGTTTTGCTGTAATGCTATTTTAATAGGAGCGTCTTACTGAAACATGCACAGCAATTTAATTAGCCTTATTCCAGGTATCCACATACTGAGAGAGATCAGTGGCATGAAAATTCTCACATTATGGCCTGTGTACCTTTAAGCTCAGTCCCATTAAATAATTCTCTCTTGCAGATCTATGAAATCAATTAGGAAGTACTTGCAAAGATAGCCAAGGAGAAACTGTTTAAAGCCTTAATGGCTTAAATACCCCTTGTCTTGATGTTAGCCCTATAAAGCTATTAGAGCCCAGTCTGGATTGCATTAGCACCATGAAAGTCAAGTGCTAATCCTGTAACTGCTCTGCCAGCCTCGCCTCTCCCCTGCCCATGTGTCTACGTGAGTTGTTTCCAGAAGTGAAAGAGTCTTCACTATTTTCTCGATGCTGAAGATGTATGAGGAAGAAGAAAATATTATTTTTTTTAAAAATTAAATATAAATCATAGTTTATTCTGAACAGGAGTAGTTTGGCTTTTTATTGATTGTTTTTGAGTGGTTTTTTGCCCCAAGAAAGTGAAGTTCTAGCTATCTTCATAAGAGGTTATTTCATTAGTTTAAGACTACTTATGCCAGAAACTGCTGTAATTTGAGGACATTTCCAGAAATCTAAGGAACTCCAGGGGATTCTGGATCTGCTACGGGCAAATTACAGTGGAATATGTTGTAAAATAATACTTTTTTTCCTTGAGGATTTTTCACAAGATGTTTTTCCAAACCTAGACTAAATTATTTATGTATTCATTGATTTTCCAAGAAAACTTCTTTATTCAGCTTTTGCATTTGGGATTTCTTTTTTTTTTTTTTAGGTGATTTTCTCAGATTTTGGTATAATTATTTGTGTTTTATATGACCTAATATGTCTATGTCTAATAATTTTGCATTTTAATTGAACTTCCAAATGGAACAATACTTTTTTTTTTATTTATTAAAAAAACATAGAGAGAACCCTAAAGACATAAAGTTATTTTAAACTGGAAAACTGTCAGCGAGGAACCACATAGAAGAGACATGCTTTCAGATCAGATTGTGAGAATTTCCTCTGCTTTTCTGATGGGCACAAGCCCAATAGCAGACACAAACCCTTACCCAAACAGAGATGAACAATACTGATCATTAGGGAAAGCCAGGTTTGGATCTCAATCCAGGCTCACCTGCTCCTCACACACTTTCCTTCTCCATCCTACCCCACCTGCAGTCATGTCACATTCCTCTGGGATCCTCTTACCTGTCTGTCCTGCAATGGTAGCAAACAGCCTGTGGGGGATCCGGGATGGGATCTTCAGTCCAGCTCTTATCTGGTAATACCTGGAGAGAAAGGATGAAAAGTTACACACTGCTAGAGAAGTGACCTCTTGATCCAAGCTGAAATTCTGTGAGAGCACACCCTGGGCATCTGCACCCAAAGGGGCTCAAGAGAAGAGGCATGTACAGGATCTTTTCTTCTGCTTTTAGCTTTAATTAAAATGGGTTTAATCAGATCCTTTCAATTTTACACCAGGCAGAGTGGACACAATGGCCTGATGTGTGAATAATGAAGAAAGATTGTGAAAAGCACTTGGCCTCCTGTAGGAAAAGGAGACATGGACAAACTTCTGTGATAAAATGCCCCAATTTTAGACAAGGAGTGACAAAAATTAATACAAAACAAAGCCAAAAAAGCGAAACAAACAACAAAAAAAAACTTTGGTGGAAAGATAACCAAAGTGCTAATCTCACATCTAGGAACATTATTGCACATATTATGAATAACAGTTATAACTCTGCTGTTCCATGGTGAGTCTGCCTTATAAAGAAAATGTTAGCATTAATCATTTGCCCAGAGAAGGTGTGGAGTCTCCCTCACTGGAGATATTCCAGAACTGTCTGGACACAATCCTCTGCTCTGGGATGACCCTGTATGAGCAGGGAGGTTGGATCAGATGGCCCACTGGGGTCCCTGCCATTCTGTGATTTTTTTAATCACATCTAAACCAGTTGTATTCTGGTTGTTTTCTATCCCATAGGGGATCCCTGCGTTAGGTGAAAGAAGATAGAAAAAGAAAACATCAGCAATTTCACTGATCTAAATTACACATAGAATCATAGATTACCCTGCATTGGAAGAGACCCACAAGGATCATCAAGGCCAACTTCTGGCCCTGCACAGGACACCTCAAAAATCCCTCCATGTGTCTGAGAGAATTGTCCAAACACTTCTTGACCTCTGGCAGGTTCTGGGACCACTTCCCTGGTGAGCCTGTTCCAGTGCCCAGAACATGAGCTCAGCCTAAACAGAGGGAAAAACTCAACCTGGTCTTCCTTCACCATCACTTCCATGGATGAGGAATACAAGGCAGTGTTCAGTACAGTACCCAGTGCAGGATATTGTAGCTCAGGATGCTTCCACCTCTTTGCAGACCTCCCACCAACCCGCTCTAGCACCATGCTGGTATTACAAAAGTCTCCCTTTCTCTGGATTTTCCCTCCTTTTGTCTCTTGATTTATAAAGTCCTTTAACCCATTGGTGTTTACAGATAGTTTTGGCCTGATTTTTGTCCCAGCCTCTAAGTGCAAGTCTTTTCCAACCTGAACCATTCTGTAACTTTATGAGAACACCAAGTTATCTGTGAACTCCTGTGTGAACATCCCAGGCTACACTTAACAATAAAATCTTTCCAAAGTGTGTAATAGTGAATGACCTAGATCTGTCTTTCTGAGGTTAAAAGCTGAATAAAGGAGTTTGATGCGGAGAAAACAAAACAAAACTAAACTAAACTATACTAAAAAGAAGCACCACTCCAGAGGCAAATGTTCCATGTCCTTCACAGCTGAAAGCCCATGTTACTCTACCTGCTTCAGCTGGCAGCTTCTCCCCATCTGGGATCTAATTCCAGCACAACCTTTGACATTTCTAGCTATCTGATTCAGTCAAGAGCTTGGGCATGAAAACTCTCTGTTTACATGCTAGTTTTCAGAAAAGAAAATAAAAGCAGTCCATATTTTAAATACACACAGCATCTAGTTAAACATAACAGCAATCAAAGCTGACTATTCTCTCCATTATGGTGTTCTTGCACTATGCAGACATTTTTAATTGATGGTATTGATCCTAATTTTTTCTAAAGCAAGTACAAGACTTGCCTTAAGGCCCTTTGAATTTTCATTATGGTTTTATGCAATACAATATTTTTACTGACAAAAATACTCTGTGTGGACTACTCACAAAGTCTAATAACTTCTAAATACCAGTAACAGGGTATTAAAGTGATATTACACATTAGTGTAACAGGACACTCCTCCATATGCAGATATTTAAGATTTACCATGTGCCCATTCTACTACATCAGCTCCAAAGAATAATATTCTATAACTGTCTGGCCACTTCTTTTTAGATTTTTGCTGCTCAGAATTGTGGTGGGTTATCCTTGGCTAACAGCCACATTGCCAACCACGTGAGCTGTCCCTCCCCCTCATCAACAGAACAGCAGGAGAAAATAGGCTGAAAAAATAGGATGGGATAGAGACAGGGAGATTTCTTACCAGTTATTGCCACTGGCAAAATTGATTCGACTTCTGGGAAATTAACTTAATTAATTCACAACTGGGTAGTGAGAAACGAACCCAGACATTAAAATAAAACCTCTCTCCAGCTCACTCCCTTCTCCCAGGCTTGGCTTCAGTCTTTTAGACTCCTCTCCTCCCAGGCAGCTCAGGGGATGGAGATGGGGGTTTGTGTCAGTCCATAAAGGGAACCCTCAGCTGCTCCCTCCTCTTCACGCAATCCCTGATCCAGTGCAGATGCTTCCACAGGCTGCAGTTCCTCCAGGGAATATCACACTGGGTACCTCCTGCCACACTATGGGAATGTCAGCCTTCCCTCACTGTGTGTCTCATGTTCAGAAACAGCCCACACAGCCCTAAGGATTTCCAGTAGAAAACTGATTTCCAACAGCTTTCCTGGTGCTTGTAAACCCACCTAAAGGTGGGGAGATTATGCAGAGGTGCCTAGGGTGACACTTTCAAATAATGGAATCATAGAATCAAGGAATGGTTTTGGAAGGGACCTTAAAGCCTATCTCATTCACCCCCTGACATGGGCAGGTTCCTCAGAGCTCCATCCAACCCATCTCTGAACACTTCCAGCATCCAAAACCTTTCTGGGCAATGATGGCCATGCAGTCAAATCTCTCAGCAGACTTAGAGACATTCAGCTCCTGGAGGATGATGGGCAGACATTTATTTCCTCATTGCTCAGGCAATTTTGCCTTGGATATCAAAACCACATGAAGATACTTCACTACTGGTGACTTCATAGCAAGATTAGTTCCAACATTCACTATGTCCTTTGCCAAATGGACCTAGGTGCAAGGACATAAAAGAAATAGGTCTTCATCTAATTCAAACCTTTCCCTATTCATCCCCTAAATTCTGGTAAATTCATTTGGATGGCAGAGACGTTGTAGGGGTCACAAGTAGCTGTCTTCCTGTGTGCCCACCAAACTGAACTGGTCAAAGTAAAAAATACATAGCAAATTCATAGAAACCTAAGGAACTCTCAGACTAAGATCAGACTCTGAGACTGAAGGTCCAGATATAAAAAGAATTCAGAGACTAGCAAGTTCTGCACTATTAGGACTGCCAAGAATGTAACTCATATTATTTAGGTGACCAGGCATGTTTTAGTTCTTAATAAAAAGAATCAAAATAAACAATTATTAATAAATTATTTATTGAAGATTATTTGACATTTAATGCCAAAAAGTCTGGCATAAAGGAGTTCTGTTATAAATCATCATGGAATTAGATAGATTCTTCCTAAAGAAAGACTTTGAAGAATGGTCTTCTAGTCAAAAGACACAAGAGGCTTCTAAATGTCCTGTTGTTGGTTCAGTTGTGCATATGGGTGCATTGCAAAGGTTTGTACCTCAAGGTGCTCAGCTGGATTAATGGCAGAGGACAGAGATGTACAGCACCTCAGATCCCCTCAACATATCTCAGGGATATTCATGGTAAAAACCACACATGGCAGTGAAAATGTTAAAGGCTCAAACTGGCAGATTGAATTACAAATTACAGAGAAATATTAGTGCTCACAACTTATCAGTTTATTCTTTAAAAAAAAACAAACAATAATTTTCATGAAAATATTTTTAGTGATAGTTTCATGTAAGACGGTAACAGCTCCAGAGGAGGTAAATAACAAAGATAAATATCACAAGCAGTATATAAAGAAAGAACAGCTTCACCTTGGGTGGTCAGAAAAACCCAAGGATATCCTTATTTGAGGCATTCACAAGAATGCTTATTGTCCAATTAAAATAAGCAACCTCCATACAGGAAACGTAATAAAACCCAGTACCTGTTGTGTTCTTGCTAGTTGTTGGGTTTGGGGTTTTTTCCTATTTTTTAGCCACATATCAATATTTAAATCATTATATAGGCAAACATTATCCATTCCTCCTCAGAGCTTTCTCTAAGCCTTTGCAAGCAGAGAGGAATTGCCAAACAGTGACTTTATAACCCAGCAAAACCAAAAATATGAAGGTTCTTGCTCCCACATTGTGAAGCTGGATGTCACTCATAATAGCTGGTGCATTGTGAGGAGGGGGGCCCTGGTCAAAACACAGAAAATCAAATATGGTATAAATACACTGCAAGATGCAGAGTCCCCCACAATTTCTTCAGCAGTAAACACAGATGTGTCTCCACTTCCCCATCCCACTGTGCCACACCTCTTGTTGTACCAGTCTGAGTGATGCTGAGACCAACATATAAAATGAAGCCATGTTATTTTGAGCATAAATAAAACATTTTTTCAGTGCTTCCAAAAAACCCACATTCTTGAGTGACTGAGTACTGTCCCCAGTCCCTGCTAAGGGACAGGACAAGGAGGAATGGCTTCAAACTTGAACAGAATATATTTCAGTCAGATATTAGGAATAAATTCTTTACTCAGGGGGCAGTGAGGCCCTGGCACAGGTTGCCAGAAAAGCTGTGGATGCCTCATCCCTTGAAATGTTCAAGGCCAGGTTGGATGTGGTCCTGAGCAACCTGAGATAGTGGAAGGTGTTCGTGCCCTGGCAAGGGGTTGGAACAAGATGATCTTGAAGGTCCCTTCCAACACAAAACCTTTATGATTCTAACAGGATGGCAGAAGGAAAATGGTTTTTTTGGGGTACTAAGACCACTCATCAGTTCCAGTGAGGTACTCTGAGCTATAAATGACGTAAATCATGCTAAGAATCAACAGGTACACCTGTGTGTACACCACACACATACAGTGGGCCTTGTTTTCCTCAAAACAAAGTGAACCATCTCCAGCTGGCTCTAAGTACTCTTATCAAGGAGTAGCCTCATAGTCTGGTCATGCTCTTCCAACTAGACTCTTCCAATCCCCTCAAGATAAAGAGGGATCAGTTTTGTCTCCTCAGCTCTCCTGGAGTCTGCATAATCTGTTCTCACCTGAGAGGAACATTCGCTGTGTGGACCCTGCAGCAGCAGAGCCCTGAGGATGGGATGCTGCTTGGGTAGAGGCAATTCCAGGGACTTGGCTCCTCCCTCTTAGTGTAAGAGACTCTCATTGAATTTCAGGCTTGGGGAGAAATCCTACAGACAACTTCATCTCCTCCCAGCTGAGCAACTCTCTCCAAAAGCATGTGAAGCATGACCATAAAAATTACAAAGAACAGAACACGATGCGGAGATCAAAATCTATACTTAAAACTGGAGAATCAGACTGAGGGAGACATTGCAAAGGTCACCAAAATATTTACAGGAGGTCCTCCACCACAAATGTGTAGGAAAACACTGCCTGATAGTGATATGGAGCTGACAGTAATGATAAATGAGATATTGCCTCCAAAAATAACAAGCTATTTTTCTTAGAGAGCCTTGGTAGAAGTGGCAAGTGAACTGGACACTTGGTAATACAGACTTACAACAAATACAATAAATCTATAAAGTTACAGAAGGGCTGGCAAAGAGCAGAAGCTGAACAGACATTTTGCAAGGGGAGTGGAATGGACACCACTTGGCTCCCTGAGTGTGGCCCCAGAAATACATAAGGCTTTACAGTAGATTTAAGGAAAAGAATAATTAGGGAATATATGAGAAACTGCAGCACAATTCCTGTTTTACTTCAATTAGGCTGAATCTGGCTCATTAGAGTTAGGCTAGGCAGTACCTCTTTTTGAGTAAACATCTGGTTTGTGGTTGGTTTTTGTTTTTGTTTTTTTCCCCTTTTTAAATGGAAGAGCAGTGCAGAAAAACTTATTTAGACTTCAGTAAAGTAGGGAGAGCATGGAAAATTGCCAGATAATGTGGTACAGGCACTGTGAAGGGAAGATCAGGAAAGAGCAAGCTGATTTTAAGAACTAAAGGAACTTGGTGCACTTAACTCAGCAAAACAGAGCAATCAAATCCCCTCTCCATCTATAAATATATTGGGAGGAAAATAATCAGGAAGAAAGAAGACTGAGGTACAAGAAAGTACAACATTGGCACAAGAACAAACACATATAAACTGTCCATGAATAAATCCAGTTTAGACGTAAAAACTGCAGCTGGCAAAGGAGCAAAATTGTAAAAAAAAAATCTAAAGACCTTCTACCAGAAGCAGGAATGAAAAAGCCAATTTGTTTTTAGGGGAAGCTCAGTAAATTTCCAAATGATTTATAAGACATGGATCCTTTTTATTTGCATTTCCATTTTATTTATGCAGGCAGTGCATACTACACCAACTCCCTTCTCTCATACAAGATAAACTGCACGGGTCATCCTAGTAGCAATGAATTTGCCATCCCCACCTTCACAGGCTATTTGTGAATTTCTAATCTTTAAAATTAAACAGTTCAAGTGGCTCCTTTGTTTTCCTGTGGCTGGGCACACATTGAGCCCTGCTGACCTGCACTGACTCTCCTCACTTGTGGCCCTGGAGCCTCCCTCAGGAGCCTGGGTGCACTGACAGATGTGCTGGGTGACAATTCCTGCACTGACAGATGTGCTGGGTCACAATCCCTGCACTGACAGATGTGCTGGGTCACAATCCCTGCCCTTGCCTCCCCCTGCACAGGACAGAGCTGCTGACACCTCTCAGTCTCTTGACACTGAGGTGCTCAGACCTCCTCTCCTAATGTTAGGATAATAAAATGTTTTTGCCACAGATAACTCATCACGTCATCCCTAGTGATCTAACCATAGCACAAGGCAGTTCCTAATTCTACAGGATTTACATCAAAACCAACAGAGAGCTGGGTGGTGCCAGCCCTGTTACTGATGCTCTGGACTCCATCCTTCCTTTCCTTCCTCCTCTTACATTAATACCAGAATATCTCAGCTCTCATCTTGTTGCTCCCACTTGTCTTCCCCTACAAATGTCTTGTAATGACACTGTAAGACTCGGGGTAAGAAGGGTTGATTGGTTTGAGAGAAGCAATTTGTAAGATAATATTGATGCCTCACACCACCAAAGCAGATCAGCCCCACCAGGAGCACTGACAGACCAGACTGCTCCTCCCTGATCATCCCTGCAGCACGGAAATAAAACCTTTGGCTCAGTAGCAGTGTCACAGGAGCCAGACAAGTTCAAGTTCCACCTGCTTGAATTATACCTGAACAGCTCCAAGGCTGAAAAACTCATTCCAGGGTAGGCTGCATTTAAATAAACAATCCTTAAGCTGATACATCCAGCAAACAAACGAGCTGTGTCTGAGCCTGGTGAGTCAGTCTGGAGCTCCACTGCTCCTCAGACCAGTGCTGGAGTTTTCCTCCAGGAACCCCTGGATATCAGGAAATCTTCTCCATTGAATTACTGCTTCCAGGGAGCCAAGGAGCATACTGGTTTGGGAGTCAGAGAGAAAAAGCCTGAAAGCCTGACAGGCAAGGAAAAAGATGGATGTCTCCATGAAAACAGCAATAGAGGAGAGCTCAAAATCTCATTGCAAGACTTAACTTGATGGGCTTTGAACTCCAGGTCTACAGATGTAAAAAACCTCATTCTCTCTCTAACAACATTAAGAGACTTTTCTGTCCTGTGCTGATGATCCCCAGCAGAGGACTGCCATGTGTGTTACCATCTGAGGCTTCCTGATGAATATTCCAGAAGGAAGCACCTTAAACAACTTAAAAGCAATACCCATTGTGGAATTATAGGGAGAACACCAGGGCAAGGAAGGCAAGTAGACCATTGTTTATTTCTCTTTTCCCTTTAGTGAAACAGGTCAGAGGTATAGCCACAAAAATTCTGTAAGTTTGCATAAAACAATGTAAAATTTTCCTTGTTTGGGGTGATAATGTTTAAGGTTACATATTTAACTGAGTCAACATTATTTGGTGGATTTTTAAAGTGCATGAGTCATACAGAAGAGCACTGTGTAAATCCATTCTTATTTGTATATAAATATTTTGGTGGGTTCTTTGGCTATTCAAACAGAAGAGCAAGGAAAAAGGTGATAATTTTACACCTAAGATCGGAATCAGAGAGATAAATCAGACTGAGGAGCATATCAGCAAAATTACCACATTGTAATATATGCAAGTACAATGTGCAATAACATGTGCATGAGGAAGCCCTACAATATACCCACAAAATATTTCAGACATATCTAAAAAATCCAGACATTTCTCAATTAAATATAATTTCAAGAAGCTCTTCTGACCTAACTCTACCTCAGGCTTCTGGCAGGCTCTAGAATAGCCCAGAAAAAAAGGGAGTGTGAGACACAGGAGTTAGCAGCAGGCAGGAGGTGGATGTTCACAGAAGTCATCACCACTATTAGCATTTTATTCTCACCTTTCTAGAAATAGGAAGAACACTTCAGACAGCCTAGGGAATCTTACACTCACTTTGGAGGCTATTAGAAGTAGGAGAAGGCTTTTCTCAACCCCCAGTGTTGCACACACAGTGTCTGGCAATTCCCTCTGTGATGCCCAGAGCCGCTGCTGTGCCAGGGCAGGTCAGTCCAACACAGCTGCAGTTCCCCAATTCAGAATCCACAACCATTTATCACATCAAGTTTCTACAATTCTCATCCCAGAATTATTCTCAAGCTCTTTAGATTTTGATGAAGGTAGATCTAAAATTAATGGTGTGGGGAGAGGGAGCCATACCCTCCTTGCAGTGCAGTAACAAACTGGTCTCTCAGTAAAAAATAAAGTGGGTCTATGAAAGCAAACTTTTCACCTACCAGGAGTCTCCATCATGCAGATAAGATTAAATTGTTCTATTGCAAAGGTATGACAACCCTTTTTTTTTTATTTTTTCTTATTTCTATTATTATAGAAAATGCTATTTTAAAACCAGATGCTGCCTAGTTCTGCAGGCTTGAGAGGTGCTTGGTGTGATACCTTCTCATCCAAGCAAACAGTACACATAGGCTCTCAATATCCTCAGAAGGTGCTCAGCATATCCCTGGATCAAACATGGATACTTATGTCCTGAGTCCAGGATTTAGGGCTGGAAGTTCTCAAGAACACAGTGCTCTGGGCATAATTAGAAAACTCTACCCAACTTCTGGCAGAAGAGCCACTGAAGTACTACAGTGCATCACTGAAGGAGAGCCCACACTTGGCACTTGATGCATTTCAGGCAAGGATTCATTTGAATCCAGGTAAGCCATGACCTTGATTGTTTTTATGCATCCAGCTTCTTGTAGTTTCATCAGATCATCTCTCCTCTGCAGAAACTTGCAATCCCACAAGCCATAAAATCTCCAGCCCATGAAACCCTGTAGCTCTCTGACAATTACACCAACCAGCTCTCTTTATATCTCCTTTTATGCTCACCTCAGGGGCTCTTGCCCTTTTATTCTCATCAAGGTAACAATGCTGTCTTTTATTTATTCCCATATTCATCCTTTTAAAGCAGTTTGCCCTTTACTTCCCTTTCAGTCATCATAGCAAGGTAGGGGTGAAGAGGAGTGGGCAGTAGAACGGTGAATGAAGAGTAAAATGATAGAAATGTGCTTTAGTGTTGGAAAAGAAAGGCACTGAAAGGAAAGGGCAGAAAAATTAGGTCTCCAATAAGGATAGAAGCACTTATATTCTTGTCTCAAAAGCAATAGGAAACCTTGAGAACATAATTTAATTTAGTCTCACAGTCAAGTAGTAACCTTTTCCAATCTGTTCTTATATCATATGAAGAGCTAAAGATGAGAGATTTTGTGCTTTTCTAACTGAAGCACCTAGAAAAACATTCTGATTATATGAGAGAGAGAATTAACCCTCACCTGTTCTGGGTGCAATCAAGAGATTCTAAAAATCATTTAATATATATAAAATTAGCTGAATATTCCTGAAGTTCAAGTCAAACCCTTATATTACATATTATTTAGTAGAATAAGGCAAACAGCATGTCTCCTGAGATTTCTAAAGTGCTTCTGTGCTTGTGGAGTTAAATGGATAAATAGGCTTGGAGATGGTGTTATTTACACTACATTTTGTTTTGTATCTCACTCCTGGAAACAGAAGAAAAATGAAAATTATAGGCATGAAATGACTTCTCAGAAGCTGTTGCTTTAAAAATTGTAGAATTGTTTTCCATATCTCAGAACTTCTCAGAAGTTTGAAAGCCAAAGTGACCTTGAAACAAAGATGCAAACTACTGGGGATGCAATGCCTAATCCAGCAGACCAAGGAGAGACTTCCACTTTATTCACAGCCTGATAATTTTCTAATCCCAAATGAATACAAAAACTGAGTGTCTTCTAGCCATTGACCCTGAATTAGATTCCAAAAGAAGCAGGTTTAGGGAAGTGAGCACAGTGGAGATGCAGAGTGACCTGAGACACAGTGAATCACAATGCCAGGACAAGTCACTTTACTTGGTTCATCCAGCAGATCCCTAAATTCTGCTGTCACTAAATTGGCCAGCTCAAACACCAGGCTGACCACTTGCTGTGGTGGAACAAAGCTGTGCAGATAGGTCAAGTTGTGTGGTCTCAGACTCGTTTTGTCTCATGGCTATGCCTGCAACTCTCACAATTGCAGGATGGTCTCCAGGTCCATGATCCCAGACAGACACTGCTCTGGTATTGATCTGCCATCACTGGACTCAATTTCAGTCTTCAGCAAAAAGAGGAGCTGCATTACCTTGCTGCAATTGGAAAGAGCCTCCACTGAGGCCTGGCATTTGCTGTAGCCCAAGGGAATTCACACTCACTGGTATCTCTGTCCCAAAGCAATTTGGGGTCCCAGGCTCTCCTTCCAGCACTGACCCAGCACGTCAGGCCTGGGCTCTGCTCAGGTGCATCAGCAAGGTGGGATCATCAGGGAAGAGCACACAGCACATTCCCAAGGGAATGGATGCAGAACTCCATGAAACTGAGCCCAGGGGTGGCTGATCAGTACCACAGCAAAGAGAAATACAAAATTCAGCGTTTCTATCTGGGTCCAGCTCAATTCTTAAGGTGAGAAAACAGAAATTTTGCTTCAGTGGTTTCTGCTGAAGTGCAGCTATATTTGTTATGGGGTATTTTGAGAGGAGTTTGTTTTTTCATTCCATGCACAGAATAATAAAAAATCTCAAGTTGGAAGTGACCCATCACAGGGTTCAAGCAATCATTGAGTCCTAGTCTTTCATAGGACTAACTAAAACTAAACCACATGACTGAGAGCATCATCCAGACACTCCTTGAATGCCAACAGCCATTTTCTATGTCTCATGAGTTTCAGAGAGGAATTTGATCCTGTTCATCTTTGGATCCTGATTCCTAGAACACATTACAACTCAATGTCCTCCATTAAAGAGAAAGGGATTGCAATGGTCCATTTCTTCTCAAAATTAGGTTCTTACATCAGACAGAGAGATTTATTTATGAGGGTAACCCCTGTGAGATGCAAACAGACTGATGTGTCTGTGTCATACATGTACAAATAGTGAAACTGAAAAACAAACAAACAGCATTTCCTATTCTGAGACTAAAGACTTCAGTACAGAATCAGTAAAAAAAATCCTAAAAGAACAACTAGGAAATGTGGACACTGTTCAGTGTCAGAATAGGATGTGGAGCAAAAATTACATGTTTGTACAAAACATAATTTTTTGATGTTTCATACAGTCCGCACAACTCCGTAAGAAAAGAAAGTGATGTGCCACAAAACTGTAACACCTCTGCTCCTGTTATAATTATTTTCTAGGATTGGAACTAGAATGTTTAGTGTGTTTAGTGAAGGACAAATTAGAGCTTTAGTGTCAGGGAGGAAAGGACCATTTAAGCTTGTCCTCTCAAATGATAAAACAGGATGTAGAATATGGAGAACAACTGCACAGAAACCAGGACTTAGCTAAATAATTATTAGAGCCTGTATATCTGAGAAAGCAAATTTCAGTCCTTGAACAACAGTTTGAAAAACAGTGGCAATTAATGGATAAACCAGCTTTTAAAAGGAAAATTTAATGGGGTGTAAGAAATTAAGGAATAGTAAGAACAGTTAAAACTTAGGAGTAACATCATCAAAGACTTCTGGAATGCTTACAGAATATGAGGTAGAATTTTTGCAAGCAGAAATAAAATAAAGGATGGATGAATATAATAAGTTTTTATTAGGAAAGTAACAAAACCATCAAGAATTTACAGCCTCTGACAAAGAAATAGAAAAACTGGTAGCACAGATGCAAGAACTGGAGAATAGAAGTAATGAGGTCCTAGAGACTGTAAGCTGGTGGAACAACAACTACAAAGAATTAAGAAAGTGGTAAGAGAATTAAAAGAAAACGAAGAAAGATTACAACAGCAGCAGTACAATAACCAGATTCAGATGTCTGCTTGCAGTTTAAATTGGATGATACAAGGCATGGCTACCTACAGAAGGCAGCTCTGATTAAGTGCTAAAGGAACTGTTTGAGGCAGAACAGGAAGCAGTAGTGACAAAAGAGAGATTGCAGCCTTATTAGAAAAAAAAAAAAAATAGAACCCCAGAGAGATAATTTGATCAGTATAAATTAGGAGATGTTACAGCTGAAGTGACAGTTGGAGATGCAGGAAAAGCACAGGATTTCCACCATCACTCAGCTTTGGTCAGCGAATGCACACCTGGAGATGGACCTGGGTGTGCTGGCTTGGCCTGGGTCAGCTGCCAGCTTCCCACTCCCCTGCCTCGAAAGAACAGCAAGAGAAATGAAAACAAAAAATGTTCTTGACTCAAGATAAAGATAGAGAACTTACTGTCACAGGGTAAACAGACAGGATTTGGGTAAAATAATTTGTTTATATTTAAAAGCAGAGTAGGCTGATGATAAACAAAAATAAACCTTTTTCCCTACATCAACGCCTTTTTTTTTTTTTTTTTTGAGGCTCAGCCAGCCATATTCTTTGATTCCTGACTGCTCTTCTTCCTGCTTTTTTTCCCAATCTCAACCTTTCTCCTTCATTCCCAGCTCGTCCTTTCCCCAGGAACTGTGTCTGGCATTGTGCAGCCCCAGGTTCTCCCGATAGATGCCCTCCCTGCTGTCCCTGCTTTCAGAACCTGCACAGGGACCCTCCAGCTTTTATTTTCCAAAAAACAGCTTCAAGAAACAGATTTGTGATAATATATCTGCATCACATTTCCTTTCCTAACCTTTCTCAAGAAATGGGTCATCTCTATGTCTACCCACTCACTCAAACAAAACTCATTGCTAAATGTGGGATTTTACCAAGTCACCCATGTTTCTCATTGAAGTGCTGGCAGCATTGAAGGGACACTTCCCCCTCCACCAAAGATGAATATTCTGTTCTGAAAGCACACCCAGTGCTGGCACAACCCTGACAGCTCTAGAGATGGAAATCCCATTTTCTGCTGAGTGGATTCAGCACTAACAACTGCACTGAAATCTCTTCACAATGTTTTTTTTGTCAATATGAGTTCTCAGTCCTTTACAGAAAATCTATACAGAGAGGTGAGAAGAGATTTCATTCCCAATTGTACTATGAATCTGTCCCCTCTTCTCAAGCTCTGATCTCATCTTGAGCTAATCCTAAAAATATTAATATTAATAATGTAAGAATTCACAAAACCTTGTGTTTCAGAAATTTTGTCCCAGAAGAAATTATTCACAGATGAAAAACTAGAATCAGAGCAATACTGAACACAGCAGCAGAGACAAATGATGATGTATTCACCTGAGCTGCCACCAAACTCTGGAAACACCAAGAGTTTGCAGACACTTATCTTTGCAGCAGTAAAGCCTCCAAGTTATTTGCAAATCTGCTCTTGGTAGGAGGGGGGCTTATTTCCAAAACAGCTAGAAGTGAAACCCACACTTATCTTCTACCAGGATCCATGGAAAAACTCTCTCCATAGAGTCACAGAGTCATAGAATAGCCTAGAATGAAAGTGATCTCAAACGATAATCCAGTTCAGCCTTTCATGGGAATGGAAGCTAGGAGATCACCCAGCAGCCTTTTCTAGACCAGTCACATCTTGAAAACCTCCAGAGATGGGGACTCTACAATGACCCAACCCCTGAGGTTGCTCCAGTGAATGATTATTCTCACTGAAAAAAATTATTTCTTCTCAGGGATGAAACCTTTTCTGGTGTAAATTGCCCTTTGTCTTCTCCATGAGGCTTGTCATGAAGAGACAGCGTGTCCTCTTCATAGTTACCCTGGAATATTTATTGGGACACTGTGAGGAGATTCCCCCTGAGCCTTCTCCTTTCCAGGGAGATGAAACCTTCAGTCAGAAGAGGTGTCCTGTCATTCCTCAGAGGTCAGGTCTTTGGTTATGTCATCCCAGGGCTAGGACCCTGCCAAACTTCACACAGTTGCTCTTGCCTGCTGTTCCAACCTGTCCAGGTCCCTCCTGACACATCCACCTCACCATCACCTCAGCCAACACAGTGAGGGTTCAGTCAATCTGTCCATCCAGGTCATTTATGGATTTGCCATCCACCTTAGAGAACGAAAATCTCACTGGCTCCCTTTAACAGTTTCTCTACTATCCTTAATTTGTCAGTGCCTCAACTTAGAGGATTTTGTACCTTGCTAATCTGGCTAGGAAACAATCTTTAAAAATAAAGGATATTATCTGCCACCAGGCTTATCTTGGGACTGGACCATCCTAACAGGCTTGACCATCATCTATGTTCTGCAGAGTCCTGAAGGAGAGAAGCACATCAAGAGTAATCCAGCATTGCTTCCAATGAGGGAAGCATTAGGACCTGAGAACAGCAGGAAATTTTAATGTTGTTTTACTGGCAATATGATAGAATAGAAATTGCTCAGCCTTGAGAAGACAAGACTCCAGGAGATCCCTTTGCAGCCTTCAGAACCTAAAGGGGGCTTATAAGAGAGTGAGGGATTTTACACACCAGCAGATAGTGACAGGATATGAGATTTTAAACTAAAGAGGAGAGGTTTAGATTAGGTATTATGAAGAAATTCTTCACTTAGAGGGTGGTGAGGCCCTGGCACGGGTTGCCCAGAGAAGCTGTGGATGCCCCATCCCTGGAAGTGTTCAAGTCCAGGATTGGAGCAACCTGGCCTGGTGGAAGGTGTCCCTGTCCATGGCAGGGCAGTTGCAAAAAGATGAGCTTGAAAGTCCCAACCCATTCTATGATTTTGCATTTTCTTTATAAACTTTTAATTGATTGAGCTACCCAGGGCTGTTCCTCTCTGAGAATCTTCTCACACTGTCCTTTCCTTAAGCTCTATTGCATCAATTTATCTCTTTCCACTTCTTCACAGAGTTTATCTTGTGAGGAGGACATGTGGGTCCTGGAAATAGCTAAACCAAAGCAGATCAACAAAAAAATTACAAAATCAATTAAAAATCCACAGCTTTCTCAGTATTTGTGGTGGGTTTTGGTTGCAGACAACACTTCAAAAAGTCACATTTTAAACTGACTTCTCATTTTTTGCCAGACATCCTTATAAAGATTTATCATGCATGGCCAAACAGGAACAAGAAATTACTAAACAACAGTTCATTTTTCAGCTGCATTTTATTTGTAATACCTTTTATTGGCAGATGTTATCCCCACAAATGAATTAATGTTCCACTGTAACGAAGTGGACGTGGATTGATGGAAGAAATTGATTAGTGTTTGTTAATGTACTTTTGTTGCAGCAAGCACATTAAGTAATTAAAGTGCTAAAAGAGATCTTCCCATCCAGACACACAATATACTGAACTCCATTAATGAAGGACAAAGGACAACTGGGTTTTTCATTGCATCTTGAGTGCACCCTGTCTGCAGCATATACACCATATAGCTTAATTACATCCATAGGTTTAAACAATTCCAAAACCAGTTAATACAGCAAGGAAACTCTAAAAATTACATGTCTAAAAAAGAATAATTATTTTGAGTTGACAGCATAAGCCATCTTAAAAGAATCTGATCAAGAGATTGTGTGCAGTTTTCCATTCTGAAAATTAGACTTTGGGATCTTTTCAGCTGAACACAAAGATAAATGATAAATGATATTAGGTAAGATATTAGATAAGCTATTAGATAATATATTAGATAATATATTAGATAGATATTAGACAAGATATAAGATATTAATATCTTATCTAGATAAGATATTAGATAAGATACTATTAAAATTTGACTTTGGGATATTTTCAGCTGAACACAAAGATATATGAGAAATGAAAGTCAGAGCAAGCCTTTCCCATACACAGTACTATTTTCTACTATCACAGCATATGAGCATTTGCAATTGCACCCTATAAAGAACAATCTTATGAGATATCATTACTACTCCTATGTTTGTAGATAATAGTTGGTGAACTAAAAGGTCATACAAGCCCACCTCGGGTAATTTCCCAAACTCACAACTTATTCCAACAAATATCAATAGTCAGATACTGTATTTCAGCTTCAGTTACATTAAAATGCACCTTAAAAAAGTGCAATGAATTATTTGAACAGGATTGACAAGGGACAGGAGTGCTACAAATATGGGACAGGAAAATAGAGGTAAACCACGTCTCCTGGACATTAGACAGAGCCTCCTCTCTGAAAATAATGTGGACATAACAGGGAGAGAAAATACTGGTGTGGGGTTTTTTCCTTCATCTAACACTTCTGAGTGCTACTCAGATGTTAGTGATGAGTATCATATAAAAATCTGTTACAGAATGGGATTAAAGAAAAAACCAAGCTTTTCACCTGGTGTGTTTATGTGCATGTTTATGTACATGTTTTTAACTAAAGAGTTTGTAGTCGAGTCTTTGGTAATGTCTATGTTTTATATGCCCATCCTTCCCCTTTCTTTTAAAACCATATTTCCTGGAGTGTGGCAATTTGACAAGAAAATCTTGTACTATTTACAATAAATCTTTGAATGCTCACAGTTGCTATGAAAACCATGTCAAGTTGTACCCCAAAGCTCCAAAAACAATTAAATACATAACAGTAAAAAAAAATATTTTAAAAATACTAAATCTAGGTTCCATTCACTTATTAAACAATTCATTTCTGTCAATCAGTGATAGAGAAGTGGAATGGAAGTGTGTTCTTTGCAAGCCCTTACATAAAAAAAAAAAATCAAAAAGCCCGAAGCTGGACTAAATGTTGCATTTGGCTGGCCAAAACTTAAACCTTTGCCCCTTAACATCTACATACTGTCTCCTCTGCAGAAAGCAAACATCACTCCAGTTCAAGTGACATTTACCTTATTGCCTTGATGACTTTCTGAGTGAATTATGTCAGAAAGTAGCTTCAATCTCACCATACATTATTTATATTTACACAAAACTACACCTGAGATGTTGACTAGAGTTTCTAGCTCAGAGAGTTACAGATGGGCCCATGTCTGCTGCTGGGAATCACTCAGCTCTCAGCAGTGTAAGCTGTGGATGGAAGCCTAAGCCCTCAGGCTTGTGAAAGGATTTATGTGTGTGTGCTGCAACATTTTATTACTTAAGAACAAGCGAAGTGACACAGTTTTAAAGCACTGATCTTAACTAGAACAAGCCAGGAACATGGCATCAGCACAGCCTGTGTCAGGGCAATTATTCTTAACAACAGAGAGTGCCAGACATGAGTGAATGAGAAGGTTTGGTAATAAAATAACTATGAAATGCTTCAAAAAATCCACTGTGTTCTTTGAGTGCAATTTTTTAGGGAATGAGAATTTATTCTCCAAGTTTTCATGCGAGGGTGATTGTGGTGTTTTTAGTTCTTCTGGCACTTTTCCTCTCCAACGCACTCTGCAAACAACAGCTAATAGAGGCAGCTGAAGTTATCTGTAATTGGAATTTGATATTTATCACATTGTTACATAGGTGGGTTGGAAATAGATGGTCTTTAAGGTCCCTTCCAACCCAAACCATTCCATGGCTCTGTGGCACACACTGTGAAAGCAGAGTGACCACCAGCAGAAAATCTCGTTTTTAAATACAGGACAAGTTCTTGGGAGGACAACTGGACCAGGTCCTTGCAAGGGAAAAAGTAAAATCCTTTGATTATATTCAAGCTCTGAAATTTGTTGTGCAGAGTCTGGGGAATTTCTGTCCTTGGAAATTTTCAAGATGGGACTGGACACGACCTTGAGTAATTGGGTTGGAATTCAATAATTCCTACTTTAAGCAGGTATTGGGTTGAAGATCACAGAAGTTCTCTTCCAGCATGAACGATTCCCTGACTAGGATGAGTATGACCAAAGTCTTCCTCAGCTCAGAAACAACACAGAAGCTCTGCAGCTTCTTTCTGCACTCAGTTTTAGCCCATGAAGTAAATATTGTTTTAGTGATTTATCATCAGGATGATGGTCTCCAGTTATTCACCTTTTAGCTTACAGCACAAAACAGGTTGACTTGATTATCACTAATATGTGATTTTAGCTGAGCAATGTGGTTTGCTAATAAAATTGGGTTCTGTTCTAATAAAATTGGCTTTTTTCAGCAGTATGCAATGCTCCATGCCTTAAGTCTTGATGTCGCTCTGTGCAGTTCCTCAACAAGTGTGTCACATCCTGGAGGAGCTCAATTTTCAATGCTGCACTTCAAGACACAATGACTGTAAGAATTTATGGGGCTTCTGTCATCAATTCTTTGGGGAGATAAAGGGTAAAATAGTGAGATCCAAGTGCATCAATGAAGATCACAGCTACTTCTAAAAGACCTATGAACAAAAAGAAGATGCTTTTTTGTATAAAATCTATTGCTTCAAGTAGAAATTCACCTCAAAGATATGCATGTAGTCCGTTAGATTAATACATTTGATTAGCAGAACTCAAGGAGGATCAAAGCCACTAGGTGATACTCTAGGGGATGACACTTTAAATTTAAGATCTCTGCTTATAGAAATATTTTTTTTATTTTATGAATTGAACTCATAAAAATAGGAAAGGCAGTGCCAAATTACACATCAAGAGCTTTGAAGAAAATCTTATAATAGTCAATTTTTAATGTTACAGATGATAGAATGAACTGTCTTCCAGGTTAATGGTTGATGAGCATTAAAAGCTGGCTAAATCCCAGAAGTTTCATTTTGGTTTTTTCTTCTCTTTTTAACTCTATTTTTTTTCCCAAGACTTTAATCTAACATCACAGCTTGCATTTTATTTCCTAGGAGAATGGATCCCCATCTGTTTGCATGACATTCCTCTTGGCTAGCACTGTCTATATGATATATTTTAATGTTTGTCTTCCAGGAGCAAGCAGAATGCCTTCTCTGTCTGTATCCTTACCTTTTATTTATGAATTTTCCTGGTGTGTACAAAGCTTTCCACCTGGATGCCAGAGCATCTATACCAAACTGTTCTCTCTGTAACTATCACCACCTTTTATCTTTGGATCAGAAATTGCTTTGCAATTTCAGCATTTACTGATCCTTCAAAATGTCTTTCTTAAGTCTCAGTTGTTTATTTTCTGCAGGTGGGGAAAAACAGAGACTATTCTAACAAGACCTGGATCAGGAAGAGAGATAGGAAGTGAATGTATTGATTCCCTAGAACATAGTTATTTTTTTTTTCTCTGCTGTGCCCATGAATAGAGGCCAATTTGCTGAATGTTGTGCAGTGTGCACTTTTAAGTAAGCTGTTTTAATGACTAGTTATCACACCAGTGTTCATGACCAAGAGAGAAACAGTTGCTATCCCATGTGTGAGGGGTGGTTGAAGCAAACTGAGCACATTCTTTCTCAACATATGACTCAGTCAGCTCATGTTGTGTGACATGGGTGCCAAATGGGAGCAGAACAAGTGGTGAGGCTGGACCGTATGGGTTGAGGAATGGCAAGACGACATTTGGAGTTCTCAGAAGCTCTCAAATTGCTGTAACATTTCTGGGCTCTCCAACATGTGTTTGTTCCAAGTCACTGTGTTGTCCAGAATTTTCCCTCTGACATTGCACAGGCCTGGTTTTTACTCCGTGTTAATGATTGCTGGGAACAGAGTGTGGGAAACAATCACAAACCAGCATGTAAAGCATTATCTCAAGGCCTTGAGTAGTGTCTGTTCAGGCCTCTTATTTCTGAATTTGTACTAATTCTGTGATACTGCCTGGTTAGACAACTTCTTAGGAGAGTTAGAGTTGGCCTTTAACTCAGCTGTCTATAGGTGACCAAGTGACACAGAACAGTTACCTAATGTATTTAGGGTTGGGTAAACCAATGTATTGCTCATTTGAAGGAGAAAGATAATTTCTGGACACAAGAGCACCCTATTTTCCACTGACCAATCAATTACCTGTCAGTGGAGTTTGCTGAGATGCTGCTCTTCACCTGCAGAACAGCCTCACCTCTGAGGCTCCACTCCATTTATTTTCAGTGTTTCCCCCCTACCACTGGCACAGGACTCCCCAGTTCTCTTCAGCAGACACAGAGTGCCTAGAAATTAAAGATGGCTATACTCGTTAACCAAATGAGAAAATGGTCTTCACTAGCTGTCATGACAATAACCCATCGCTCATGATTTTCATGAAGCTGCCATTTGCTTCACTTCAGGACACTGATCTTTAGCTTCATGCACACCTGCACTGCAGCTACTTTCTTGACTTTAGATTTGTGCTAAACTAAGCTCCATCTTGTCAGTTCAGTGCAGCAGGTTCTCAAATATCATTACATGACCATGGCTGACTCCTGAGGGGTTTTATGCTTTCTCTTTTTTATGCCTTTTTTTCTTCTTTTCTTTTTTTAATTTCTTTTTAGAATATTGGATGCTGTCTTAAAGTGAAAATACTATGTCATCATGGCAAGAAAAAAGTCAGTTCTGTCAATGCATCTGTTCCAAGGGACAGCACTCATTATTCTAAAAAGGCATCACTTTCATCATTTTACAATGCTTACAAGTCCTCTTCCTTTTATTTTCCCCCTTTTTTTTTCATTTATAATAAAGAGAATTCATGCATAAATGCACTAGATAAGTATTTTCAAAATGGCAGATTTACAGTCCAAAAGTGATTTGTACTTCATTACAGGTGAGAAGTCTGAAGAAATGCATATTTTTATGAACAAAGTAACAAGATTTACTTCTGTCCTACACTTTCAAACCATATGATAATATATATATTCTGACACTGTCCCTCAAAGGCTCTGAGAAATAAGGTTTGAAGCTCTGAACACAATGTGTATTTTTCAGGTGCTCATCTGATGAGACACGCACTGATGGATTGCTGAACCCCAGTTTGTTGGGAAAAGGAGCTCCTGCATTTTGTCCCTAAAGGAATGACTTCATGGCTAAGTACACTGAAGCCCAGGTGTCCATCTGGTCGTTAACAGGGATGTTTTGTCGCTCAAAAGCTTAGTCTATTAAGTCAGAGTGCCTTCTTTGCAGCAGTTCTGAATGCTATTGAGCCCTGGTCTGATCCTTGTAGGGTTTTGCAAGCTCTGAAACCACTCATCTTTTCTCCAGGGCATCTTTTCTCTGGTGCCTGCCTTTCAGAAGAAACTGGACTTCATTTTCCCATTCATTTTTAATCACCACCACCTCTCACACACATAAACCACCAGTGTAAGTGTCAGACACTTACAAATTGCAGCCTGGAATTTTGGGATTGAGAAGACTGATAAGCAGTGGATTCAGTAAACAGTGACTCACCTTGGTCCCAGTTTTATAATACATCATTGCCAGAATCCTACCACAGGTCAGTCACTATTTCAACTTCTTTGTGCCCTCTCTTTCCTCACAAACTCCAAATATTACTCACCCAGTGGATGCAGTAATTGTGGAGTTAACTTTTTCCTCAGTCAAATAGATTTTGAAAAGCTTTAAGAAAAAAAGGTGCAGAAGGATTGCTTCTGACAGAACCAGACAAATCAATTAATTGATCTCCGTCAGTCAGGGATAATTTTATTTCCTACTCTATTAAGGAAAATCAGAATCAGTTAGCTAATTTCACTAGAGAAAATGTCACCAGTTATTAAGCAGCACACGATAGAAAGAATTAAAGACGGAAAGCTCAAAAATGTTTTTCCATCCAGAAATTGCATTACTTATTTCTCAACCTTTAGAACTCAGGCATCAAGCAGCATTGCAAATCCTTTGGTTTGACCAAAAAAAGGTTTTCTTCCCCTGTAGCAGCACCTACAGCATTTAATCTTTGTTGTCTATAAATACTGACACGGTTATATTTGTGCTCCAGAAGAAGATATATTTAACAGTAACTGACCAAACTACCTGCAACGCATAATTTACTGTCTGTTCCTGATATATATTTGCCAAAAACATAAAACCATGACAAATGTTCATGAAAAAAAAAAAAAAGTCCTGATTTTTGTATAATAACTATTCATACAGGTAAAGAAACTTTATTCAAATAGCACAAGTTGTAGTTCAAATAGTCTAAGGAGCTTCCATTTCTCATGGGGAGTAGAAGTGACAACTGGCTGTGCATGCATACAGATTTCAAAATAGCATCCAGTAAAATCAAAAATAGAACAGGGCCATTACCAGCAGCCTAACATTTTAAAGCACTTTGTGACTTATGGACAGCAGATCATGTCCTTAATCAAGCTTGATTAACTGTCACCCAATGGTTCCAGAAGGGCTGATTCTTCCTAAATCATGTTGATTTATTCATTCCTTTATTTGAGTGGAGTGCTCTTCTTGAAAAGACTCGTGGTTGGCACAGCCACACTCTCCCAAAGGGCAATGCCTTCAGAAGGACTGTTAGCCAAGACTGAGTGGTTCGGGAAAAATTGCCCTTTTTTCTGCAGCTGCCAAGTTCCAAACCAGAAATTTCAGCCTTGTCAGTTAGGCATACAGGAGTAGGACTATTCTGTATTTGTGGGCATATTCAGGGTTTTTATTGTGATTTTTTATTTTGTTTTTGTACCAAAATGTTAGGAGTAAAAATAGATTATATAAATTATTATTAAGGCTCTTTGGTTTTGTTCATGCTTTTGAGGTAAAAATACCACAGCATGTTGGGTTACCACAGAAAATAAGATTAATTTCAATTTCTCTGCTTTTCTGATAGACAACACTTTATAAATCACCTTTCTGATCTTCATCAGGACAGAATGATACTGATTCAATTTACAAGTCACTCAGAGAAGAAAAATGTTAGTTAAATAGAAAATACACATCATTCTCAATTCTTTCACACTCTCATCTGTGGAGACCATGTAAATCCAAGATATCGTCTATAGCCAATATCAACAATGGCAATATAAAAATGTCAAAATAAAAGTGTCCCTGAGTTAAAATGGGATTTGGCAAGCTCATCCACTCTTTCTTTTCACATGTTCATGATACAGTGAAAGGGCCTGCAGAGCAGATGAAGTCAGCCAGAGGATAGTGACCAGCAAATATGAGACACCAGGGTTTTGCTGGAAATGCAAAGGTTAAAACGATGGAAGGAAAGCAAATGTAATAATGTGCAGGATACACTGAAACAAAAATTATTGCAAACAACTTAATGCAGTATAACCTACAGTATCATGTGTTTGGAATATTAATCAGTAAAGCAAGGTAAGTACCAGTGGGGAAAAAAGCAAAGGTAATTAGGAAGTCATTAGTGTGACAGCTGAATATATTATCTGTGTTAGTGCTAGGCTTACCCCCACACCAGAGATTTGATCTGACTGTCAAAACCAAGGAAAGCATTTTACAGAAATGATTGAATGCAAAATCAGACCAATGCAAGAAAAAACAGGCATGTCATCACACTGGAACATGGAAAGATTCCTGGCTAACCTCTGAATATCCTTTTGTCTAAGTCCAAAAAGTCACATAGCCCACAGATGGGAGTGGATTTTCAGCTGTGAGGAAGATCAAAGACATTACAGTGATCACCAGAAACCAAGGGGAAAAAAAAAAATCCATAGTTAGATTTTCCTTCTGTTATCATAAGGACCAGAATGCACATGAGATTTTTTTAAAAGCTTGGATAAACCAAACAGCTCAAGCATAGAGGTTTCTTTTTCAGTTTGACACCAGTATTTGACTGAATAGAGAGTATTTGACAGAATACTCTCTAACATAAAGTTGGTGGATATTCTCTTGGAGGGAGCAACAGAATGACAGATGCCAGCTGTTAAAACCAAATAAAGCTGTGTTTCCTTCATTCAAGTTCCCAGCATTTTTCCCACACTGTTGATCAAAGTAAATCAAATAACAAAATGCTTCTATACTGATGGAAACAGCTCTACCTAATCCATCCCAATACCTGAAACAATTCCCTGGTTTTTGTGGGGGAAATGGTGCTTGAGACAGACAAATCAGCTGTGAACCACCCCAGTACCAAGCTAAGGCTTGGAAGAGAATATTTAATGTTCTGTAAACATCAGTTGTGGCAGGTGAAAGAAAATAGTATTCCTCTAGACCCACTGTTTTCCATGAAGCACATTCTTTTGACCTTAGTGTCCTGGTCTCCCCCAAAAGTGCTTCTTTGTCTAATTTTTCTTTACTGAAGAACACTTGTGGGGTGCAATATGCAAGCTGAGCAACAATTCACACCTGGCCAAGCCTCTTCATAGCCATCAGGGTTTTAAAAATCTACTAGGAAGAGCGGTGCGAAAATAATTGAGGCAAAAGTTTAACTAAATCAGAGCTTTACATCTTCTAATTTATGGAGATGTGAAAAATCAGTGTGGCCACCAGAAGCAGAGTTTTAGACACATATTAAGTATTCATTTTCCCTTCTGAAATGGTGGGATTCAGCTAACTTTCATTAAAAGAATGTAGTCATTAGATTTATGGCCCTAAAAGGAAATTGTTTGCATTATAATTCAATACAGCTATCATTTACCACAGACACTCAAAATCAGTCCAGAAGCATTTGAAACAGCCATTGTACTTATATCTGAACAGGGGCTTAAAATAATTTGGAGCATTACAACATTGTATTGCAAAAACAAGTCAGTCAGTCTGAGTTTACAGTGAAAGTAATGTACATTGATCTTCCTTGACAGCAATGAAAGCCCAATGACATCCTTCTCTGCCCTGGAGATTGCATGAAATATAACTGCACTTGGCAGAAAAGAACCTGTTTTGCAATTTAACTCTTTTCTGTAGGTTGCTCCTCTGTTGTCAGCTGCATATTAATTGAAACATCAACTCACCCCCTCTGGAAGAGGTCCACATTATGGAATTTGTGTAGCTCCACAGAAAACTCGACCGTTCCCTGAACCTCAGACATGGTTTTTTCAGGTCATCACCTAAATAATACATACATAAAGACATTGTAAACGTTTGCAGTATTTTACTTAACAAATCCATGAATGGATGATTCCATTTTAGTCAGCATCTTGGGGTCCGTGCAAAGCTTGAAATCGACTGATATCAGTTGGAATCTTTCCAATGACATCATTTGGCTCCATCTTCAGGAAAACTCTCTAAAAGCCAGATCAAAGCAGTAATTAAGAGAGGTAAGAAATCTAATTAAGCCTGAGGACAGAATGATAATATTATGAAAAGTATAAGAAGCAAAAAGTAAATAACATATTATGTGCAAGAATCTCAAAGCAAATTTTAATTAACTCTCTTGCTGCTCTTGTATGGGAAATTGATTTTTTTTCTTCACATTTTATGAAATGGCAGATTTCCAGGGTCAGCACAGCTCATTTCTGTAAAAGCACAGGCCAAAAGACAAGAACCCTAGATAGATGAGAGCAGAATTCAGATTTCTCTTTTTTTTTTGACCCCTCCTATGACTTAAATAAAGTCCCAGAAGGGAAGCTTCTGAGGGAATATGAATAATTTAAATATTAATGAATGGAAGATATTATTTTAAAGAAAATGCTGACAGTCATGGCACCTAATAGGCCACAACAGTCAGATCAAGATTTTGAAGCATTACAGCCATTTACACATTACATCTCATGTGCTTATTGAATCACAGAATAATTCAGGTTGGAAGGGACTTCAGGAGGTCATGCCTCACTCAAGGAAATAAGTTTCCAAACCAGCTCTATTTAATACACAAGTGTACATCCTTAACATTTCCCTAATTATAGCAGAGGAAATCCAAGGACCTTTACAGCTTTTGGACAGATTTCAATTATTTTTTTGCCCTTCCTTTCTTCCCCCATCTCCTCCTCTGCAAATGTACTTCTGGCAATCTGCCAAGCTGCCTGGAAATTTTCTGTAGGATCAATAAGAGGATAAAGATTAAATTTTTTTCATTAACACATTCAGAAGCAAGATTTTAGTTGTTGTTTGACAGCAGCCAAGTGCAGTCTCTGAGGAAGACCCATGTCAAGGCTTTTAATAATTCCCCTTTCTGAGACCTATGAGACATAGGGCATTAAAGGGATATGTAGCTCAGATGCAAAGTGAAAAATTTCTCCAGAGGTGCTAATCAATAATTTTCATGGCACTTATAGATTTGACTGTGTCCTTTAATGAAGCAGGAATGAAGAGCATTTTGATACATGAAGTCCTCATATAAGCATTAGGCTTTAGATTTCTCAAGGCTTGCTCCTGATTAGTAATTTTCCAACTGACTGGCTTATTACACTGATTATTTTAAACTAAGGGTTTTTTTCTGGCTACCCTTTCAAGCACTACAGTTTTTCAAAAAAATCTCATTCCAGAGCTAAAAGGTTATTAATTTTTCATTCAGCATCCTCAGACTTTGGAATGACAATAGTGTGATGTAAAATATATGTAATATATGTCTATAACTGTGAGAAAGAGAAATAAAATTGCTAAGCTACACATCTGATATGCCTCTGAGGTAAGGAACTGTGTCAGGCCACGATTTGGGTGTGCTGAAGGTATCTGAGAATCACAGAATAAACTAGGTTGGAAAAGAACCCTTGAGACCACCAAGTTCAACCCATGACCCAGCACCACCTTGTCAGCCAGACCAAGGCCCTGAGTGCCACATCCAGTCTCGCTCAAACACCTCCAGGGACAGTGACTCCATCACCTCTCTGGGCAGCTCATTCCAATGCCCAACCACTCCTTCTTCCTAAAATCCAGCCTAAACCTCCCCTGGTGCAGTTTAAGATTGTATCCCCTTGCCCTGCTGCTGCTGCCTGGGAATAGAGACTGATCCCCACCTGCTGCATCCTCCTGTAGGGATCTGTGGAGTGATGAGATCACCCTGAGCCTCCTCTTCTCCAGGCTAAATGTCAGAACCCAGGACATTCCTCTGGCTGCCCTGGAGGACTCGAGATCCTGGCAGGGGGTTCAGAGACCTTAGTACAGAGTCAAAGAAACCTGTGCCTTTGATTTTAACCCATGGAAATAATTACAAACCTTGTGTGAGGAGTTACAAGCCACAAGAGTTTGAGTAGAATGATAGTGAATTTATCACAGGGTGAAGATGTCAAATTTTGGGGTTTTTAGAATGGGTGTTCAGGAGGCAAGGGGAGGAATCTGGGTGTGTCCTGTCTTTCTCCTTCTTCTTGGCCTCCATCTTCTACTGTAATGGTGGCACTTTTGGATTGGTTTAGAGTAGAGAAAAACTGTCTTACATAGGTGATAGGTATTGGAAAATTATTATAAATAAAGTACACGTTTTAGTATAAAAATGTAACACCGCCCTGAGGGCAGTCAGTGTGCCTCAACCCA
>JAHXMQ010000807.1:145590895-145619854 GCA_020466415.1 Ammodramus savannarum pratensis | reverse complement strand
TTTTTGGCACAGATTAAGAAGGTGTACACAGTTTGTAAGCCATGGATATGACACACACCAGGTTGTGTGTGAGTGGCTGTGTGTGATAGTACTGCCTGAGTCAAAAAGAAGACCGAGTGGGAAGCTAGTAGGAAACCATGCAAACCACAAAGCAATACCCTGACAAGGTATTTAATCTTGAAGAGAGTGCTAATTAAAAGAATTGCCTTTGGCAATATATCTGCATGTTGGGCTGAGGCATATTTCCCTAGACCAAAAGCTCAGGATCAAAGGAAGCTCCATGCTTTTGAAGACACCAGTGTACAGAGGAGAGGTGTGAATGGATGGCCAGCCAGTTCAGCCCAGTACCAATATTGTCAAAGACAGAAATGATGATGTGAAGTTAAGATTAACTAAGGTATAGGAAAAATCTAATAGATGGAAATATGCACATAGGTGTTCTCTATATTTGCACTGTATTTTTCAAGCTTTAAACCTCTCCAAAACAAATACAGGAATTATCAACAACAAGCAACCAAAAAAACCTGTTTCTGTAACTTTATTTCCCTCACTGATCACCAGAATTAAAGTGCAAGCACCTGCTACACCAGTTAGAACTTCCACCCACCCCAGCAGCACACCAGAAGATCAGATCCAGACCCAGATCTACGCCCTCAGCACTAGAGCCTGGTACTTCAGGGAGCACCTCACAAGTACCAAAAAGGGGCCTCTGGTACCACTTATTTTCATGGCACTTAGCAAGGTTCAAAGAATCCTGCTTAGACACATGGGTATAATTCTTCAATTCAAGAAGCTAGGAAATCTGACAAAATAGCTGCAGGCATCACTGGATCAAGAAAATATCAAGTAATTAAAATGATGCACTAATTTTTAACTTTTGTACCAGGTGCCTGCTTTAAGGAACCTTATCATAACCTTCCAAAATGCAGGGCTCATGAAGGACCTCTGATCAACCCTTGTGTGGGACAACCTTGGGTTATAAATAGAGCAATAGCTGCTAAAAATAATACTGAAGGTTGCCATGACATCACTATTGTAAAGACAATAGGGAATGCTGCCAGTATTGAAGTATCATCAGTTATCTAATAAGCAGTTTAAAGAAAAATATAGAGGTCAAATTTGGGAAGGCTTTAGTGTATTTGGATTTCTGAAATGTCTGTTTCTATATCAAGCTCCTTGCATTTTTCAGAAGAGGCCTTAGGATAACATTAATAAATATCAAGGCAAAGCTAATAAATTAACATGGGAAGTGTTTTGGCCATCTGCTCCTGTGAAAGCAGTGCCATGGTCACCCTGGTCACCCCAAAGCACTGGATGGCTTCAGATGGCACTGCCACTGTCCCTGGCTGTGCTGTGCTGTCCTACACGCACCAGTGGCACGAGTCAGGTCACCAGTCTGAGTTTGTCCTTCCAGCTGGGATTGGTGTCCCAGCCAGGGACAGGAAATTTCAATTGTCATTTCACTTAGAGAAAGGACATGTCAACTGAAAATCAGAATCCTTTATACAAATAAATCCTATGAAAATCTATATATTTAAAGACTGGAGACTGTTTCACTTGCATTTTTAAAGGAAGGCTGGATTTTATTCCCCACATCCCCACTGCTGTCAGTAGAAATACCTTCTGTACTGGAGACTGTTCAAGAAATTATATTGGCTAAATGCAACCTTTTTAATTTACAGTATTTGTACTTGATGGCATTTTAGGGATCCAGTCACCTGACCAAGCCTCTGCCAGGAAGAGATTAGTTGATTATGTACCACAGACACCACTGTTAAAGACCTTGGAGATAAAAATGAATCTGACAATTTCCCACTGGAACAGCAATCACTGACACCCCAACCAAAGGGAGCTAGGGAAGGTGAGATGGGGAAAGAGCACATTGGATAGAAGGACAGGACACTACAAAATCTGACATTTTATAGTTTATAGACCTTCTAATTGACCTTCTAGCCTTTGCACAACTACATTCAAGCAAAAAAACAAAACATATTTTTAAACATAAACTACTTTGTGTGTGTGTGTGTGTATGTGTGTGTGTGTGTTTTTACCATTCTTAAGCATCTCTATTACAGAATCAGATTTTAAAAAGGGGGGAAGGAAGGAAAAATACACCAAGGACAAAAGAATGAAATACTGTGTGACCAAGGGCAATGACTCATGAACTCAGAAGCATTCATTTAGGAGAATACAACTACCTTTCAAGAAACACAGCCCATACTATCTGCAGGATATCACCCCTGTCCTTACTGGTTTGAAAACATCTTTTATTTTATTGTGATTTTTGCAGAAGCTGGAATTTTTTTCAAGCTAGGCATTTATATACTTTTTTTTTTTTAATTTATTAGGAATTCCTTGATTAAGTGAATAAAGTCACAGTGACATGACTTTTTTCTCCTCTCCACTAATGCCTTCACCCACTGTACTTCTAAGTAAGGAAAGTAAGAGGAACACAATACAAGGAGGACAGTAAACACACACATGCTCTGAGATGAGAGGATTAGGAGAAGCAAACTCATTAGAAGAAATCTCTTTTTCATTGTTGTTTTCCTTTTTAATTGTTCACTTTCCTGCAGCTGAACTGGATCCCAGTCCTTAGGACAGTGACTGCATCTTAATAGGCTTGCCTGAGCATACGTTAATATCCTGAGACAAAGCAGTCACAAATGTCAGTAAGTCCTTCCACCTCAATGCTGTCATTAGCTGTTCTCCACTTTACAGAACTTGTCAGCTTTTCCTGCCAGCACATCAGCAAAATGAGAGATGTGAGGTCTTCACCTTCAAGGTGATGTCAAAAGTCAGCACCTAATTTTGTTAAAATAAATCAAGCCAGTATTTCTCTTCTAAGATTTTGGGTGGCAGTAAGACATTTCCTTTACATCTTAAAAGCCAATCTAAGTACACCACTAAAGATACAAAAAGTGACAGGGCTTGTCAATGCCATCAGTAGCCAAGTCTACCACTTGATCACAAGCCCATTTGTATTTTAGCTCTCTTCCTAAATGTCCTGATGTGTCATAGACTCATTGAGCTTTAAATAGCTCACCCATATGTTCCAAATCCAGATCCACCAGAGCCATTTCAATTCTAGCAGCCTGCTCCACCTGCCCATTGTTGTCATGTTCTTCAGTGTCACAAGTGATAGATACCTGAGCATGTGCCTCTGGCCAGCCCATGACCATACTCACATTTCCCAGGCACTCAGGATTCCCAGTCTGAGCCTGTTGCTTTATCAGCAAAACCACCAGTTTGAATGTCCAGCTGACCCCAGAAAACTGAGATGCAAAAATCACCCATGCTTCAGCATCAACTACCTCTGAAGAAGCTCAAATTCTATCATAAGTTTCTAACATTTCTTTCTCAGCTGGAGTGTAACAGGCTTTAGATGCCCCATATTCCCTGTTTCTAGACCCCAGAGGCCAGCCTAGAGTCTCTCCAGGCTCTTTTGGCCAGATGTTCCAGATGGAGCCATGATCCCTGTCTGGGTTTTAAAGCACATTTCTTACATCTTGTCATGTCTGGACTGACCCAAATCATCACCCATTTAGTTTGTTCAAATGTTTGCTGCTGCTCAGCACCCCTTTTAAAGTCTTTCTTCTTAGGAAGAAAAAAGGGAGTTGTCACCTCTTTTAAAGTCTTTCCTCTTAGAGAGGGAGACTATAACCAGTGTAGATCAGGCTATAACCTGGAGCATTCATTCTCCAAAAATCCATGACACCCAAGAAACTTTGTGCCTCTCTTTTTTCAGTTGTTATTTTATTGATCACACCCCTTGAGATATGAAAACATCTACCTTGCTGTTTTAGTCCTAAAATTTGAATTTTCATGTGCAGTCCATTTACCATACTTTGTTTTATAGCAAAAATATTTTTCAAAATGATCTGGATTATTCACTTCTCAAACACTTTCTCCTGCTGTGTTGCCCCACAAAATGATGTCACCAATGCACTGCAGATGTTGGGAACATACACCTTGTTCCAGTGCAGTCTGTATCAATCCACAACAAATGGTAGGATTATGTTTTCACCTTTGGAATAGTCAATTCCAGCTGTACTGGATAGGCCTCCACGTGAAAGCAAACTGTTCCACACCAAGGAGTCTCAACTGTCACATTCTCAGAGTTGTCTGCCCTGTTCAACAATAGTTGGTGCCTCTGGGTCTGTCCACCTGGCTGTTGGGTGTATGATAAATCTCATTTAAAAAATCACTCAGTGCATCTCATGAAAAACTTCACCACGTAGACTGTGTGCTCCAGAATTCACCCTCATCTCTGGATTCAGGTCACCTCAAACACAACTGATTTCCTCAGATCCTGGATATCTCCTTCCATGGATATCCATTTTCTTTGAGACTTTGCAAATCTTTCCTTGAGGAAAACTGGATAAAGACTGTTCCTGCCAAAGACTGAGGCTCCTTGTTAATTGTCTCCATAGGACGGTACCAGAAGTACAATCATGCCTTCAAGTCAGGGTCCAAATACCAGATTAAACTCAAGATCAGTGTTTTAGTAACAAACCTCCCAGGCAAAACATCACTAATCACTGCAGAGCACAGCAAACTGCAAAGCCAACACCAATCTGCTAAAAAAAAAACAAAAAAAAAAAAAAAAAAAAAAAAAAAAAAAAAAAAAAAAAAAAAAAAAAAAAAAAAAAAAAAAAAACAAAACAAAAAAAAACCCAAAAAACCCCAAAACAACAACAACAAAAACCAACAAAAATGATACAATGAAACAAATAAACAAACAAAGTACAGCACAGATCCCAGAAACTGGTATCAAGAACAGATTAATCAATATTGTGATCCACAAATGTTAACATATGTACCATTTCTGGTATGCTGTTATCAGTCTATCATCTCAAGCCCTTAGAGCTCCAAAGGTGCTAAAAAGAAGTGCTGTAATTTAACCCCAGCTGGCGATTAAGAAACACACAACTCATTCATTTAACCCCACCAGGATGTGGGTAAGAGACCTAGAAGGGTAAAAGTGAGGAAACTTGTGGATTGTGACAAGAATGGTAAATAATTGAAATTTAATATTATAAAAAATTTAGTAATACGCATTTTGAGAAACAAAATTTAAAAAAATAGTTAAACAATACCCAAGAAAGAAAAATGATACAAATGAAAACAATTGCTCACAACCAACTGACCAGTGTCCAGCCAGCCCCTGAGCAGCAGCCCCAGAACATCTTTCCCTCTATTTATCTGCTGTGGAGGATGAAATACAGGGTGGATTCTCCCTCCAGTCAGTTGGGGCAGCTGTCCTGGCTGTGTCCCCTCCCAGCCCCTTGTGAACCCCCACCCTCCTCACTGGTGGGGTGGTGTAAAAGGCAGAAAATCCTTTACTCTGTGTAAGCTCTGCTCTGCAGGGATGCAAACATCCCTGTGTTATCAACACTTTCCAGCAGAAATCCAACACAGCCCCATACCAGCTACCATGAAGAAAATTAACTCCCTCCCCAGCACAGGGGACATGGCACATGCACTGTTAGACTCAATGATCTTCAAAGTTTTTTCCAACCTAAATGATTCTATGATTTTATGATGCAAAACTCAGCCCAAAAACTTGTTGGACTTTTGAGTCAATGCATGTTTGTGATTTTCTGTTTGTTCTCATGTGTATTACAATTAAGACTTCAGTCTCAAGTCTTCCCTGGAAATCAAGTTATTTTCCGCCATGAGAAACCTTCTAATGCTCTCTTAGTCATGGAAATGTCAGGGATTCCTTTGTAAGGTCTCCAATCTTTACAACCACCTAACATTACCCAGCATAATTTACAGAATGAGATAGCATCACAGATAATCCCTTGCAGCTCTTTTGATAAGGTTTTTAGGCTTCCAGTCTGCTGTAATCCTTTGCATTTTTTTTCCAGTATTGAAACCAAAGTAAAGATCTGTGATACAGGTACAAGGCACAAAACAAATACAAGGCATATAATCTTGCTCAGTCACATCTGTGAAACATGCTTTTTATCCAGTGCATAAACATTTAGCTGGGTTTAAAATTATAAAGATGAATTTATTTTTATACTCTAAACAGCTAACTCACTTTGGATGGAAGCCATATATTGGAGAATAATCTTCCAATATCACAAAAAAAAGTTTGCTGTTTAATATTCTCAGGAAAATCAATATTCAAAATTTTGTCAGATGCATTAGACATATGTTCACAGAGTGTAACACCATGAGTCACTTTTCCCAAGGTTCATTGATTGCTACCACTGAAATGTAATGAGTTAGAGAAACAAATATTAAAAGATCCTTTAAAAAATTACTCATAGCCCAAAGAGTATTCAGTGGATCACATAAGAAAGTAGCTGTGTTATTTTATGTGTGTTTTTCTGCATTTACAACTCCAATGTGATTTGTCTTTTACTATTACAACTGGAATTGATAAAGTACCAGCAGTATAATTTCACTGGGGGTAGATGCCCATTCAACCTCCAGCAACAAAATTAGTGTTAAGATTAAAACCACTGTAACCCCACAGCAGAGAACTTTCACTCAAGATCAATAGCCTAAAAGTTATGGACCACATGGAGTAAACACAGACATTAACTACAGGATCCAAAGAAAATCACTCAGGAAATCAAGTCAACAACTTACTTCAATTCCTTTCACATTCTGTTTGTGAGGCCAATCTACACTGGAGATTTTGCACAGGTCACCAAGTCCAAGAAGGCTGAGAAGTAATTCTAGATTATACCTTCTATAAACGGGTCATTTCAAAGCTATTTAGAGGAATAAATCTACTAAGAGAAAAACCCAAAACCACCAGGTTGTTCCAGAGGATTTTAGGGCAGAACTGAAGAGAGACCGATAAATGTCAGGTGCCAGTAGGCTGCTCTTGTGAGATATAAAGCCTTTGAGCTATTACACAGGATTAAATGTGAACACAGCTGTGCAAATTTAGGTCAAAGCATTCCCAAAAAGAAAAAAAAAGAAAAAAAAAGAATGAAGAGCAGCCTCGATTTGTCCTCTGTTAGCACGTGCCTGTCAGGACACCAGTGCTGAGTTCAGCTCAGCAAAAAACACTATCTGCTTACACCAGTTAATAATAACCTGCTGTTGGTATTGTGCAAAAAATGAGCTGCAGGGGAAATTCAGACAGAAGAGGAGGAAGAGCAAAACAGAAGGAAAAAGGAGATAATACAAACTTTCCTCTGGACTACCTTCCCACTGCTACATAATCCTCTCTTCTTCACGCCTTCCCTACCTGTTCCTTTCCTGACTTATTTTCCTTCTTTATGGCCTTCAAAAGAAAAAAGATATCTTAAAATTTTATGCACAACTGAGAGCTTAAATCCAGACTCCTCAGAAGACCATCATCTTCAATCTTCAGCAGGGTTTGTGTCTTATTCCCACTGTTCACTTCAGCCTTTTTTTCTCATCTTCCTGTTGTCAGTCTTAGAAACACAAAATGCATCAAAAGGCAGCAAGTTATTTGAAGCCTATTTAGGACACTCAGACAGAATTATCCATCATTCTCACATTTGACTGAGCTCTTCTTCCCAGTAAAGGGAGATATATTCTTCTTAGTCTGGGCTTTTTTGTTGGTTTCATACAGGAAATTAGGGCTCTTTAGGGGACTGACCTTATTTTCTTCTCATGTAGTCACAGAAGAGCCCCACAATTTATTTTTATAATTATTTATTTTAAAGCTCTACTCCAGTTCATACCTGACTGAAGTCAAAACTGCTTGGATAGAGGTCTATATGAAGTCTTTGAGGGTTTATCAGAATGTTTGGCCACATTCAAAACTTTGACAACAGCTAAAGGTCAATTCTGTCAATTCTGAATTCTGAAGGTTACAACAACTTGATAAAGATCCTCCTTGTAAAAAGTCCTGTATCAAGTTCTGTAGGGCTGCAAAGGAGAGGTAAGAGGAGTGGGATGCATCCTCTTGCAAGAGATATGGGGCAGCCTGATGCACAAATAAAGGAGCTCTCTGCTTTGGAGCACAAACTGTTATGTTAATATAGACATCACCAAAGAATCCAGGTAAGAAACAGAGGAGCTTGAACATCAGCCTGATACTACAAACTAGTCACAGCTAATAAACGAGTGACAGCTATGACAGGGAAAGCCTGCTGAGTTATATGTTTTCTTGGCACTGTTTTGACTGCATTTCCATTTCTGGTCATGAAAAATTTTATAGCACTGTCTAACTGTGCTGTAAACTCAACTGTCCTTGTCAGACCTTTAATGCTTGTTTTGCATTTTGCATGATCAAATTCACTGCAGAGTTTCTTGGACAAGGTACAGTCTCCTTCAGATGTTCTGAGGATGTTCTAAGTGAGCACATACTTCACATTAACTGCATTGATTGTCCTTGTTTGTGAAAAAATTTAAAGCACAGACACTTGCCCACGAGATTCATCTCACTAACTATAAATGTCTTCATAGGTATGAGGTGTCTTTAGCCTCACTGTAGTCAGTGGGGATGTAGAAAATGCCTTCAACAGGGTTCATGTCACCATTGCTGGCTTCCAAGGGAGCTGAAAGCAACTTTCCTAGGGGCAGACATATGAGCCAAGTCCACATTTAGTTAGATGAATGTCAGCCATAGCCAAATTCCACACATAAGCAGGATTTTGAATGTGTATGCAGAATCACTCATGGAAAGGGTGGGAGAGGTAGCATGTGTGTATCTCATATATACATTTGTACCCTATGTTGGACTTGATGGTCTTGGAGGTATTTTCTAACCTTAATGATTCTACAATTCTTATATGTGCTTAAAAGGAAAAAGAAAAAAAAAAAGCAAATCCTCAAAACTTGATAACACAATATTTTCCTTTCTTTGCCTCAAAACATTTTGCCTTCTGTCATACATGTAGACATCCAGCTGGGATCAACAGTCAGATTATCACTAGATGGAAAGGTGCTTAGCACTCAGGAGATAGGAAATGTCAAAGATAAGGCTGGCCATGGAGTCTCCATTATCTCTTACTTAATGCACAGGGATCAGGTTGTGATCAGGCAATGATCAAAACCTCTTCTGTCTCTTGCAATGTTCAGTACATACAAGGTCTGGGAATTAATCTGGGTATTACAGGTGACATTTTTTTGGCTTTTCACACTTCAAAAGACATAAGGGAGATAGAACATTGTAAAAAAGAGATGACTCTGCTGATCCAAGAAAATCTGTGCATATTTCACAAGTCCGGTCCTCTGTTGTCTTGTTCTCTTGAAACAAGTTTTGAGCAAGCAGCTCAAAGCTTAATGCAGCCTGTTATATTCAATAAAATTATCTGAAGTTGCTAGAAATGAAACATTGTCAGCAGATGTTTTATTTCATGTGGAGTCAGTGCAGTATTGATGTTTGTAAGGAGCAATTGAACTGTTTGCTGGACCAGAAGAGAACAGCACAACAAGAGGTGTTGTACCCTCACACACTGAACAAGAGAAGAATTCAGAGCTCTGGAAACCTGACAAGCAGTTGTGGTTCAACTACCATCACCAGAAATGCTCAAAGGCTGGGGCAGGGTGGGGAAATGTCCCTGGAAATGTTCAAGGCCAGGCTGGATGGGGCTTGGAGCAACCTGGGACAGGGGAAGGTGTCCCTGCCCGTGGAACAGGGGTGGGAATAGATGATCTTTAAGGTCCCTTCCAGTGCAAGTCATTCTATGATTCTAAAAAGATAAGGATGTTGTTAAGAAAATTTTGACAGAGAGAGGTGGTCAGAGCAGCATCCACAGAACCAGGGTCTTGGTATTATTGAAAGAGGGAATATTTGCAATACTGAAATTAATACAATATGGATTTACTTTCAAGCTCACCAAAAAAAAAAAAAAAAAGTTAAAAACAACTTTTTCATCACTGTCCTGATTTGTAAAATATTTAACAAATTGCACATAAACTTTGAGGCAGAAATTTATTACAAGGGCCATTGAGTACAATAGTAAGTAGAGAAGCTGCAGACCATTTTCCATCATAACAGCTCTTTGGGTAGGCAGTAACTATTGAACTGGGGTGCAATTAAGGGAGGAACAGGTGCTGTTTTAGAGCAGTGTGGTTTAAGTACAAGCAATAAAATATGCAGAGCCTTAATCAGAATTTTGACTAGTTTTAAGTGCTTGGGGCCGTGTTGATATAAATAACTGCATCAGGTTCTCCTAAAGAGCAAGAGCTAAATTAAGTGGTTTACAAACAGAAGAAAAGGCTGATTTATTGGTCATGGCACTGCTTGATCTGTGACAAAAATAGAAAGGGCCAACTGTGCCACTGCTAGACGTGAAGCCAACACAACAGGGCCTGAGGTACAGCTGCTGCATACAGCAAGGCCAGACGAGTCTATCAAAACAACAGGAAATAAATTTCTTCCTCGAATTCAGCCCAGCAGCTTGGCAAACTCCTCCAGAAGATTTTGTGCATCAAATTTGCCTCACAGAAGGGCTGTATTTTTTTTCTGAAGGCCATGACTCTTATTCCAGCTGCAGAACAGCTGTCCCTCAGGCTGGGCCTGTCATGCTACAAGGATGCTGCTCAGTCATCTCAGGGAGCTGAGGTCCCTTCTCAAGTGAGCAAAGGCTGGCAGAAGTCTTGGTGAGCTTTTGAGGTGCAGCTGGACATGGAGATGGATTTCCTTTTAGAGTACTGGGGCCTCTGGCAACCCATTAATTGTTGAAAATTCCTGATTCTCCACAGCACATAAGTGTCAGCTTTGGTGTTGTCTTTAACACAGGTACTTGAGTTGTAAAACAAGCAGCTTCTGAAGAGGAAAGTGAGATTTTAACAAAACAGAGATACCCAGCTTGGGGCTTTTCCCCTGAAACACTTTTTGTGTGTGCCCAAGAACATCCAGCTAAGTAAACCTGGGCAACACAGACAGGGAATTTTCTAGAAAGGCAGGCACTGAGGCAGCAGTACCACCATCCTGCCATGTCACCTTCGTGTCCCCTGAAGTTCTGCTTTCCTGGCAGTGCCTGTGACCAGACTGGATGTCCATGGCACACTGAGGGTGCACACGAACCAGCAAAGAACTGCAGTTTTCTGATGTAGCTGGTAGAAACAATTTCATGTGGACATTCATACAAGAAACCCCATCATGCATAGAAATCTGGAGACTTTGTGAGGACAAGGCTGGACTGGTACCACACCTGCAGGACATTAAAATGAAATTCTCCCTCTTAGATCCACTCCTGCTTCCTTCCTAATTTTGTTGTCAGACTGTTATTCCTGACAAACAACATAAAGAAGGGCTAACTTTATCACCTGTTGTATTGTTTTTTGGGGTTTTTTAACCTCCTAAAGTTAAAGTTTTATGCTAGCAGGAACATTCTATGCCTTACTGAAGAAATACTTAGAAAAACTAAGGGACATTAAATTTTTACTTTTGGTCACTGTCACATAGCAGTACTGAGTGAGGTTTTGTTACAATATAGCGGTGATGGTCATTTTCACTAGTTTGTACAGTTTAAAATTAGTGACCTTGGAGCTCTATTTAATTTATTTTTGGTTTAGGTAATGCAGACATACAATTTCAATCAGCAGCCAGAATGAGACTGTGAGCACACCAAATACTTCAATATGCTAAAAATTCCAACACTTCCCATATAAATATTTATACTCAAATAAACATAACATGAGAAAAGATTCTAGGAAGCCATCAAATGAAAATTCTTCCCAATGCAAAATATTGCAAATTTGAATGTTGTGGAGTAATTCTCCCAGTTACTTGCCTTTCCTGCATTAAAATCCTGCTTTGTCATTTCAGGAATCAAGAAAGTTATTCAGCACACTTCCTCATGTCTTTAGAATATTAGATAGATTAGATAGATTAGGCATCCAGATATTTTAATAAAGTTTCAGATAAAAACAGATGGAAAGATGCAACTCTGCCTGGGAAAAATGAAATTAAACTGTTCTCTGCTAGACCTTTCTATATTGTGTGGTATAATCTCAGCAAAATGAAGTAATGAACCCAAAACCATGACAAATCTGCAGCCAGCAAAGGTGTCATTTTGTTAATTTTGCTCCCAATTTGCTAATACATTGCACATCCAGGAACAAGAATATCTCGAGGAAAATATGTATCACACCAATATCTCATACAGCACTAATTACACAATCTCACACCAAGCTGCTGAGCTAAAAACCAAACCAAAACAGCTCCTGGTGCTCCTGGCCAGGAATTCTCTAAGAGCAAGACACCAGAAACAGAGAGGTTGTCTGTGAGCAGAGGAAATTTCATCACTAAAGCTGGATCTGGGACAGCATTTTGCATGGCAGTTATTCATAGAAGGAATCTTATGCAAACAAGGCTGAGATGCAGCCCAAATTTTTAGTTTTATGCCAAACGATACTGTTCAGATTTCTGCTGGCACATGGGAATTTACCAGATTATTTGCTTCTTTCCAGCTTAAAATAAAATGTAATTTTGAAAATTATTGACAGCATTTCCTAATTAACTGAATTATCTATAGAGGACTAGCCTCCAAATCCTGGCATAGCTAATTTTTTGAGCTCCTTGTATTTACATATCTCACAGGGAACATCCATGATCTCTTAGGAATGAAGACTCAGCTTGTGAAAGGCACTAATTAACCAACAAATGTCAGGCTCAGATCAATCACCTCTATTAAAACAAGCAGAGGATTTTTCTTCCATCTCCAGACAAGACAGGTGTGAACACAGAAGTCAAGTGAATGCACTTAACCAGAAAGCTGTAACAAAAATCAGGTACATTAATATCTAAATAAAAGTCCCTGTCATGTGAATATCCCTGTTCAGAAAATGTTTGTTTAGTACAAATACTAGCACAAACCTGCCCCGTTCCTGTGGGATTTTCATAGCCTAGTTCTTGAAAACAGATTAATCATTCCTGGTGTCCCACAATCAAATTCCTAACCCTCATTGGTTTTGGGTTTTGTATTAGAAATACAGAGAACATCAGAGCACTCAGTGCTATGTGCAGCTTCACAAACCCCAGCAAATAGCTCAGATTTCCTATGGCCTCATTTTACCTCTGCTGCAGAAGGTCTAGCCAATTTTAAAATTCCATATGACTTTTGTTAGAGCCATAATTTTATTTCCAGAACTCACAGTAGAACTGATGATGGGCCTGCAGAGCTGAAATGAGCTGAAACTTCCTTTATGTGTGTATCTCACTTTGAATTTCAGGCACTAGCTTGCTGTGCAAGCAAACATTTCAGTTTTGATCTGAAAATCAACAAAACACAAAGAACAGAAGGCCTCCAGGGTCTTTTTATTGCCTTTTCTAAAGCAGTGTCATTTTATCTCTCATTTTACCCCCTGAGAATGCTTATATCTATGTAAGATACTTTGGGCAAAGGGTAATTTAGGACACATTGCAGACTCAAAAGCCAGAGAGTCAAAGTATTACTATTTTCACCCATAACACCAGACATGAAATTATTAAAGCGCTACTTTCAACAGCAATTAAACAGCTAGAGAGAAATTCCAAAGCCTAAACATAGATATCTAGTGTCATTTTATACCTCCTAAGATATAAATAAAGGCAATTATTCCCAACTCTCAGTTTACCCACAATGTGGGTGAGCCCTGCTTTCTTTGGAAGCAGCAGCTCAATATCATATGAGGTGTCTTAAAGCCTCTCAAATGACAACACACATTTATGATTAGGAGCTGAGTGTTTTTTTCTAAATCTGCAAACAAATAAAACCTAGAAAGTGGCTGAACTCAGCCTGAAATAGCCACCCAAGTGAACTAATTCAGCCTCTACTGACTGCATCTCTTTTAGAAGTGATGGAACACTTGGATGAATACACAGAATGCCTTCACAACAGAATGGAGGCGCCTCAATGTAGGAATTCATCCCATCCTCAAATTGAAAACTACCTCACCTATTTCAGGTACCTACACATGGGCTACTTGTCCACAAAAGGGGAAAAAAACCAAAAAATGTAATAGATTCCCCTGACCCATTTCTCTCCATCCATCTCACACTGAAATGGGTCACACCACTTGTTCCCACAGATCAGCAGGAGAATCTCAGTGCTTGTCCCTGATGTGGCTTCTCAAGGAGAGAAGAGAATCCCACTTCTGTAAAATGGGTATTGATCAAGATGTGGGTACCTGCCTCTCAGACATGCCACCAGACATCCACACATATTTTCAAGCACTTACCATTCATTTGGAACTCTAAATTTTAAATTCCTAGATTTCACTGCTGTCCAAAACACAACTGAAAGGCAATCCTCTTAAAGGGCTCAGAATTTCAAATTATATACTCGCACAAAAGACTATTGCTAGGAATCTAAATGCAACTTTGGCCTGCAGATGTTATAACTCAAATAGAAAAATAAATAATAAGATTTAAAAATTTGATCCAAGACTTTTACATAGGGATGTTGTGTATGGACATCACACTAACAACTCTTGGACGTTGAAATGAAATTTTTATCGTATTTATATTTTCCTAATTTCTAAGGGCTGAATGGAATAGTGAGGTAAGATTAAATAATATCAGAAAATATCCCAGATGCAACAGGAATTATCCTATTAAACTAAGTCCTGTCCACTCACAGGTAGAAGTTCCTTTCACCTAAGTCCCAATTGCATTCTTTGCTTATAATTTTCAATGCCACAGAGTCTGTTTCAGACCAATTTCCAGTTTTGATGCTATAAAATATCTGTTTACCTCAGCTGATAGAAAGTAATCAGATATATGTAGACTGAAGAGCACTTTGGTGCTCCTCTGGGTTTAGAAATGTGAATTATTGTTGGAACAAAGTAACAAAGCAGCAAGTCACTTCTTCCCCAGGAGTGATGGTCTGTCATCGTGGGCAAGAAAATACAGAGGGTTATTTTCTCCTACTACTTTCACCAACATCAGTTTTTATTGCCTCACACAAGATCCCTTTCTTGTAAAAAAAAAAAAAAAAAATTAAAAATCTGAGAAAAATAGTGTGATATCAAGGGGAAAGCCTCAACACATCTTTGGAGTTTTAATCACAATCGTGAACTTGATGTATTGAAGAAACATTCATCCTGGATTTCTGGTTTCATCTTCCTATTAGCAGCCAGACATCCATGAAATATAATTCTCACACAGCGCTGAAAATGAGGAAAACAGACTGTACACACAACTGTGGCAGACACATGATTCCACTGGGCCATAAATAGCAAGTAGTGAAATGTTCTGTTCTCCTGCATTTGAACAAATATCACTGTGAAGCAGATGAAGACAGGAGACCCAAGTATTTACACTTGTGTCATGAGGAAAATGCAGTCGTGTTTCCACCCTGACAGCAGAGACAGATGATGGCAGAGCAGCTCCTGAGTGTTTCATGGTTTGTAGCAGCTGAGCAACACACAGCCTGCTAGGCCAGAAAATAAAATTGGGGCAGGATTGACATTCCACCTGGTCTAGAATCTCACTCTGATCCTGCAAAGGAGGGTCAGCATTGACTGGGGCAGGGTCCTGTTTGCAGGACTCAGCTCCCACAGGATGAAGGCTGCTCCAGCACTCTTTACTTCATATTTATATGCAGAAATGGGCCATCTGTGTGTCTTCTGAGATAAAATTTTGGCAGCAAAGACAACATCACACACTGAGTAATAGCCCAGTGATTCCTGGAATATACTGACTGCAATAAAAGTAGGGATGTTGGGGAAAATTCTGGGTGTACTGGTGTCAACAGAACAGTTTTGTGGATGTTAAGCAGCTATTTGGGGATATCAGAAAAATGAGGAAATAGAAACCACTGTATCTGTCTTATTCAAGTTGCATCTGAGGTCACTGCTAAGACTTTATCAACACCATGTACACTGGAGAGGCCAGAATACCATTATTATTTTCATGATATAGATTATCACAGAAATCTGCTGTTGAGCATCCAAAACATCAAGTGATCTTTGATATGATACCTGTGAAATTTAAAAGCAACTTCAGGACTGTAGAAATAAAATCTTTGCAGGATCAACACATTTAACGTGGTACACCCTTGGCACAATGAAGACTTTCACATTTACCCCTCTTTCCAGTTGTCTCTCCCTTAAGTAGTAGTACTTTCAATAATTTACATGCTAATTGCAATTTTTTGTTTGTTTCTTTTTCAGGATAGCTTGTTTCCATTTGCATGGTCAAATTAAGGATATACTGAGACACATGATATGATTCTGCTGAAACCTACTCATTGCACATAATCTTATTTCATGCCCATGCTAAGCCAGGAAAAAAAACAAAAAGTCTATGTCTGTAAAAGTAAAAAATAACTTCAATTCTGCACTTCACTTATGAAACATTACAAATTTGGCCATCCATAAAACTTTCTCCAGAAAAGGTTTCCCCTCTCATCCAAAGCAGCAAAATGGCTATTTTCAAAGTTTTTTGCATATGACTACATGTCACTATTAAGATCAGGAGATACAAATGACTCTGAAAAATTACAAAGAACGTTCTCACGAACCTGTCAAGCTGAATGGGTTTGTGGGCTGATACTGTACAAAGAACATTAATTATCAAACAGCATGGAACCTGAACAACATGGCATCTGGAATATTTCTCATCAGTCAGGTGTTCAGGCAGTGAATACTGGTGCAGTTTGACTGAGATCAAGGGGGTTTGTACCTCCTTATGCCACTGGAAGATGTTTCCCACTGTATGTTTAAAATATCTTGTCCTTTTCTGTTCTTGCATAATAAGCCATTATTTCTGCAGCCAAGGCTTCTTAAAAACATGGTTTCTGTGTCAGAGGGATAAAAATACCCCTGACACATGTAGATTTCATTTAGAAAACCATCAGAAGATTCACAGTTTGAGCTGGAATTTATTATTGATCCTTTCAGCTCGATGCCAATTTGAAATTGTGCTCTGAAAAAATGTATTTTCCTCAGTCAAACGCTTACAGCAGTACTAAGAAAAATAGAAACCCACACAATTTTAAAATGAACCACTATTTTTCAAAATATGTTATGGATCCACTATTAGACATATAGATGAAAGAATGGGTAGGAATTTGTTTTGGGTAAGAATTTGCAAAACATACATTTTCTTCTTTTTAGTTTCTATTCATCTGAAAAAAAAAATTAATTTCTCTCTTGAAAGCATGACACTGCAGTTGTAGACCAACTGTAATAAGGCCTATAGAGACAGAGTAACAATTTGAAATTAACCCTTGGAACCTGACAGATTTCACACTTTTAAATCTGAAGGAATATTTTTCTTGTGAAGAAAAATCAGCATAATTGAACTTCTCTTCCATTCAGATTGATATGAAAATTTCTGCACAAAAACTAAACTTCATTTTGTTTATGGATTTATTTTTTTTAATAACAAAATGCACAGATTTCTCAAACATTTAAAATTCAGAAGCTCAGAACTGCTTGGGTATTTATAGCAGTACTATGCTAAAATTAGGCTCGAAAACGTGTCTACTTGCTTCCTTTCCTCCATTGCATCCAATGCAATGGTAAAGCCTGAGGTTTTACCATCAGAGCTCTCTTCATAGTTGCAATTCAGGATGAGGTTCCACTGACATAATTTTGGCTGGGCTGAGCACCCATGTTGCCATTCCTCAGTGGAATGGGCGAGGGCAGCTTTAAAACATGGAACCTTCTGACCATGTCCCTTGATTGTCCTAGTCTAGAAAGCATCTTCTGGACATGCTTAGAGCACATGAAAAACTGCAAACTACACTCCAAATACAATGTCTGGGGGTGATTTCACCCCAAACCCAAAATGCTGGTTGCAAAGGCTGGAAAGGGAGAGGGTTTGGGGACTGAAGGAAACACCCTAAGGGGCAATGTGGAGATATATGTGGCTCAAACACAGTCAACACTCATTTACTACTCTGTGTCCCACCCTCTGCCTTGCAGCTCCTAAATGTAAATTCATTCTTTTGTCTCTAACAGTTTGGCAGTTCTTGTCTGTCATTCTCAGCCCTCAAACAGAATTTTGCCTGCTGGAGCATGAGCTGCAGAAGATATGTGTGCTGGGAGTTCCCAATGCACTTCTTTAGCAAAAAAAAAAAAAAACTTTCACCAATATCTTGTCTGATAAACAGAACTCTGAACCTCCCAGCCTTACTCTCCTTGGCTGGTGGGGAAAATCTTCCCATGGAGGGACAGAGGAGACATGAGCATGACTGAGTCTTTCACCCTCAGACATCTCATTACAGCCATTCATCTGCCAAGGACTTCATCATCTGAAACTCCACCACTTTAGATGCCAACAAAAATTCTTACTCATATCCTTTATCCCTAAACTTTCTAAAATTTGGCTATTTTGAAAGAAAAGCTATAAATGAGGAGAGAGTAGGACTTACTTCCCAGGGGAGTATCATTTTTGGCAGCAGGCACAGTTAGGAAGCTGCAGCTGCAAGTTCCAGCCTTTGTACACCTCATTTACGACACAGCCTTTCTCTGGAATAATCCTTTTAGTGATGTTACAGCTGTTAGGGTTGTAATTCTACAGAACCAGCATATCACAGACTCCCTCTGAAATCACCAGCCATTTCAGAGGTATAAAAGAACACATTGGATTGCAGTGGGAATTCAGTAGGCTAGAAAGCTTGTGAGGAAGCCTGCTTTTTAACAAGTATGTTTTCAAAGAGTCTGATTTTTACAAGGCTAGTTTGTGAACTGCTGGCTAAGCAGCCAGGTGGTGCAGCTGATTCCAGATATAGCAGGTCTTAAAAATTACAACATCACTGTATAAAAATAAGATGGGAAGAATATAAACTCTGAAGTGGAGAAAAATTAATTTCCATGCTTCAGATAATTTTGGAGGTTGTCTAAAAGGACTCTGGAATCCATCAGTAGCAACTGACCATGTGTGGCCTCTTCCTAGCAAATTTATGAATGCTCTTGCATAAAGAGTCTTGTAGAACCACAGAATTCTAGAATATCCTGAGTTGGAAGGGACCACAAGGATCATTGTGTCCAACTCCCAGCCTACAACCTCACCCAGGAAAACCTTAAGAATTCCACCATGTGTTTGAGAGCATTGTCCAAAATCCTCTTGAGCTCTGTCAGGCTGGTACTGTGGGCACTGTTCTGTGGGAGCCTGTTCCAGTGCCCAATCACCTTCTGGGGGAAGAAACTTTTCCTAATATTCAACCTAAACCTCCTGGGACACAATTTCAGGCCATTCCCTCGGGTCCTGTCACTGTCACCACAGGGGAAATCAGTGTCAGCCCCTTCTCCTCCCCTCATAAGGAAGCTGTAGCCTGTGATGTGTTGTTCCCTCAGCCTCCTCTTCTCCAGGCTGAACAAACCAAGTGACCTCAACCACTTCTCACTTGAGAGAATTAGTTTTGTTAACTGCTAAGCGTTTTGAGGATTCCTTCTCCCTTGAGCATTTTTCCTCATCAACTGACACAGAAATTTCACTTCTACAGAAAAGTTCATCTGAGCTTGACTTGACTTTTACTTAAATCAAGGACAGGTTGAACATTAAACACAGCTTGTGTTTTGACAAGAGAGCATGTCAAACCAGGTGTCAGCAGAAGGGGAAATCCTCTCTTATTCCACAAGGAAGATATGATAGAGAAGCCAATATACAGCTGGGATGTACATACCAGGCAGAGGATGATACTACAGAGATAACAACAACAACAACAACAAAGTACAATAATCTTTTAGGATCTAAAGGTAAGTACCTTTCAAAGAGCCATTTAGTGGATTTAGGATTTTATCCTAAAATCCTCACTATCAGCATGTAGGTCACTTAATCCAGAGTCAGGGAAAGTCTCCAGGCACAAAAAGTACCAAAATAAAGGGGAATGAAAAAAAAAAAAAATAAAATTAGAGTACTAGGAGCTGTAGAGGCACAGTACATAAGCACACACATGGACATGCATCACCTCTGCTCACAGACCAAAACAGCTTCACCTCTGATCTTATTTCAACCACCAGAAGCAAATCTGATCTCAGAAGCATTCTGCAGCAGGAGCATAAAGATGATAATTGAAAGTTTATTACTTAACACTTGGCAAAGCTATTTCCCATGGCAATTTGATAAATACCTTGACTTTTCTGCCCGTCATAACCTCAGACATTTATTGCCTCATTTGCCATAACAAACGTTCAGTTATCTCCCGACTACTCAGCTCACATTCAACAGACCATGCAGAGGGAATGCTGCCACCATAGAAAAAAAGCACAGATGGGACTGGAATTTCAGGTGGCAGGAGAGACATCAGCTTTTCAGAGAACTGCAACCCATCTTAAACTAGAAAAGCTGCTGAGTTGAAGCAGAAATCCTGATTGAACAGGCTGGGGGAAGCAGAGGGTCCTTTCTGCTGGTTGAGTCTCTCCTTACTCTTTCCAAGTCATAGAGAGGGCAGAGACCCACACCTCCATGCAATGCCATAGGGCAGCCAGAAGGAATCATCATGGGTCACCTCACTGGGGCTGTTCACATTAAGTATTTATTGCTTTATTTACTCCAAGCCAGTCCTTGATTAGGCAAAGTCATCTTAGACAGCAGGGCTTTGCAATAAAAAAATTATTGGGGTAGGTAAATCCAGCCTCAGAGTAGATAATGTGCCTCCAGAGCAGTGGGATTTTTATGGCCAAAAGGATAAACAGAATGTGGGCTGACACTGCCATCAGTCTGAGTTCTCTCTGCTCTGTGATGAATTAATGAATTAATTGCTTGGAGGCACAGGGCACTGGAACAAGACAGGGCTCTCCTCCTCTCTGTGGGGCATTGGGGCCAGCATGTTCCCAGCCAGCAATGGAAAATTTGTATTTTGAAGCTGAGGGCATGTGGGAGAAGAGATAGAGAAACAACCTGATACTTGGGAATTATGGGGGAAATGCTGCCATAGGCAAAGAGATTCAGCTTCAGTGAGGTTGTGCACCTCACTCATTGCAGCTCACCCCAACCTCCAGCTACTTGGGATCACCAGGTGTATTATTGTGCCACCTGCAAGGCACAACCTGTCCTTCTTACAGTGTCTGCTCATGCAGGTGGTGATTGTGAGGTAAATCTGTCCCAAGTCATCTCCCAGTGACAATAGGTGGCACCTGTGGCACCCATATGGGTCGCACCCACAATTCTAGCACCCTCCACATCTGGAGATGTTTTATCTTTTATAAAGGGAAGAGAAATGGAACAAATTCCCAAGTTAATGAAAGGAGAAATGGAATTTTCCAACAGAAAGCAGATAATATTTGTAAAATCATCAGGGTGGAAAAGACCTCCAAGATCATCAAGTCCAGCCTTCAACCAAGTACCATTGCACCCACTAAACCATTTTAAAAAGTGCCAGGTCTACTCACTCTTTGAGCACTTCCCAAGATGGTGACTCCACCACTTCCCTGGGGATCCTGTTCCAATGTTTAAAGCTGAAACAGTGAAGAAGTTTTTCCTAATATCCAACCTGAACCTCTCCTGGTGAAATGTGAGATCATTTCCCTTTGTCCTATCACTAGTTGCATGTGAGAAAAGGGAAAACATACATGGGAGATGATTGCAGTGGAAAATTTCAGGCCTGTTGTTTTCAGAGCTCACCTTGGCGCTTGGGTACTTCCAACACCTGAGGAAAGATCAAAGGACCTCAAAGAAACCAATGGATTATAATTTCCTATGGAGCCAGTATTGGAAGTTTATTCTTTGGTCTGCATTTCTCTGATATTATTCCAATTAGCTGCATTATGATGGGGGTGCCTGGAGGCTCAATTATTTCAGTTCACCAGGGATGCCTGCTGTATTAATTTTTAAACAATACATTTTAAATATTTACTGAAGTTGTTAAGAACCTGCAATAAGATGCCAAACTGTCCTTAACAAGAAGGATTCAATCGTTTTCTAAAAAGTTCTGCTTGTTTTATCATTCAGCCACAGTTCAAAATTTAAGGGGAAATATTAACCTATCTTTGTAATAACTCTCCAACCTGAAAGAATTTGTGATGTGCGTTGTTTGTTTTTTTTCATTTCTTTTATTTGTACATTTCACCTGGAAACATTTCTGGTGAGAGAATTAATTCTTTTAGTGATAAATTCCACACCTTGGATTAAGAGAAAGGAGAGGACAAAGTCAAAGAAAAGGTAAAATGGCAAAAATGAGATTAATTTCCAAATATTTTGCTCAGTTTTTAAAATTCCAGGTCTCAGAAGCAATTAGATATAAAATATATATGTATGTTTATATTATATAATATATCAAATATATTTCTATATTGGATATAGAAATATATATGGACCTTCTGGTACATAAAGGTAAAACAGGAGGAAAAAATACATTTGTAAGTTTAAAAGGTTATTTAAAACACAACATTATTTTATTCCGAAGTTTAAAGCAAGTAACAGAAGTGTTTACATACTCCTATGTATATATTTTGATCAGAGATTTGAATTGGTGTTCAGAGAGGATGTGGGATCTCCATCCATGCAGTTACTTGAAAATCACGTGGAAATGTCCCTGAGCAATCTAACCAAATTTTGCAGGTGTCTATTCTCTAAGCAAGATGTTTTGGGTGACTTTTAGAAGTTGTGTTAAATTAGTCTATGGTTCTATGTCTATAAATGATAAAACATCTTGAAAGACCTTTGGTGAAATTACAAAGCACAGTGTGCATCTCCAAGAAGGAAATCCATTTGGGCAACCCCTCCTGCAGGTCCGAATTTCTCTGTTGATTTAGGGATGCAGAAAGAGAAAGTGACAGATGCAAGGACATGGCTGAAGAGGGACCCTGAGCAGTGCCCCTGACCATGTTCTTCATAGACTAAATATCACAAAAGCAATATTAACTCATTCATCAGTGAAAAAGGCAAATCAATGAAATCAATGAAATGGAAATCAATGGCAAATCAAAATCAATGGCAAATTTAGGAGTTTACTATAGCAGACTTTCCATGGAATAATCTTAAACAAGGTTTTTCTTGTTCTTTTTTGAGAGGTACAGAGCATCTTTTTCTGTTACTGGTTTTTTAAAAAAAATATTTTGCCATTGCTGATGTGTTTCAATAGGTTTCAGTTCTACTGTTTATTTCCCCTTCTCAAAAGACAATTTCATCACATTCAACACTTACTTGCAATACTACTAGTGTTTGTGATAAAAGCAGCATTTTTCCCATAGGAAAATATTTCTTGACAATTTTTTCCCTCAGCCTGATCTGTAATATTTATTCACCACATTTGTGGTGTGTTGACCTTGGCTGGATGCAGGGGCACATCAAAGCCAGACTGTCACTTCCCTCCTCGGCTGGCCAGGGCAGGAAGAAATTAAGATGGAAACTCATGGGTTGAGATAAGGACAGAGAGAAATCATTCACCAGTGGCCATCATGAGCAAAACAGATGTGACTTGGGAAAAAATTAAATTTATTACAAATCAAATCAGAATAAGATAATAAGGAAAAACCTAAATCTTAAAACACCTTCACCCCCACCCTTTCTCTCTTCCCAGGTTCAACTTTACTTCCAATTTCTCAGCAGTGCAGGAGGATGGGTGTCGCAGACATCTTTTCATGCAAAATCCTTTCCTTAGGATTTTTCCTCCTGAGAAGCTGAGAGGCTTCAAGAACAAATGTAAACAATGATTATCTGCTGCTGTGGAATGCAACAGGTGGATCTGTGATTGGCCTATGTTGGTTGTTTCTAATTAATGGCCAATCACAGTCAGCTGGCTCAGACTCTCTGTCTGAGACAGCAGCTGTGTTATCATTCTTTCTGATTCTATTCTTAGCTTAGCTAGCCTCCTGATGAAACCTTTTCTTCTATTCTTTTAGTATAGTTTTAATGTAACGTATATCATAAAATAATAAATCAAGCCTTCTGAAACATGGGGTCAGATCCTCGTCTCTTCCCTTATGCAAGAACCCCTGTGAACACTGTCACAGATGGGGAATAGGGATTGTGGTCAGTTCCCCACAAGTTGTTTTGGCTGCTCCTTCCTCCTCAGTGAGAGGACCCCTCAGACCCTTCCCCTCCTACATGGGGTCCCTCCCAGGAGAGACATCCTTCATGTCCCCCCAGAGTCCTTTCCACATATTTCATGGACCGCTGCAGCAGAGGTCCCCTGTGGGGTCACAAGTTCTGGCAGCAAACCTGCTCCATCCAGCAAGGCTCTCCACGGGCTCACAGCCTCCTCTGGACACATCCACCTGCTCTGGAGTGGGATCTCCCATGGGCTGCAGGTGGATCTCTGCTCTTTCCCCATGGATCCCCCCTTGAGCTGCAGGGGAACCTCTGCTCCAGCACCTGGAGCACTTCTTCCCCTTCCTCTCCCAACCTTGGTGTTTCCAGAGTTGCTGCTGTCACATATTAACATCACTCCTCTCTCTGGCAGTCAGATATGATTTTTTTCTTAAATACATTATCCCAGAGGTGCTTCCACCATCACTGATGACCTCATCTTTGGGCAGCTGTGGGTCCATCTTAGAGCTGCCAGGGCTGGCTCTGTCAGGCAGGAAGGAAACTTCTGGCTACAGCCCTGCAGCCCCCCTGCAACCAGAACCCTACCACAAAAACCCAGTACACCCTGCTCAGTCACTGTGGCATCATTGCACAATGGGCACTAAATGAAAATGAAAAGAACCTAAGAAAAAAATGCTCACCTGGCCTGAAGCAGGGGAGATGAAATCAATACATCTCTGCACAATCACATATAAGGGCCAAACCTGCAATGTACAAGATTTCTAGCAAGCCCTCAAAACCAGACACTTCTTTCTGTTAAAGGAATCACCATCTTAGCCATTAATGGGAAAGTCTTCTTATCTTCTAACTCAGCTCTGCAGAGTCATTTCTCACTTGTTTCCCTGTCTGCTTATCTAAGTATTTCTATTCAAATGCTATTTTGATATCAACATCCCCAAGCTAAATAAGCGGTGTTTCTTGGTTCATAGATGAGGAATTACATTGGTTTGGCAGGACTGAGCAGTTTGAAGTGACTCCTCATGGTGGTCTGTGTTATTTTGGTTGATATGGGCAAATCCAATGACCTGCACCTGATGCTGAAAGCAGCCCAGTATTAGGTCCAGCACAGTTTTAGTCTAAATAAGGTGTTGCTCAAAACACTCAGGATTTATACAAAAAGCAGGTTAAATCCTTGAGGCACGAGTTCTGTCACATTTTCTGCAGTAAGAAACTTCCCTACAACAGTTTTCTCTGTCCACTGAGAACTCTGCATAAACAACAGAGAATCACCTTATATTCAAGTAGAAGTTGATAACATCAGCCAAAATATTTAATTTAGGTGACAATCGGCACAAAATGCAGCAACATAAATTATGATCACAGGTAAGAGATATTTACTCTGGGTAGCTTCACTTTCGTAACTTGTCCAGAGAGCTGATGGCATCTCAATCCCTAGAGATATTTTAGAATTCTTCAGGACATGGCCCTGTGCAACTGAGAATATCTTCAAAGGCCTCCCTGCCTCGGGCATGGGATAGGCCAGTTCTCCAGGGGTGCTTTCCATCTGAAATTAGTAATGATATGACAAAGCTTTGCAGTCCTTTGCAGCCATGACATGCTGACAGACAGCTAAATCTAGTCACGGTGCCTGACTGTAAATCTACAGCATAAAGATGATCCCTCCCAAGAGGCACAGCTAAATCAGGGCATTTAAAACTGCACATCTGTGTTGTTACAACAGGAAGAATAAAAGGGGAAAGGGTATTTGTGCTGTATTTGCTGGCATATGTAGAGGAATTTCATCAACTGTAGAGAAACTCACCAACTGTGGAGAAATTCCACAGCAGAGCTACTGTGATTTCTGCTCTGTAATTTCAGAGCAGAATTAAATTAATAACTCATCAGTCATAACTGTAAGAAAAAAATCAGCAAGTGTTACACAAAGGCTGTCAGGTCCACCTCCTCAATGTCCTTTCCTTACACTCCAGGACTCTGCAACATCCAAAACACAACCTGAGAACAATCAGACAAGCAGGATGGGCTGTAAGTGCTGTCTCAAGAGGGGAGTGGGTGGGAGTGCTGCAGCTTCCTGAGCTTTCACAGCAGGGCCCTGGCAAACACCTCCACAGAGCTGCTCCCAGCTGAGACACTCACATCTGGCACAGACCTACCTGGATCCCTGTGTGCCCCTCAGCCCTGCAGGCCTGAGTGCAGGAGGGGAATGGAGCAGTGCCTGGAGAGGAGCCCAGCATGGAGAGCAGCACTGCAGCTGCTGTTACAAGCACAGGGGGCTTTGGCCTGGGACATGCAGGGGTCAGGCTGTAAATGTGATGGACTGCAGGATGCACAAGCCAGTTCCTGCTCCTTGCCTTGTATTGCCCATGTCAGCCAGGCTGTAAAGTTAGGGGTAAGAACAGGAGGGGAAGAAATGAGATTGAAAGTCCTGATGTCGTTGGTGCAGGGCTGACTAAAGAAAAGGACTGTTAGGGTTGAAAACTTAAATCCATACCTGTGCTTATGCACTGCAGCAATATGGACTAATTAATACACTGGGTAGGCCTGAAAAAAATCTCCACAGTATTCTAGCACTTTCTGTATTTGCATTTTAAACCTAATTTAAAAAATATTGAGACATGGTGAAACCTGAAAGTACTGACTAGTACCTTACATTTTCTTAGTTGACAGGGCTTTGTTTTAAATTGTAGGAAAGCATTATCTTTGGAATAAAAGATTAAATGTGTTAATTGTAAATTTACTATTTTCTCCACTGATACCATCTATAGGCTGGCCTTTGCAGCAGAAAGATCAGAACCTTTCTCTTGGGCACTCCTCAAAATTTGTGGTGTGAAAGAGAAGAACAAAGAGTCTAAAGAAGGATGAATGAGGAGAGTGGAAGGTGATATAAGTTTCCTGGGACTATAAAAACCAACCTACATGAAAATGTTATTCCTCTTGTCAACCTACCCTTCACCACTCTTAAAGCATATAGGAATAGATATAAAATACATCTGAATGTATTAAAAATACTAGTGGACTTTTTTTATCTTCTCCAAGTTTTAATAGAAGAAAGATCTCGATTCCATATAAAACAATAAACCTGTAGGGGTTGCAAGACACATTGTCTCCAACTGCATTTGTCATTAATGTTTAATTTTTTAAATAAAAAAAACAGGACCATTTTAGTAAATCATAAAAAGCCAGTCTAAAACTTGAAGCCCACCACAACCCTGGCAAAATTCTCTCCTGGGAGAACGAAGAATAATTTCTGTTCTGGGTACCCTTCTCTAGAGATCAAACCATCTGATTAGAGTATTTAAAATTCCCAAAATCTCATGGATGTCACTTGAGCTTTTGATGTTACTTAACTCTGAATGTGAGGGGAGGCGTGGGGGCTGCAACTGTAAGAGCAGTGCAGGCAGAGCAGAGTTTTTCTGTCTCTGCTCACCTCACCTTTAAAGAGCTTCTGAACACCTGCAGCTCACATTAACTGCAATTTGTGGAAGCCAAACCAGTCTGGAAATCAGCCCCAATGCCCACAAAACAACCTGCATTAAAATGAAGCACTCTGATACTTCAACATCAGCAAGTCAGTAATAATCTAAATAACTAATAATTACTGAAAACCACCAGTATACAGCCCACCTGAAAGGCTTCTATTGCTGAAATACCAAGCAAGCAAATGTCTCACTCTTTCAACATCTAATTTAGCTTAATATGCTATCTGCACATCTGCTTTTTCAAAAAGCTATTAAACAAATTATATTGTAATGCATCTTTTTTTTTTTTAAACAACCCACCAATTCAGAATTTACTTGCATTCCTCTGTATAATTTTTGTGCCAGGAATAGACTGTAATACTGATAAAGCCCATTTAAGAGCTATTCACTGTTGCTAAGAGGATATCAACACAACTGTTAGCCAGAACCAGTCATGGCAGAGAATAAGAGAATAATGTTCCAGTGGATTTTTTGTCTAGCTTCATAGCCTAAATCAAAGGAACAATAGAAGCTATTTTCTTTTGTTGTTAAAATTTCCCATTAGTAGTTCAATGTCATTTAGTCAGTTGAACTGGAATTTGTTGTAAACAAATCCACCAGTGAGCTGTTTTAGTGCAGTCAATAAATCACCATTAGCCTCATATAGGAAATAAAATATGATTTTCAAAACGCAGCATGAGCACTGATGTTCATTATAACGAGCATGTAGTTACCTACATAACAAATGTGGGATCACATCAGCTCTAACACACACAAGATTACTGTGTCTGCAGAAGAGCAGGATGGTGCTTGAATTCCTATTCCAACTTGTGTGTACCTGCACATGGCAAATGTTGGAAATCTCAGAAGGTGATTTACTTGTCACACACCTCCCTAGCTGCCAAGGTCACTTAGCAATGCACTTTGGTAATGCTTTAAGGAGACCTCCAGAACTTTAGGTTTGCACAGTAATGTTGAAGGGGTTTGAGTCCATTCCTTCAAAATCTTCATTTTTGGTGTGGTGCCTTTATTCTGTGATATCAGTTGGTCAAGGCTGTATGTGCAGCCTTCTTTCTCTGGTCCTGGAACTCTCCCTGCCCTCTGATATCATTCTGTTTTTACTATGCTGGTAAGAAAAGGGCACAAGTACTCTGAGTTGAAATTCAAGAAGGGAAGAAAAATCAACTCTTCAAAACTGGATTCTGTAATGTACTATTTTCGCATATCTTTTAAAAATATTTTTGACTTCTAATTGGGGACGTAGTTGTTTATTTAAATCTTTCATGCAGCAATAGGAAAGAAAAAAAATAAGTCTTAAAATTGGAATGCTTTTATTACACACTTCCAAAATTAACAATATGTTTTGCCACACATGATGTTGACCATAGAAAATAGGCCTTTCTTTCCTTTTTAAAGTTTTTTTTTTGTTTGTTTATGTTTCATTTTACCTGAGTTGGAAGCATTCATGGCATTGTCAGGAGACAGAAAGTCCCCCAGGGTTTTTAAGGATATTGGCACTTTCCTATCAACACTAACCACTAGACATTAAAATGATGTCATTTAAATATCTCATCATTTTAATGTCCAATGGTTAGTGTTGATAGGAAAGTGCCAGTATTCTTAAAAATGCTGTAGAATGCAGAGCAAAGTGTTGAACTTGACTTTTCTTTTATAAAGCAAACATCATGG
>JAHXMQ010000807.1:145574324-145590795 GCA_020466415.1 Ammodramus savannarum pratensis | reverse complement strand
CCTTCCAGCCCTAGAAACTCTGTGATTCTGTGATCTATAACCTATATGACCATATGGCCTGTATGACTACAAACAGGATTATAGGAGCATCTTTTTGTTTCCTTCTTGTGAGGTGCTGGCTCTGCTGTTGCTGTTGTTCCCTTATTGTTTAGCTGCCCTCTGAAGATCTGAAAAAATCTGGTTTCATGTGAGACAAAACAAAAAAGCTTTAAAAAGGAAAGAAAAGCCAATTTTCTATGGTCAACATCATGTGTGGCAAAAAATATTGTTAATTTTGGAAGTTTGTAGTAAAAGCATTCAAATTTTAATTCCTATTTTTTTTCTTTCCTATTTCTGCATGAAAGATTAAAATAAACAACCATTTCAATATTTAGAAATTAAAAATATTAAGCAAGATATGTGAAAATAATACACTACAGAATCCAATTTTGAGAAGTTGATTTTTCTTCCCTTCTTGAGTTTCAGCTCAGATCACTTTTGCACTTTTCTTACCAGCATAGTAACAATATTGTCAGGAAAAAGGATAATTTCAGGGGGCAGAGAGAGTTCCAGGACCAGAGTAAGAAGGGTGCACACACAGCCTTGACAAACTTGTATCGCAAAATAAAGGCACCACAACAAAAATGAAGATTTTAAAGGAATTGACTCAAGTCCCTTCTACCTTTTCCTCACATATGAACACTATATTTTAAATGACAGCAAAATTGCTAGCTCTGCACTTTAAAACCCTCAGACCAACTTGCCACAACAGCGGACAACAGGAAATGTGAATACTGGCCCAGCCTGAGCTGCAGGAACAAGATCTGAAAGACACCATCCTTCTTTGGCTCTGGTACACATGAAAATTGACCTTAGCAGCTGTGCTTTATTGGCCTGCACACAAATGGCACAACTGGGTGAACAGGACTTTGTACAGGAGGAAAAATGAGTTTTTGTTTCCCCCTTTTTCCATGCTAAAGTTCTCCCTCCACCCTGAGGAAATTCTACCTCTTGGCTTGATGAGTCAGAGAAAAAAAAAAAAAAAGGAAGAAAAGAAAAATAAATTCTCCCTTTTCAGTGCATTTGATATGTAAGAAATCATTATTAAGCTATGGACTGCATCTGATCTGCAACCTCACACCCAATAATCCACTCTTGATGCTTCACCAGGATTTTAGTGAAGGAAGGCCAAGCTTAGCCTTGCACCAGATGCTGTGTCAGCCTGGACTGGCAATGTGGAGGTATGAATCTAGGCATCTAACCAACAAAGATGGGATAAAAGCTTGTCTTGAATTTAAAGTACCCAATATAATTCTGTTTAGATAAATTCATGATTAAATTCTTAATCTTTCCATACACAGTCAACACCTGAAAGCATCAAAGCAACTCCCCATCAAAACAACTCCCATCTCCTTCTTCCCAGGAATTTTCACACTAAAATATATAAAGTTCTTATATTTTGAAACATATAGCGTTCCAGCTGTGTGGAGTGAGTGGATTATTACACCTTAATGCAGCAAGAAATGCACACAGGAGGGATCTACACACTGTGAAGTTAACATCTTCATTCCTCTCTGCCTGCCAGCAGCCCAGAATGCTCTGTCACTACAAAAAGGTGGCTAAATGTTTTAATAGGGAGCAGTGTTTATTTCTTCAGTCCTCAGGAGGGAGACAGAATAGCTGGATATTTAAAAATTGCAAGATGTGAAGATATATTAGAATTTAAAGGTTTCCTTAGTGAACTGACCACAGGCATGGGAATACAAATGGATGAGGATGAGGTTTATTCAAGGCATGTTTGCTACAGACTAAAGGAAGAAATGTAGAGTCACAGAATGGTTGGAAGGGACCCTCAAGCTCATCTTGTTCCAACCCCTTGCCATGGGCAGGGACACCTTTCACCAGACCACATTATTCAAAGCTCCATCCAACCTTGAACATTTCCAGGCATGGGGCAGCAATGACTTCTCAAACCATCTTTCTAGCAACACATGTGCCTACAGCCAAAAATACACCTGCACAAAATCATACATCTATTTAGATTTACATATTGTGAGTACAGGAGAATTCCTTATGTTGTTTCCATGCTTGCTGCTTTTTCTATGATATCTAATGGCAAAATCTTTTGAAGATTTAAATGTTTTGAAGACCGTATTCCTGTTGTTTATGAGCATGGCTAGCAATCGTCATGATAGAAGAGGTAATATTAGAGTTTTGGTCCAGAGCTGAGCCACAGTGTCTGAAAATATCCCAAGTGTTTCCCCAAAGCATTAAGAGATGGTGAATGAAGACTTGTATAAACACAACAAATGTGTGTCAATACTGAAAAGCAGACCCTGCAGCTTTAAGAATGGATTTTTTTGTAATTGGTGCTGAAAATATTTCAAACTGCAGCCAGGAAGTTTAGGCTGTGGTTTCACCTCCCACTTCACCAAGCCTTGGTACTTGCCACTGAGGGAGCAGTCCTTTAAAAAGTTGCTCACATCCAACACCCTCAAGTTTAATGACCCTGACAAAAATGAACAATGTTGAAATGAGTTATAGAAGAAAAATCAGTTAGAAATCAAGGTACATCCCTACTAAAACCTGGGCTCCTGCAGCAAGCCTTGTCAGTACCAGACTCTCCACCTTTCTCTATAAGAATTTTTCAAAACCAGCATAAATCTCACAAATGTGATTATTGTTCCAGAATCACAGAGAATATTTCTTGCTCTGGACTTTCTTTTTTTTTTTGTGTGTGTGTTTCATTTAAGTTGCCATTAATAGACATTCATGTCATTATTTGAATTAAAGAGTATTGAAAGCAAATATTTCTTACACACAGAAGAGTGAGACTTATGTCAACCCTTTGCTGCCTGTAGAAGGTCAATGTGGAATTCCACTGAAAAATTCCTCTCTTGTGCACATAAGAGCTCTTGTTCCATAGAGTTCAAACAGACCAGGAGAGCTGTCCAACAAATTACATTTTTCATCATCATTAGCTGATCTCCAAGGTGTCGTGTGGCTGTCTGATGCTACTGAAGACTAAAATGTTTCAGATATTCTTGGACAGAAAATATAATGTATATGCATGGGGTTGGTTGCCAGATGTCTCTGAAGATACATATTTTACTGTTCTGTATCATTTGGAGTTTCTAGGGTTTATATACAGAAATGCCACATTTTCATAATTCATCTGAGAAGAAAATTAAATTAATATCTCTTCATTGCCTGTGAGTATAGAGTGGATTTTCATATGGATTGGGGTAGCTGTTCAAAGAATTAAACAGCCACACTTCCAACCAAATGAAACTCCATAAAGGTTTAAATCCCCTATGAATTCTAAAAGAATTTTCTTGTTATGAGTTCTGCCTGTTTTTCTCAGTCACTTCAGCCAGGGTAATTGGTTAAGAGACAAAGACTCACTAAAAGCATCATTTTTATTCACTAAACAGCAGTAGATGTTCTAGTCACTAAACATTTTGATGAAATGACCTATCTATTCAGCTCTTGGATCTTTCCACTTGATCTTGCCTGGATCTGGAGGAACCATGATCAGCTCTTCCAATCTGTGATTGCAGGGGTCCCTGTATCCTTTCCAAAACTTTGTTTCACAGTCTCACTCCTGCGCAGATGTTTGTTCAGTACAAAATAGCCTGGCACCCTGCTCCTGTCTCAAGGTGGAAGAATGATTTCATGTACATGGGGCAACCTCGAGATCTTGTGATCTGCATTTGTTTCTGTGTTGAGACACTTTTTAGTTTCTTTGTGTTTTTACTTTTGAGAAAAACAAAACAAAACCCATCTCAACTCCACAGAATCAATACCACTCACTTGACCCAATGGCTCACAATTAAAGCTCACATCCCAGCTGATTACTTCACATACTGTTTTTCTCATGCCATTTCAACAATTTCCTTTTTCCTCCAGCACACCAGGCAATTTGTACTTCAGCTGCCTGCAGGTACTGAACTGGTTTCTGTAAAGGCTCACCAGCCATTCCTATCTCATGCCACAAGTGGTCTGTTTTAGCTCATATTTAACAAAAGGGCTTTGGAATTGGCAAAGTGGAAACCTGGCTGATGATCTTAGCAAATTACTATAAATCCACACTTATCCTACTGAAATTTTTAGACCTGAAATCTTTCCTTGAATGCTTTTGGAACTTTCTTTGCATAGCACTGATTACAGGTGGAAAAGGGAAGTCTTTCCAAATCTGTCTTGCTTTGATCAAGGATTATATCTGTTCTAAACCTTCACAGAATCGCAGAAAGAGAGTTGGAAAGAACCCACAAGGATCTCTAAATCCAACTCTTTGCCTTAAACAGGACAGCCCAACAATCCGATAATGTGCCTGAGAGTGTTGCCCAAATGCTCCTTGAGCTCTGTCAGGTTTGGTGCTGTGACCTTCCCTGGGGAGCCTCTTCCAGTGCCCAAACTCCCTCTGGGGGAAGAAACTCTTATTAATGTTCAACCTAAACCTGCCCTGACACAGCTCCAGTCGTGCTCTCAGGTCCTGTCCTGGTCACCAGGGAGAGGAGATCAGTGCCTGCCCCTCTGCCTTCTCCTGTGAGGAAGCTGAAGAATGACAGAAAGCTGCATTTCTCCTCTGTGAAATGCATAAAAAATATTGCACACAGCATGACTGCCTTGGGAAACAGCTTGGACCTGGTCAGTTTATCACTTCAAAGGCAGATCTGTGCTGGGATCTGCATGGTAACTTTTGCTACAATTATAAGTTTTAAGCAGCTTCTGTCTGACAGCACGGCCAAAGAGCAAGGGATTTAACACAAACAAACCAAAACCAAACAATTACATTAAAGAATGAAAGACAATTTTAAAGGCTAAATGTGATAAATTTTAATAAAGAATTATCCGCATAGAATGGCTTAATTCTGCTCTGGGTCATATCAATACAATCTGACTAGCTCTGGTAGGAAGGGACAAAAAGCAGAACTTTATTTTTTGAAAATCTGCCAGTGGCTGTTTCTGAGCTTCAGGGAAGAGTTAACACCTATTCTCTTCTCATCAGTATTGGCAGTCCCCCTAAAAAACAGAGTGCCACAGAATACAAAAACACAAAAGCCTGGATCTTTATATTAATATGTGAAAATGTTTGTCTTAAAAAAAAAAATTATTATTATTATTATTATTTTTTCCCAAATGTATTCAAACATCAAATATAAAAAAAAAAAGTTATCAGGTAAAGTGCTTTTAAGGTTATATAAGTCAAAAATCATATTTTTTAGCTTAGCTGACCCTAATATGGTAATTAACATAGAATTAATCTCTCTTGAGGAGATAAAAAACATATGAAATCAAGAAAATCTGGAATCCAGCCCAGCAAAAGGGTTATATAAAAAGGATGTACTGAACCATTTAGTCAACAACACTGCACTAATCTTCTGAAAGGAGATGCTAAATGCTAAATTTTAAAGTGATAGAATAAATAAAACCTTCAGGACTTTATTCCTAACCCCATGAAGCAGAATATTAATTACATCTTCAGAATGAGATAATATCATATGCATAAACATGGCTCACAGGTTAACCATCCTTTTTGCTAGAGGGTTTTGTCAGCTGGGAATATTAATTAATTTAAAGAAATAAATAAACCAAAAACAAGATAAAAAAACCCTGACACATGCTGTCAGTTTTATTGCAATGGCAAGAGACAAATCTGGCATGAACATTTAGGGGCCAAATAATTGACTCTGTCTCTCTAGCAAAAAACCTCCACATAAAATCTGGAGAAGAGGGACATGCTATTGGATAAAGAGATTCATAACCTGGTTTTAAAAATAAAAACAGCACAAATGATCCAAGGAAGCAGAATAAATTCACCAAGAAATGAGAGCAGTGAACAAAAGAATGGTTAAGGAATTAAAGAGTTTTCTTCAGGAGGACCCACAGCCTCACACAGAGAACCCGCAATCTCAAAAGCAATGAAAACTAAGGAGGTATTTGCTATTCTCTAACCTCCGTGACCTCCAGGTACTTTTCTGCCAGGGAAGATGATCTATCCCTTGTTCCTTTGGAAACTTTAAATCTTCAATTTGTTAAAGGCTCCCAAAGTGCTGAAAGATGAGCTTGAGATGAGCATGAATAAACTATGCAAGAAAAACAACGCTGAAGTCTGAAAGCATCATGATACAGGATTGTACCACCATGAAGAATAAAATTGTGTGAGCAACATCAAATGGAGAAGGCACCACCCAAATGCACTTGTTAGGAACCTCTGGAACTCAAAGCTGTGGTTTACACAACATATTGGCAATAAACAAACCAAAAAACAAAAACAAAGCAAAACAAAAAAAGAAGGGCCAATCTTCAAACAGGATTATGTCATTTTCTCCTGGTGCTTCAGAGGTCAAACAGGCACAAAGGCAGTATATTTCTTTCCAGTGATTTATGGCTACATAGTTCACAACTGGTGATTTCCAATGGCCTCACTTTATTAAGCCAAATCAGCATGGATCCATTAAACAACAGGAAGCACAGAAAACCCACTGGACAAAGAAGCTGACTTTTCATGCCAACAATCTAAATATACTTTCATCATTGTTCACAAAGACTAAACACACACCTGAATCCCCAAAAAGACTAAGCAAAGTTATCAGTAGACCCCCTAAACACACCTAAATATGATTAACACATTAAACATGTTGTTCCTGGATTTAAAAACTGGTAGACTTTGCAAGGAGGACATAAAAAATTGAAACTTTATCAAGAACTGAACAATTCCCATGTCATTTTTATCCCCTCTTTGCCTTCAGCAAGCAAGTCTTACCCTTGCCTATTTGTACAGCCTTGGCACTAGGGGTCCATCATTCCCAATGTTTAGCTCTCAAGGCTCAGACAGCTGAACATATTTAGTCTTATAAATAGAAAAAACATTTGCGTCAGCCACTACACTTTGTTAATTCCCTAAATTGCCATATTTGCATTACTCGTTATAAAACATCCCTGAGCCCCCCTTCTCCCCCCACCCCCATCAGAGAGTGATCTCCCGTGGAAAGGAGATAAATGTGGTTAACTGCTTAATTAATCCTCATGTTAGATCATAGTTTCTTTCAGGGAAATACTTAAATTTATAGAAGGTAAAGAAAAATATCTACAAAATGGAAGCTCCCCTTTCCCAGAAAAAAATAGTTCAGATCTTCTGTCCAGTTATAGTCCCGCTAATGTCAATACTTCAAACATTAATTATTTCATCCTCAATGGAACAGGTTTCCCAGGGAAATGGATGTCTCATCCCTGGAAGTGTCCAAGGCCAGGTTGGACTGGGCTCTGAGCAGCCTGGTTTAGTGGAAGGTGTCCTGCCCATGGCAGAGGGGTTGGAGATAAATGGTGTTTAAGGTCCATTCCAAACCAAACCATTCTATATCTTTTTTTCCCATTTCTCAGGAGAAGCTTGCAGAAATGATAATCCTCTGCCCATTAAGTCATGCTCCCACCACATTGGATTCCCACATGAACAAAAAGAAGATTCTTTGCTTCCATTACAAGATAAACTTCTCTTTGTTCTTTCTGTTCTCCCCAAAATATCTGCCAAAATACAGGAATTTTACTGTAGCACTGAATAACCTTTCCAATAAACAAATTCATAAAGGGTAGCTTCAGTGCCCTCACTTAGCAAAACTTTCTTTGAATTATATAAATATAGGCCATATATATTACTGTGTATATGCATATATACAATATGTAGTCTTACAAGCAATATGGTTATTTTCATTTACTGGAGAACCAGATAATCAAATAACTATCATCATATTTAATAGGGCAATGAGGCAGCAATTAATTTGTTAATAATTGTGCAGTGCTTTGAAAAGGTAAAGTGCTGGGTACTATAATTAAGAAATTGCTAAATGTTGATAAACTGAAACCAAAATTTCATGTCTGAAATTGCTACAGAGCTGTTCACCCTCCATCTGGACACTGTTCTCACAGCAGCTATTGACTGCACACAGCAGTAAGCTTGAGAAGGCTTTGTTCTGAAAAAAAAGCAGGCGAAATCCTGATTTTATTCAAGGCAATAAATGCATTGCCCTGGCATCAGAGGGTCTCTGTCTTCAGACTATACCTGCACATAGGAAGAAAGCTACCCTCTCCCAGCCAAAACAAGCATAGAGACTAGCCTTCATGGTGTTTGGGTTTTTTTTTGTTTTTTGTTTTTTTTTTTAAGTTTAGGCAGCAATAGATGATTTTAAGTAAGCAGTTCATTTTGTTGGTTTTTTTTAAATTACCTCAAGAAGCCACTTTGTCTGCACAAAATGATTTCAAACATTGGCTATGTACAGAGAGGGTCAGAGTGGTTTTGTTTGGAATGGACCTTAAAAAACATCCAGTTCTGAATCCCTTGCCATGAGCAGGGAGAAATTCCACTGGACCAGGCTGCTCAGAACCTCATCCAACCTGGCCTCGAGTATTTCCAGGGATGGAGCATCCACAGCTTCTCTGGGCAACCTGTGCCAGGGCCTCACCACCCTCACAGTGAATAATTTCTTCCTGATACCTAATCCAAAGCTCTTCTATTTCAATTTGAAGCCATTGCCCTTTGGCCTATCACTACATGCTCTTGTAAAATGTCACTCTCCATGGGCTTCAGTAACTTTTTCTGGGAAATGCAGGTATGGAAAAAAGGTTTCTCTGCTTCTGTACTTGGAGATCAGCTTCAATAGCTTAAAATACTCAGAACTAGTGAAAACTCTTTATGTTCATGGGAGTATGATCATATTTCAAATCAGGATGAATTTTTACTTCGAAGCAGGTGCTGAAATTTTTGCTTTGTCTCATATTCATTGGTACCATTAGAGTCTCTTTGGCAATCGATTTGCCCCAAAGGTCTGTCACCTCATTCTGAATTGATCTACAGAGGACAGGGGCCTGCAGCAAGGAGTGACTTGAAAAGGGATCAGCTTGGTTTAGCACAGTATTTAACTTTATTTGCACCACCAGCACACGAAGAATAGCATTGCTGTAGCTCAGATGCCATAAAAAAATAATATGAAAGAACTATTTACTGTTGTCTACTATAAATCATGAAGAAATCAGCCTGTTCTTTACCTTGAACCAGAGAGCTCAACTGGTTTGATGTCTCTCTAGAAAAGCATTAAGTAAAAATACCCTTCCACTTATGAAATATACCAAATTAAAGGCAGCATGACTTGCTTTCTATGTTCTCTTTCAGTACCATGTGGAAAATCTGGTCTCAGGGGTTGTGTACAAAGTATTTATATAGTGAACTTGTTTGAAACATCTATATAAACAAAATCTGCTTTTTCCAGGCAAAAGTGAGGTCAAGGTAGCTGCACAGCAGCTCAAATCCATTTGCAGTCTAACCTCATTTTGAAGGCAAAACAACCAGGGTAGAGAGAATTACAGGTTAAAAGTGCAAACTCATGCCTAAATCCATACAAACAAAGCTTCAGGGGATTAGACTTTTCTGCCCACATCATCTTCCAAATCACTCTGCTTTGTTTTGTTGTAAGTCTTCACACTGTCTGTCAAACCTGGAGCTGGCACCACTGGATTGATTGCTCCCAAAACATGTTTCCTCACATTTCTAGCAAAATTAAATAAATTTAAGCAATGGCTCAATTTGCTGTCAAAAATATATACAGATCTACTACTTTATTTAATTTTGTGGTAGTAGTCAAAAGATCTGCAGCCTCTTCCCAATCACACAAATAAATCATTGAGCTGGAAACAGCATTTGAAGCATTATGGTTTAACAGTCACTTCTGGTATTACAAGGAGGTGAGCACAGCCACAGAGCCTGGGGATGGAAAGCCAAGACTCTCCAAGGCTCAGTATAACAGTAGGGAGCTTGCTGCATAAAGAAGAAGCTTCCAGCTTGCATGCAGTTTAGGTAGGCAAAAAATAGAAACTGGTTTGCTTAGCACAAGCCTCTTTTATGTTGGGAGAAAGCCACTAACAGCTAGTAAAATGAAATGAAATGAAATTAATCAATCCTTTGTCCAAAGAGATTTGGCCACATGAGACCGAAGAAATACTATGAAATGCAAAGAAAAAAAATTTCCTCATTTTTTGGTCAGCTATCAGGATGAAATGGACTACCCTGAGCAGAGCAAGACAAGGTAGTTCTCAAAATAACATAACATAAAATGACACCATGGTGCCTTTGGAGATATAGGGTGGAAAGACACAGATTCTGCAGGAAAACAGCAGCATGGAGAAGTCATTGGAAGTCATGTTGGAAATGTCCACATACAACAGAAGAAACTGGGTTATGAATGTTCCTCCCACAGCACTATGAAGACATTTGAAGTACAGAAAACAATCAGTGGGTTTGGTTTATTTTCCTTCAGTCATAATCTACTGTAGGTTCTCCTATGTTCCTTTTTCAGATTCACTCTGGAAGTTTCTTGTCTCAGTGCACGACAAAGGCAGGAGAATGTTTTAAAGCTACATATGTTCATGTTCGTGTTATAGTTCCAAGACAGAATTATCATCATCAACTTCACTTGATAAAGGTTGCTATCAGTTCTTAACCAGTCTAATTAGGGCTGCTTTTTCCTGAGTGGAAAGATCACAGTAAAAAAAATAAACTTCTAGCACCTACGCCTCATCTCCCAATTTTTTGTGTAGTTTAGGGAAGCGCACAATGCTGTGTAGCACTAAATGTACTTGGAAAACTTGGAGATGTTGCAGGGGAAATATTGGCTGAAACACAATAAAAGATGATAAACTATCTACCTGGGTATGGCTATCACAATAAAAAAAAAAATAAATTCAGTGTGGGTTTGTGGATTCAAAGTGACACTTTTACAAAATATAACCATGTGCTGTGTCCATCTCTTTTTCTGTGAAACCCTCACCAGCCCATCTCTAGGCATTCAATGACCTGCAGATGAAAGAATAAACATATCCAAGACAGTGAATAACTGATCCCTATTCTCCATTCAACACCAGTTTTAGCAATGAGACCTTCCTTGGAAAATAAACAAGCTACATAATTAGTCTGCTATCTGGAGTCTCCTCTATTCCTCATTTCAAGCAACATCAATCACTCGCATCCCACGTTATTTCCACTCAAGCACAGCATCCTTCTTACAGCTATCACAGAGCATTAGTTCTCTGAGAAATGCCAAATCACACAAGCAAAGTGGAACAGAAAACAGAATATTGTTTACAACACTGTATGGAATCCCAAAATGTTTTATTTTTTCTGCCTAAATTATATTTTTATATATACATATATATATATATATATATATATATATATATATATATATATATATATATATATATATATATATATATATATATATATATACATGTTTCCACTTCACATTTGAGCCTTGGCAGGCTCAGAATGATGCTTTACTAGCTCAGTTCACACTCTTACAAAATGTTCATGTAACTCCCTAGTGAACCAGTCAGATGCTGGAAAATATCTTCCAGATCACAACAGCACAAGCCAAGCAACACAGCACCCTTTATAAAAGCTGACTATTAAAGGATATAAAAGAAGAAATGGAAGGGAAAGGAAGGAAAGGAAAGATGTAATCTGGAACTTTAGGGGACTGCACACCATTTATCTATCACTGTCTCCTGGCCAGCTTGCTGGCTGATGACAAGAGCTACAGATGGAAAAGGTGGGAGGGAGTTCAATGGAAAGCTGTCCAGCTTTTCAGACTGTCAACAGCTCTTCTCTGTTATTTTTTTGTGATTTTTTTTTTCAATTCCCCTGGGGAGAATTGTTCATAGCTTTAATTACTCTCAATTACTAAGAAAGAACATTGAAACAGAAAACAGACACAGCAGTTCTTCTCTGCTCCTGAATTTTGTAAGGATCATGTCCCACCCGACTCCCACCAGCTTCACAGGGACCCTCAGAGAGCAATTGCAACAGGTCAGCACAATTTAGGAACAGCTTCTTCCAGGGTTTGGCTGTCTGAAGCTCAGTTATGAGCCAGAGGGACTCATCTTTTAACAAGATCCACACAGTCTCAAACTGAAGCTTCCAAACCTGTAATACTGAGCTTGACCAGTGATGTTTTGTCTAGTGATCTTTTCTCCCAGGTTGAAACTCAACAATTCCCTCAGAACAGTCTGTATAACTAAAGAAAACTCACCAGAGCTAGATTTTAAATATGACCTTGTTTTTCTTCTTTCCCTAGCCTTTCCCTTCCTATCTTCAAAAGCCATCTCTGTACAAAGTGAACTGAAGAGAGTAATAAGGTTTTACAGAGATCTGAAGCCTAAATAATGTCTCACCAAGGCATAAAGTCTCCTGAGCCTTTTGTGATAAATAAATGGCATACTATAAAACACAAATGAGCATCACTGTGGCTGTGATTTCATTGTCCCAATGGGGAACCTGGGCCTGGCACAGGGCCAGCCATGTAATTCAATACTGAGACAGAGCACACAAATGGACCTCAGAAGGAGGATCAATTTTAATGTAATCCCATCTACTAATCAAAAGAGACTGAGGGATTAACATTCACTAGGAAATGTCTGCTCAAAGTTGTCATAGCTCATTGATAAAACAAAAGATATTAAAAAGATAGCTTTGTTCTAATTAAGATACAAAATGCCAATTCCAGGCCTAATTTTAGCTACAAATAATCAGTTATTGATGATGTGTCTGTCTAAATTGTTTTAACCTCTCCAGAATATATTTTTAACTAGATCAGTCAGTGTGGATTGTTTTTTTCTTACTGCAAGGAGACAACATTCTCATACTGTCTTCATCCTCCTGGCATGAGTTGGCCACAGTTTCCTGTTTCCTGTTTCCCCAATATTCATTGTTAGCCCCATGCTAAACCTGGCTCAAGACTCTCCATTCACCCTTGTCACCTGCAAGTCTGAATCCCATTTTTCCATCCTATGCCACACTGAAAGCAGCAAGTCGATCTGCACGCCTCAAAAGGCCAGATGATGTCTCAAAAGCTCAAGTAAGATGTGCCAAAAATAGTTATCTCTGCATTATCTCATCAGAGAGAGAAGAAAACACCATGCCTGGTCTAGGCTGGGTGAGTTTTCCAAAATAAGCAGCACTGACTTGCCTGTATCAGCAATAATGTGGCCAACAGGATCAAAGCAGTGACTGTCCCTCTGTGTGGGCACTCGTGAGGCCACACCTGGAATCCTGCCTTCAGTGTCACAGCCCTCATGACAAGAAGGACTTTGAGGTGCTGAAGCATGTGCAGAGAAGGGAACAGAGCTGAGGAAGGGTCTGGAGCACAAGTCTGGTGAGGAGCAGCTGAGGGTGTTAGTCTGGGAAAGGACACTCAGGGGATTTACCAGTCAGGATATTATCCTCAGTCAAATAAATCGGCACAGTTCTGCTGCAAATCAGACACAAAAACTCTGGCCTCTGCAAGATCATGGTGGCAAATGAGAAACCCCTGCCATAATTTCACCAAATCTTTAGCATAAACCCAGAACTGAATTTTGCATCTGGAGCCTCTGTATCAGGCCTTGGATGCAGACAGTTTTGTAGACTCATTGAAATCACAGATTGGCTGAAGTTGAAAGGGACTGTAAAGACCATCCAGTTTCCACGCCCCTGCCATGTGCAGGAACAACTTTCACTGGGCTAACCCGCTCAGAATCCCATCCAACCTGGCCCTGAACCCTTTCAGGGATGGGGCATCCACAGATTCTCTGGGAAACCTGTTCCAGTGGCTCACCACCCTCACAGTGAATAATTTCTTCCTAACATGTAATCTCTCCTAAGTTTAGAACTCTTACTCCTAGTAACAGGCAGTCCTGTCGCTATCTACCCATGTTCCATCACATTGATCTTAAACACTGAAACTTGAATGAGTTTTCTGATTTGACTCAAATCACAGCCCATTTTTTTTCCTAATGCTGGTGCTCAAGGAGCTACATACAAGCAGTCAGACCAAGAGGCTGAGACTAAATCCTACATGGCATCTCACAGCCTGGCCAATCCTCTGCTGATCTCTCACTTCCTTCATTCAGACAGGATGGTTTCAAGGTCTGATTTAACTTAAAAGTTCAGGCTTTACCTCTTTGACAAGCACTCTGTTGCCTCCATCTCACTGCTGCGAGCTGTCATTCCTAACTCACCCCAGATCATATCCCAGGCCTGTGGAGAGCTCTTTGTTCCCACCTTGCCAACAAAGTACAGGGCCTCATCCCCTCCCACCCACTCATTTGCAGTCAGCTGGTGCAACTGTGACTCATCCCATTCTAGTACAGGCTTCAGAAACCTGTTCAAGGCATTTAATAGCTCATCTCACAGTGCTGTAGCCTTCATAATTAGTTGTGACCACTTAGAGAGGAAAAATTTCAATAATGCCATTTCCTCTCTGGTTTAGAAGAGGATGGGGTCTTTCCAGAAGGCAGCTGGCAGCAGAGATAAGAACATGTTCCTGCCTGGCAAAATTGGTCCCCACCTCAGTACAGAATCAATCCCAAAATCACAGGATGGGTCAGGTTTGAAGCGACCACAGTGGGGTCACCTGGTCAAACCTCTCTGCTCCAGCAGGACCATCCCAGAGCACAGGCACAGGATTGTGTCCAGAGAGTTCTGGAATATCTGCAGTGAGGGAGACTCCACACCCTCTCTGGGCAATCTGTTCAGTGCTTGGTCACTGCACAGGGAAGAAATTATTCCTGATGTCCAGGTGGAACTTCCTGGGCATCAGTTCTTGCCCATTCCTCTTGTCCCATTGCTGGGCACACTGAGCAGAGCCTGGTCCCTACTCTGAGCCCTCCCTGCAGACAGGGACAGACAGGGATGAGGTCCCCTCTCAGTCATCTTGAGACTGAACAGCCCCAGCTCCCTCAGCTTTTCCTAATAAGAGATGCTCCAGTCCCTTCATTATCTCCACTGGACCTGCTCCAGGAGATCCACGTCTCTCTCCTGTCCTGAGGAGCCCAGAATTGGACACAGCACTTCAGATGCCCCTCTCTGGGCTGAACAGAGGGACAGGATCACCTCCCTCAACCTGCTGGCAATTGATGACTCTCCTAATGCACCTCAGGATATCTTGGCCTTCTTGGCCACAAGGGCACTGCTCCAGGGGGTCTGCATGGTTAGAACTCTACAGGAGAAGAGAAAGGAATGGGAAAAAGCTGACTTTCTAGGGAAAGATGATGAGATTTTTGAGAAACGCAGATTGTTTATAGGTTGGAAGGCAGGGAACACAGGTGTGGAGAGGGAAAGCAGTGAATGAAAAGAAGGACATGGACAATCTAGCTTCTTGTTGCAGAAAACAGAGCAATCTCAAGCACACCTAAGATGAAGGAGCTGCAGATTTCAGTAAAGATATGATGTTTATTTCTGCAGCACTTCAGACCTGTTCAGCACCCAGAGCTGAATGTGATTACTGAGACAGAGAAATCAATCAACACAGGGAAGGAGCTGAGCCTCTTAGACACAAAAAAGCACAAGGATAGACCCAGCTCAAGAACATCATTCCCAAACTGAATGAAAGGGGAGAAGGAGATTTAATTTTGAAAGGGAAAAACTATCCTCCAAAACCAGAAAAAAGTTATCACAGCTTTTTGTTCTTGTTTAATAGGAAAAAGGGCAAAAGAACAGGCAAATTCCTGGGAGTAGTATCTGGCAGTCAGCAGGGTGGTTTGCTGGGATTGACTCTGAGCTGTGACAGAAGTGTGGCAGCTTCCCATGCAGGGACAGCAGAGACAAGGACAGAGGAGGAGAGTGCAGGACAGCAGGAGGCAATGGTCAGCACCTGTCCATGAAATTGGAGACGGGCAGGACAAACCTGCTGAAGCACCACTGAAGTCATGACGTGTTCCAGACAGGAATTGTGTCTGGGCACATCAACACAAAGCAGTAATGCCGCAACACAATTTCAGAGGAGGGGCTGTGAGACAATTTCCCTGTTTCTGCGCAATCTGTTTATGGGAACCGGGCATAAGAACAGGCCCAAGCAATATGAGAAGTCCATTATATTGAGAGGTATTTACACAACTTTGCCTCCATTTTACATGAGATCTGGGGGGGCCATGGAAGATGCTGGCAAAGAGGGGAAAGAAGGAGGACAAGTGGTGAAGAGGTGTTTCTATGCTGAAAGCAAAAAAGAAAGGAAAATGCCCATCGGAAATTTGTTACCTTTAGCCTCCCTGCTCTAAACCTGTCATCTTGAACACTGGGGTTTTTAACAATTACCATTTACAATCACAGCTACATGATGATGGAAAATATTAAATCCTATTATGGCACAGTGGGGTTTTTCTTGAGAGAGACACTGAATGTTTTAACCTACTGTGGCAATGCAGATGGGTCTCCTTTGAGCCCTGTAGAAGAGATTGCTAATAATTGATTTATTATAGGACAATGTTACCATACAGACAGAAGAGAAAAAATGTTTCTAGTTTTGTTTTCCATTGTCACAAGTATCTTATTTTTCTGTGCATGTGCTGAGCCCTGGCGTTCTGCAGTACCTTTGTATTTCTTCCTCTCCATTTTTCACATAGAGTTCAACATTCTTATTTCTTGCACATTGAATAAATGGAAATCTAATTTTCACCAAAAAAAAAA
>JAHXMQ010000807.1:145538579-145574054 GCA_020466415.1 Ammodramus savannarum pratensis | reverse complement strand
ATGAAAAGCTGAAAATCATCCTGAAATTACAAACTAGATAAACTGCATCTATGGGATAAACTGGCAGGATACAGACTGGATGGGTGGTCTGCAAAATGGGCAGGAAATTGGCTAAAAGGCTCCACTCAGAGAGTGGTGATCAGAGTGTGTCCAGCTCTGGTCCCCACAGCTCAAGAAAGACACAGAAAAATGAGGGTGGCTCCAAAGGAGAGCCATGGCCTGACCTCTGAGCAATGGCAGAGGGAAATCTCTTCCCTGCAGAGGAGAAGCCTCAGGGTAAATCTCATCCCATGTCTCCAGTAACTATTCCTGGGTAACTACAAAGAGGACAGTGTTTCTACACGAGGAACCACAGGAGAAGGGAAGGGGAAATGGTTAAAGTTTACATCAGAAAAGGTTTCATCCTTGTCTAAGAGGAATTTTTACAGTGAGAATAATCATTCCTCGGAACAACCCTGCATGGTCAAGGCAGAGCCTCCATCTCTGGATGTTTTTCAGATGTGACTGAGCAGGTTGATCCATGATGCCCTGTTGGCTGCCCTTCTCACAAAAGGCCGGGCTGAATGAACTTTTGACATCTCTTCCAATCTGGACTATTCTGTGCAAATGAAAAGTTAAAAAATGTATTTTCCAGCAAGTATGTTTTGTTACAATTTCTCTCAGATATTGCATGACATAAAATGAACCAGATGGAAATCTTTAAATTTTGTCAGCCCCTGTGACCTCAGCCTCTGTTTAAAACCTGATTTTAAACTCATCCTCTTATCCTCTAACCACAAATAGAGCACTTTTCCCTTGCTTGCCCATCTCCTTTTTTTTTTTTGTTTAGTTTCCTTTGATATTTTTTCCTAGTTTTGGGGGAGGTTTGTTTTGGTTTTGTTTGTTTTGGTTTAGTTGTTTGCAAACTACTGGGTTTAAAAGTATTTTGTTTTTTGTTTTTTTTTTTTTTAATCTACATTCAAAGCAATGCCTTTGACATTCACAGAATGCTATCTTTCCCTGATATTTAGGAAAATAAGAGACAAAGGTAAATTGTTTCACTTTCTGTTATTCTAGATACTCAGCAGTTAGTTCTGCAGAGCACAACTGCACCCAGCTTGCCGCATGGACTACCTTGTTGCTAGGAAAAACCAGGACTGAAAACCTTCTTCATCCAACAGGAAGTTTTTCCCTTAACTTCACAGAAACTGAGAATATGAGTACCTCACCTTCAGCCAAGCATTTCCCTAATTCTTGGCTGAAATAACATTCATTTTACTCAAATCCAAAGCACAGAAACCAGTGTGAATTCTGGTCAGCTCCTTCTGGAGCCTTCAGCCTGTGTGATGTGGGCCCTGGGGAGACAGTGACCAAATTAAAATGCAGCTCTTCAGCAGAGGCCATTGCAACGTTGTGGAGAACACACCCATGGGACCTGTAGCAGGAAATCTTCAGGCTGTGAGTGGGTGGGTGTTTGTGTTCAGACTCCAAATGAAAGCCCTCTAGTTCCCACAAAACTTCTTGACAGAAATAAAAATATTTTGATGGATCAGGAACATTGTGTCTCAGTGAATCAACATTTTTCATTTAAGATTTTTTTAAATGTAAATAGCTTCTTTTTCCAAAACAATTACATTTTGACATTTTAAAAAAGTTTTAAAACAAACAAGGCCTGAACTTTCCAACTGGATCCCTTAATTTCCATATTTTGCCCTGAACAAATTCTAGATCAATACTTCCCACAGGTTCATGTTAATTGAGGTTAAAATATTTTTAAATGCCAAATATTTCACTGTAGAGAAAACAAAAAGGCATGATTAATTTTTCTATTCACAAATAATCTTCATCCCAGTTCTTATACACTAAATATTCTATTTATTCTCAAGAGATTTTATTTCCTAAGGTACCTATACACACAGAAAGGTTTTCTGAAGGCTTTCTTTCTTCTCAAGTAGTCAGAATTTATTTTTAAACCAGCAAGTGCTATGAATCACTTAAGTTAATACTTTCCATTGTACACTACTTTGTATTCATCAACAGAGAATTTCATCTTTTTTCAGGCAGCTTTGTCAAGGTGCCACAAGTCTCACCTAAGCATAATAATTCTGCATTTCCTACCATCTTTATTACTTTGTTGATCATTAAATCAATGATCTGAAAAAAAAGGATGCATTCAACACTGATTTGAGGCTTACAGTAGATGTGCTGAGACTTGACAAATAATCATAAACAAACCAAGATAAATATTGCCCTTAAAATTAAAAAGGAGGAGTTTGTCTTCTACCTCAGCAGTTCCAGTGCTACAGACTGAAGCAGCAAAATGTTTAAATGATTAGTTCAGATTCCTGGTGAAAACCCACCCTCCTGACCTGCAGATCCTGAGCAACCTGGTCTAATGGAAGGTGGCAGGGAAGTCGGAATGAGAAGATCTTTGAGGTCTCTTCCAACTCAAACTGTTCTAGGATTCTGTGGTTGATCCAGCCAGAGAAACCACAGAAACAAAGTGAGCAGGAGTCACTGGGTAGAGCATTGCACAATGGTGGAGAGAGAAGGAAGAAAACATTTGTCTTCTTTACATATTGGCAGCAATGTCTGCGTATCACTTGGTGAGAAATTTATATTTTTGGGATTTTCAGTATGTTGTGGATGGAAGCAAGATGGAGGGCACAGGGTGTTGTCCTGGTTTCTTCTTCATACTGCTTCCTTCTTCTTCATGGGTTTGGGTGGCATTTTGTAATTGGGCAGAAATTCCGCACTGGGGGCTCTTTGGGATCAGTTATTGGGTTAAAAGGGAAAATAATCCAGGTGTCAGTTCTTAATTGGATAGTTTAGTCTTAAAAGACCTTGTAACAAGACACTGTTAGCCATTTTGTGCCTTCTAATGAGAAGGTGCAGAACTCACAGCAGTCAGACTGTTTTACTCATAAGAAATAAACACTTGAGTCCAAACATGAATCTGTCTCAAGTGCCTTCAATCCAGACCCAGAGAAACCAACAACTGGAACCCCCCCCACATCTAAGAGGACACAGGAGTGGAAATTTCTGGAAGTTTCCAGAACATATCATCCACTACAGAGAGGAACAACTGGATGAGCAGCAGCACCAGCAGAGTTGTGCAGCAGGACTGTCTAATCACAGGCTGGAGAAAGGTCACAAATTTCACTGGTGGCTATAGCCACTCATGTCAGCATCAGCAGCAGGAGCATCTCAGCAGCCTCTGCACCTCCAGGCACAGCTGGTGAGGGCACCCCAGGCTGGGCTGGCACTCACATTCCCAACATTCCCAGCTGGAGATGCTGCTGTGAGACACTTGGGAGCTGCAGACAGAGACACAGTGACCTTGTCTCACCAACACCATCCAGGGTGACAGGCCTGTGTGTGGAGTGGGAGAACACAGCCATGGGCCAGGGGCTTGGTTTCCTCCTTGGAATCTTGGATTTTTTTTTCTCAATTCTACACGCTTCAGGCTTTAGGTATTTACCTGGTATACTGCTGCTCTCCTTGACTTCAGCAAGAGTCAGGAAGACTTGCAGTGAGTGAGGCAGGATAAATCTGCAACCACACACACAGGGAGTACAGTAACAAAAGGAAAATTCCATGAGAGTTCCCATAGAGACAGTGATGGCTGAACCTCATAGAAGCACAGAATCATAGAATGTCCTGAGTTGAAAGAGACCCACAAGGATAACGGAGTCAAACTCCTGGCCCTGTATAGGATGTCCCAAGAATCCCACCATGTGCCTGAGAACGTTGTCCAAATATGTTTTGAGCTCTGTCAGGCTTGGTGCTGTGACCACTTCCCTGGGGAGCCTGTACCAGTGTCCAACCACCCTGTGGGTGAAAAGGGTGAAAACCCTTTTCCTAATATCCAAACTAAACCTCCCCTGACAGCTTCTCTTGAGCCTAATTTCTGGTCACCACAGAGATCAGTGCCTGCCCCTCATCCTGCCTTCACGAGAAAGGTGTGGACTACAATGAGGTCTCTGCCCTCAGCCTCCTCTTCCTCAGCCTGAACAAGCCAAGTGACCTCAGCTATTCCTTGTGTGGCTTCCCCTCCAGGCTCTTCACCATCTTCATGACCTTCCTTTGGACAATTTTCAATAGCTCTGTGTACTTACATCCTCAGCCTCTCTTATTGCCACTCTAACAGCAGTTGTAAGAATTAGACCTTCAGGTGCAATTCTTTCCACAAGTTTGTGGATTTACTAAGTACTAGACATACTTCATCCTTTTGGAAACCAGCTTTCAACTCCTTTCTCCACACAGAATAAGTTATTAAGGTACAAATAAGAACTGATGGTGAATAATGGAAATTTCCTCCACTAAATGTGCTTTGTTTTATTTTTTTTTTTCTCTTAATGTGAACCATAACCTCTGCAAATACCAGAAGAGTGCCTATTTCTTTAAGAGGATCTGTATGTTCCCATAAATGCACCCACACAAAGTGCTAAATTACTCTTCCAAACAAAGGGTGCTGCATCTCTGAACCACTACAGAGGTGTGCATGAGCTGTCTCTGAAGCAGCTCTCTCAGGAGCAAGGAACAAAGGCTGCTCTGCTTGGGCTAAATCTCCTTCTCCCAACACCTGTGCACCCCAGTGATGTCCTGCTGCAGCTGAGCACCTGGCTAAGTTATAATGCCTCTGTTATCCAAGCTGGCTCATGGATCTTTGCATCCTTCAAATCCAAATGCTGCTTCTGAACAGTCTATATTTTGCCAAATATGCCATTTATTCCCTTAGAACCAAAATCCTTTAGTATGCATAATGTGAAGCAATGCTTCACCATTTTTTACCATTTTTCCTCTGTCCTAGTCCAGTAACCAGCCAGGAGTCCAGGGTGGGGCATCACACAGAGAGGGTGGTGGCAGATCATAGGAAATGTGGTTCTGCCCTCCAAAATGCCAGAACAGACTGGAAACCTGAATGGCAAAGGCAGAAGGAATGTGTGTGATTGATTGAAAACAAAAGATCACTTATGCCATAAAGACAAGTGTGAAGGGTGTGTGGAAAAGAGGGATAAGGCTCAGGATGTCAGCCCTGTGTTCCACATTTTAACAATCAATAGGTTTACATTCAATAAAAAGACATACATCTACAGTGTAAATGGCTGTTCCTCAACTATTTGCCCAGGCTTCTGTTCAGACAGCGAAGGCAAAGCTTGAGCATGATTTTTCTGTCCTAAAGTATGCATTTTAAAGAGTTATCTGGGTAGCACCTTAGAAATATCTACTTCTCTGCCCTGTCTACAAAAAGAAAGCTGGTGGCTACTTTGAATGAAGCTGATTCTATGAAAGTAAACTGAAATAAATTCCACTCATCAGAATCTCAGACAAAATGTTCTCCTAGGCCTGAACATTACCATAGAAGAATTATCAATATCATTGCAGCATGGGGATCCTTGTGTAAAAATGGGAGTGGGGGATGACAAAATTTCATTGCAGTTCAAAGTACTCCAGGATTATACGAGTGGTCCCCAAAATTAAAGGGGATGGGGAAGGGCACAGCATTTATCCTCTGATGGTTTGGCTGCAAAAACTAAAGTCTCACAGGATGACCTAGAGCCAATATTTTGTACCTGTGCAACCACCAGAGGAAAAATTCTCACCCAATGCAAGTCTGCGTTCCACAGTGGGAGCAAACAAGGGGGCATCACCTCCTGACAGTTAAACTCCAGAGGTGGGACAAAGGCAGAAAACAGGATTTCTGATGAGAACATTATCCCCATCATAAATGCACCATGGTTGAATAACCATCTTTGATTATGAGATGAACTGGAATGGACAGTACTAAAACCCAGATACACCTCAGCACTCACATGGTATAGCTGGTAGCACACACAGATTTTTAAATCATGTATCTGCCTTAAGACTAAGAAACACTGTTCTTTCTAGCCAGAATAAGCTACAAGGATTCTGTTGCCAACCATAACATATAAAAGAACCTATAAAATTACAGTCACACACTAAGGCATATGTCTCACATTTAACTTAATGTTTATCTTGTCAGGAAATTCAGCTAGACCATGCCAACATTTTGTTTCATTCATGCTGTCTTCAAAATCATCTGTTGTTGAGGGAGGAAAAGGAAGGGGAGAGAAAAGAAAATGCAACAGAATGATCCATATATGTATATATACATATATATATAAAAGAGACCAAAAAAATATAATAAAAAATAATATAATTTAAAAATCTCATAAATAAGGCTCAAACCCAAAAGCATCATATAAAGGATTCCATAGTAACAGCATTCACCTTTATGTTACTTTACATGGATTGAGGTTGCCATCCTTAATTTCATCTGTAAAATAAACAATGATTCTGAAATTCTAAGTCACAACATGTGCCCTTAGCACATCTACAACATGGACTCCTTGATTTGTGATAAGCCTCATTCTCCTGAAAGGTTTTGGGGGTGTTGGTGCTGAGGAAGTCACCTTCACACACTACAGACCTAGTATCAGCCACTCCTGAAGAACACGCTCGTCAGAAAAATCAATTGGAACACAAAAAAAGCAAAAGAGTGAAAAGGCAGCTACTTCTTTCAAAATTATCTAAAATATCTTTATTTCACTCATATTAGGAAAAAAAAATATTTCCTTACTTAAAACACAGCTTACACAAGTAAATAATTCATCATCATGAATTATTTAGAGATATGTGGACTTAATATGTTTACAAGTCCCAAGCTGTTTTACAAAAGAGGAAACATTTATATAATTGGCCCTCAAACTCTTTTTAAAATGCTCCTGTGATGCTGAGGGTTCTGATTATCAGTGGCACTGGTCCTGTAAGAAAAGCTTTTCTAAACAGAGTGTTTGGTGGGAAGATGAGAGCAGTGGGAAATGACTAAGTGAGGTGATCTTTTCTTAGTAATTGCTGATTATTGCTGCTGAACAAGATGATTCTTCCAAACACCAACCTGTAAGCCTTGAGTTATCTCAGGTGTGGTAAAAGGTCTCCAAACCAGACAAAATAAAGTCACTGACCTGAGGCATTATCTCCCAGAACAGGCACATGCCATGGACAGAAAGACACAGGGCAAGCCAGCCCCACTGCACTGCAAACAGCACCTTCCCCCTGCAGTGAGTATTCCACAAATCCCCAGAGAAAGCCACTTATGCTGAGGAATAAACCTGCCCTAGACAGCCCAAGAAGGCTTTTGATAAGTTCATTTCCACCTCTGTCCTGCTCTGCACACCACCCTCCTCTCAGAGTTGCTGCCAGTTTTCCCTGGATATCTCCATGGTCAGAATTCCTCATGGAAATGCTCTTTTCAGGTGCTGCCAGACCTCCTGTCTCACTCTCAAAACTCTCTCTGAAAGCTCCTGATGACCCTGGTCCTTACAATTCAGAAAAATTTAGAGGCCACTCACTTTCTGTAATAGAAGTATAAAAAACTGGACTAGATAAAGCCCTAAGAAGGCTGGTCTGACCTCACAGGTGACCCTTATTTTAGCAGGTGATTGGAATAGATGTTCCTTCCAACCAGAATTATTCTATGAAACTACCCTGTGAACAAAAATAGCTTTTTGCCATTCACTTCATCAGAGAGTAAGTACAATAGCAGTCCCAGAAAGAAGCTAAGACTGGCTAAGAAAGACAAGCAAGGATGATTGTCATTCCTGGTGCTCCCTTTATTAAGGTAACCTCAACTCAGAGAAGCCCACACAAGAAACATCTGTTCCAAGAAAAAAAAACTCTGTGCTTTGCTTCCAGCTGAACCCTCAAACTCCAAAAGTCCCAGAGGAGACACAAAGGAGATTGATGTCCTTGGATCTCCTGGTTGTAATAAAGCAAAACCAAAAAAATTACAAAAAAAAGCTCAGGTGCATTGTGGAAAGGGCTTACCTCTGTATTGGATCTTATAAAACCATTTCTGTTAGCTGGCATTTCTTCATGCAATATCCTGACACGTTCTGCTCTGAGGGAAGCACCTGTGTTTGTACCAACACCAGGCACCTGGCTTTGGAGGGAAGCAAGGCAGGAGTGATGGTGCAGCCCCTGTGTTCCTCCTACCTGCAGGTGAGCTGACCAAAGTAGCTCCAGCCGTATCCTTGATCCTTGTACATTCCCATCCCAGCCACAGGTTTCAGTATTCAAACAAGTGAAGGAGTCCCACCACAGCTGGGTTTTGTTACATATAATGCAGGAATTTCAAATTAGAGCATTCAGGCCTTGCTTGTTGTCTTCACTGTCTCAGCACTCTGTGTTTGTATCTTTTATCTGGAGACAATGTCTCATCACTTGTGCCCAACACAGTCAATTAACTCTTTTCAGAGAGCACTTTTCAGAGAGCACTTTTCCCAATCCAGGCTGTGCTGGGTTAGAGGTTGGACTTGATGAGCTTTAAGGTCCTTTCCAACTTAAATTGTTCTATGATTCTGTGATTCATCAACAAGGCGTTCCTCACCTTTGATCTACCATCTGACAAGGCAGCAGAGATCCATGTTGCACTGCTGATTCTGGCATTAGATGTGTCCTAATTTCATCTAACTAACCTATTTCAGGGCACCCTATCCCCACTACATCTCTGCCACTTTTAGCTTATTGTCATGGAGATTTTGAAGCTCAGAGCAGAAAAACGTGTACACGCTAAACTGAATTTCACCCATGCAGAGCCCAAGTGGAGAGGCTGGGTAAACCCTGGGAGGAGGTAGGAAAAAACTAGATCAATCCCCTTGACCATATTGTGCTGCAATAACTCCAGGGCTCATAATTCAGCAGCAATCTTGACATCTGCTGTTTGTCCCCAAGCAGGAGCAGGGAGCTGTGGAGCAGAGTAGCCATGGTTACATCTCAGCCGCTGCTGCTGGTCACTCCCATGTCATTGGGTGATTCCATGATCACAAAGTCCCAGCCTGGGACAAGCTGGCTTAACAAGTCATCTGATGCAGCCTATTTCACCCTATGTAGTCTGATTATGACTCTGGATAATGATTAACTTTCCAAGGATATTAATTAACTTGCTCTGAGGGGCCTTGCACACCTAAGGTAGCGTTAGGCAGTCACACAAACAAATCACCACAGGGCACTGCAGATCCAGCAGCTGCCAAAAACAAAGGGAAGCCATTCCCCCCACTACCAGAGTCCAAAGTGCCTTCAGCATGTGCTGCTGTAGGCAAGAGGGTTATGCTGGTGTGTATTTTTAGTTCAACTAGCAGAGACTATTTCTGCACTCCGAAGTCTGATGCTGAGCTAGCCCACCTTCTGTTTCTCCATCAGGCTATTATTATTAGCTGCACTAAACCAATGAGCTCCTCAGCACAGCAAGTTTGATAAAGCACTAATGTCACCCACTATCAACACAAGGCACCTAAAGAAAACAAGGCCTAATTTAAAATGCTACGAAAAATTAGCAGAAGTCTGATGATCATTCTTCACTTGCTTTTTTTCACTGGGCTTTTTTTTTTTTCTTTTTTTTCCAACAATCTTTCTTCCCTCTTCAGACAAAAGAATTGATGCAATCCAAAAGAATTGAAGCAATCCAAATGAATTGATGCAATCCAAAATCTATTCCTCCCTTCCCCACCATAAAAGAAAGAACACATCTAAGGCCTTTTCATGTCACCTTCTGGAATTATTATTCATCTCCATTTCATCCATTCATCCATATGGACATCTTTCAGAAGAGTAGCCTTGCTGAAATGTCTATCTGCCTTGTAATCTTCTGCCTCACAATGCCCCTGACTTTGCTGCCTGGTTCCCCAAGCAAAGACAAGGGATGTTCAGGTGGTTGTGACACCCCAGGCTAAAACAGCAGCTTGACTTTGATCCATCCAAGGCAGCCAACAAAAGCTGCTCGACCCAGAGGGCTCAGGCTTTCTCAAACAACAAGCTCTTCACAGCCTTGTGCATTATCTTTCCTTCTGAAAGGACTTTTGTGCACGGGGATGACTCCTGCTGTTCCTGAGGTCAGTGGCAAACATCCCACAGCCTCCAGTGGTGCAAGGGCTGGGTGGCTGTGGAGCAAAGCGCTCTAGAACATCACACAATGAGACTTTATTTTCTCCAATATCTACTGTGGCAAACTGCACCCTCACATAGCTCAGCCTAAGCACAGCTGCAAAGGGAGAGGGAAACGGAGAGGAAACATTGAGGCACAGGCAGAAAAGAGAAGTTTTCAGCTGAGATTTTAAACCAAGACAGGCAGGAAAAGAAAATAAATAGCACTGTGAGACTGCAGGGTGTAGAACAGGTTTATTATGCAGGGCAGTGTACTCTGTAAGAGGAGATGCAGCAGCAGAGACTGCTCAGTTCTAATGAAATCCATCTGCCTTGTCCCACAGAGATGCTCATGTCCTGTGACGTGGGATAGTTGGGCCCTAACAGTGCAAGAGAGCTGTGCAGATGTGAGCCAGTACCTGCAGCACTCAGGTGCTCAGTCACACTTGCCACAGGTACTGTCAGACTGCCAGCTCAAAACCTGTAGCCCAGAGCTCTCTTCAGAAACTGAAACACCAGGAAGAACCCAAATTTATATTTAGAGCACACAAATCCAGAAAAGTGGCATACAAAGAGATGCCATATCCCAAAAGTGGATGTTGCCCCATTCTGTCCCATCACCTCTGAAACAAATGGGAGACTTTTGTAAGAAAAAAAAATCAGTGGTTTCCTGCAGACACCTCAAAGCTGACACTTACAAGCAAAGGGCCTATTTAGCAAGAATATGAGGTTACACCATCTATAGGCATCATCTCCCTGCAATGAGGTCAAGTCAAAGCCACTGAGCAGAGCAAGAGGCTATGAGTAGAAAGGAGGAGATAATTTAACAGAGATGGAAGTTTTCACACTGAAACGCCTCTCTTGTCCAGGATTCAGTGGATGGAAATCCTGGTCCTTTTGCTCTGTTCTTTAAAAAATCATTTTCATACAACAGGATTGCTTTTCCTACTGCCACAATGGTTTTGGCAGTATGGGTTGACAAACTGACCAAGATACAAGCAACATTTCACTCAATCCACATCCTCCAAATAATACTCACACTCTTTAGGGCCATAAAGAGGTAATGGGACTGTGCTTGCCAGTGTCAGAAAGAAATGCAATGTTAACGTTGAGGGAAACCAAAATTACACATTAGAAAATGGTGCAGAACCAGATTCCTTTCCAGCTGGGCAGATCTGTATAGCAATACAATGGGGAGGTTTTTTGCCCAACTGGCTGGACCAAAAAAGAGCCTAATCCTCCCCAGGCTGCTAAAAGGTGGCATCAGGGTCCTAACAGCACAGGTAGTCCCTACCAAGCCAAGTTACAAAAATAAAGTCCCAATTGTCATTGTGCTGCATTCTGTGAATCCTCAAAAACCAGTGACCAGAGTCTGAGGTTTACATGCAAAGACAAACATCAATTTACTGTCACACAACTGCTATGCAGTTTAAGTTCAAATCTGTTGTTCAATACCTGCAGTTTCACCTCTAAATTCCAATAGAGTGCACAAGGTCTTAGCTATCCATGACAGCACCCCATAGCTAAGAACAAATAAAACAACATGTTTTACTACTAGATCCATGTTTTATATATATACATACATACATATATATATATATATATATGTATGTATATATACTAGATATACTACTACAAAATCAAGAATTTGGTGGGTATGTATACCAGGAAAAGGTCAAAGCACTGCTTATGTTCCACGATCCTAAGGATGAGAAAAGATAACAGGTAGGAAAAACATATCAGGATATTGCATTTACCTGCAGTGCCTCATGTACAGTAAGAGAAGTAAATTTTGTGGGTCCCTCTGTGACCACTGAAAATGATCTTAGTACTGAAACATACCTGGGTCAGAGGTGTGGGGTCTGAACCTGAGAGAGAAGCAGAAATGCCATGAGATTTCTGGCAGATTTATAGGAGGACCAGAGAGAGCTTCCCTCCTCCCCCCTAAAGGTATTCTTTTTCAATATGGGCAGCACACGGATGTCAGCAGCATCTGAGTGTACAAAATTAAGAAATTCTTCCTTTTACACTTTGTTTGCATGCTCCATCTGTGGCAGTCGAACGGGGAAGAAATAAAACTGCTGAATAACATAGTCCTTAATATTGCAGGCACTAATAATAGGATTAGAGAGAGAATAAAATCATATCCTCTTGGATTTGGAACATTTGGAGGAAGCCAGCTTCTGAGTCACTCTCCCAATAAGTTGAGCTGAGGCGTGTCACGGCGCTGACCTTCTGAAGGAGGATCAGCCCAGCAGCCACAACTGCCCAGGTGGTTTCACTCCCTCCTGGAGCAGAGTTTGCAGAGGTCATGCTGCATCACAGGCCCTGAGGTTCCTGCAGCATGTCAGGCACTACCAGCATGCCAGGGAGGGAGCTGGGTACAGGGGAGGCCAGAAGAAACACACACAAAGTGAGACATCTGCACTGTTTGTGCTCCTGGGCACAATTCTGTCAGAGCTGCTGTGCAGGGGGAAGCACACACACTCAGATTGTCTCAACAGTGGGGGAAGAAGGTTTCAAACCATTACCAAGGAAAGTGATGGATCCCAGCAAAGAGACCCAAAGCTTGCACCACCTGAGCCAGTGGACCAGAAAGGAATTAAAACCTTCCTGAGTGCTGATGGTGTGTTTGCTCAGTGGGAACAAAGATTCCCATTGCATCATCATGGGCATCATTTAGACCTAAGAGAACTTGCCAAGACCAGTCTGACTCTGCAAGAAGATGAAATCTGGCAAAAAAAAAAAAAAAAAAAAAAAAAAAGGTAATTTCTGTATTTGGGTACATTATTTTAAGGGAATTAAACAGACAGATCAGTTTCCAGGTTCTAATGCAAATATCCCATTGTCCCCCTCCTCACTGGGAAAACTTTTCCATGGTTAAGTGTCTGTTTTATCAAATAGTGAATCTAGCAAATCACAATAGAGTGTAAAGGCAAAAAAACACAATATTGCAAGAGGGAAAATAACAGAGTGTGATTATTGAATAGAATAATAACAGCAGTGAACACATAGGCTTAAAATAAAATGAATAGCATTGTTAAACTAAAGCAAAGATAAAACATTTTTCTTCAAATCATCTCTTGCTTCAACTTACTACAGGGCAGGATCTGGAAAAAAAGCATCTTCCTTATTAAATTAAAAAATTAACAAAACAAGCAAAGCCAAAAACAAAAACAACAAAAAACCCCCAAACCCTGGCTGCAGCATTTCCAAAATTCCTGCCTCAACCTGTTGGCAAATGCTGACTTTAGAACAACATACTCCTATATAAGTCTTGTTTTGTTCTGAGCTCTGAGAGCCACAGTAGGTGACTAATGAAAATTAGCAAGCAAGATTTTAAAAGACGCTTAGTTATATCATGAGATACACATTTTTTCCCCTTGGAACAGTGCTAGTGAACAATAAGTGAGCATTGAGGGAGCAGCTCTTAACAGCTGTGCAGAAAACAAAAGAAAGACTGTGCTCCTGTCCATTACTAAACTCATAAAATAAAATATAATAGAGAAAAACATAAGGCAAAATGAAAAAAAATCTCTCCTAAGTTTTCCAGGTTAAGGAATGGAAAGAGCTGCAGGACTGGGGGACACTGAGAATTAAATACTGGATATCTGAGGTGGGGAACATCCTTGCTGTTTCCCCTGATATCAGCCTCAGTGCCCTGACTTTCCATGAGCAGCCCTCCACAGAGGATTTCTATGGCCAAGCAGTGCTCATGAAAACATCAATCCTCCCTGCCCTACCCAGTGTCATTTCTAACAGAAGTTTTCGGCCCTGTAGCAATCAAAAGTCCATGTATGAACTCTGGCTCATCCATAATCACCTGCCCACCTCCAGCAGCACAGCAGGACTGTGCAGGAACACTTGCAGAGTGTTAATGTGTAACACCCAGAGCCCTCTGACCTTCAATCATCTGCTTGTGCTGATGGGAGGGTCAGTGCTCTGTGCCTCACCGAGCTGCCCCTGCATTATGCACTGTACATCTCTGCAACACATGTAAACAGGATTTATTGTGGCTCTGTCACTGGTGTCTGGGTGCCAGACACATGAGCAGGTTTGCACTCTTTTTACATTTTGACAGACACTTTTATTCCCTCTCTGTTACTACAAAGAAGTCTCAAGACCTAAATATTCTCTGAATTTGAAGCAAATACCAAATCTCATGCAGAAATACACCATGTAATATGCCCAGACTCTTGACTGTAGCCCTACAGTGCTTTAGTTTAATTAATGTAAGTATCCAAAATCCTCCTCTTCAGTTAAACTTGGTGTCTGTGAGCACTGTCATTACCACAGATCAAAGAGCCCCTTATAGAGAAGACCTGTTGTGATGAGGTCAAGTTCCTCAAGAAATTATTTTTTCAGATTGAAGCACTGATTCCAAATAGCTGCCTATATTTTCTTTTTCTGTCCTTTACCTTATCAATTTCTCTTGGGATGGAAAATAATTCCCAGGTAATTTTTACAGCACTTCTGCATAAGAACTGGACATGAGCTCCTGCCTACCAAAATTCCTTGTTCTGTAGCTTGCAGGAGGAGAATGTTTGTAAACATAGAGAGAAGGTGGGTGCAATTCTGCCCTCTGCTCTGTACCTATAAACTTAAATTATATTCCAGCTCCTGCTGGTTTTAGGAGGATCTACAGACATAGCAAAATGCAGGACTGGGACAAAAAACCACTCTGATTTTCAATTCAGGTTGAACATGAGAGACAGGTGTCTCTTAACCTATGTACAAGGATATACATATATACATATACATACATATATATATATATATGTATAAATACACACAAGTATACAAGTAATTGTGTTGGGTCATACCCAGACCATCCTTATGTTTGAATTAGGAAGCATTTCCAGCATTGCACAGACAAAGATGATTTAGGGAGGACAAGGGACACCAGAGAGGAAGAACAGGGTTTTGGAGAAGGAGACAGAGACAGGAGCAGCGTCAGATCTCTTTCTCCTTACTGCTGACAATAACAAACAAACAAAGAAATAAAAATAGTTCTGTGGAAGTAGAAAGAGCTCTCTGCAGTCATTACACAGCAAACACTCACAGCTTAAACACTTTGCTTAAACTTCTTATTGTCTCTCCCTTTGTGCTCCTCAGACATACGCACTCACCCACATCTATTTGCCTGCACAAGGACACTCCACAGCTTTGTATCTCTTCTGTTTATAAAATGACTAGAACTATCCTCGTGTGCTTTTGGGTTAGAACTATTCTTCCTACCTTCTGAAATGTACCGACTGCATGCTTTCTCACAACAGATGAAGTGAACATCTTTTACTGTGTGGCCATCAGATGCACATCTTTATGATAATTTTATTTTTATTTATTTCTTAGGAGGTGTAAAGGTTTAAGACCAGTATTTTTGCAATTCTATACATACGCATATTCTCAGGTATGACTGTATTATAATGTAATAATTTAGTCTGGTTTTAAAGCACTTAAGGTGAATCTGACAGTTGTGGACTACAGTGAGGTTTCTAGTCTTGTCTGTTCGTATACCTCTCTGCTTTACAGCTCTATGCTGAATATGATGAGAGAGATTTATTTGTAGAGTGGGTAGAGACAGAAGTCCGTTGTCGCATAATTTTTTTCCTTTAAGGGTTATTAATTACCACGTCAACCTTTGCTCCGCTGCCGCTGCCCACTTTTATTTTAGAAGCGCAGCCGTTCCCCGCTCTGCTCACATTGGGCCCCCCCCCCCCATCCCCTTTTCCAACAACCTTTTAGAACATTATTTCTTATTCCTCCTCTATCTGGGTGGAGGAGAGAGAGAGGGACAGTATGGCAGGGATGGGGAACATGAGCTGGAAAACACGCTTGCCTGGAATTGTCATCACACCACTGTTGGAAGGAGCGAGCCGGAAAACTCGCAGCCAACACTCGCATGCAAACACACGCCAGGCACACAGCACATCGATCCCATCCCGAGGAGTTTGCGAGCAGCCCCACAGCTCTTACCTGGCTGGTCTGGGATCCCTCTGCAGTGCAGCTCCCTCGGCTCCCTGTGCCCTATTCCCGCCGGGAGCAGCGGGGCCGGGGCTGTGACCGGGTGCCGGTGCGGGAAGGGGCTGGCAGCAGCTGGCTGCAGCCTCGGCTGCCGGGCTCTGGCTCCTGCCAGGGCTGCTGCTGCTGCTGCTCCTGATGATGCCGAGGAGGAGGAGAGCCGAGTGAGGAGGAGGAGGATGCTGGCGGTGATGCTGTTGCCATGGTTACCCAACTCGGCGGCGGCACTGCTCAGAGCAACAGCTGCCCCAGCACCCAGATCTGCTCCAACCCATGGCTGCCAAGCAGCCCTCGGTGTGCAGGCACAGGGATGTCACCCCAGAGCCCCTCTCCACAAGGAAGGAGGCAGCCAGGAGGATGGAGGTCACTCCTTGGCACAGTTTTGGGGCTCTGGGAAAGCAGATGGAGTGATGAATCCAAAATGTTTGCATGCTGCACTTGTCAGCAGAGAGCTTGCTGCCCTGCAAAGGTCAAACACCAGCTTCCAGGAGAGAGAAGTTTCTTTTTTTAGGGGGTTCTTGCATTTTTATAAAGAACTGAATAAAACAGCAAAGATGGGGAAGGGAATGACTTTCAAAGTTGCTGCTGTGACGCAATATTAAACTTTTTCTTTTTTAAACTGAAGGCCAACCTTTTGCCTTTAAATTGGGACATAAAAGTTACTGTCTTATCATGTAAAGGTTTCTTTACATAAAGATACAGCCCTAGAAGTGAGTTCCTTGTGTGAGAAAGAACTGCCTCTAACCACCAAACAGTGAGGAAAAAACCTTCCAGAAAGGAACCCACTGACACAGGACACTAATTCTTTCATTCATGAAGCAAACAATCTGAACTTTGCCTTTGTCTAATGATCTGAAAGTAAGGAAGGAAAAAGACCTCAGGTGAATGGACTGCCACATGAGCAAAATACTGGGTATTAACTGAGAGAGACATGTGAAATCAAGGCATTCAGCTGCCATTTATCCATCAAAGAGGCATGTTGTGAGGCTCTCATTTTGCACTGGAACATCACAAGACACGACAAGGTCACAACAATCAAATGTCACTTCCATCCCAAAATGTCAGTGCAAAGCTACGTGATGCTCACAAGCCATGACAGTTCTTTCAGGAGCTGGTACTGTTTGCAGGACATTGTGAAACCCTGTCTAGAAAATACTGGGAAAAAAAAATAAAATCACTGGTGGAAACTTTCTAAAGGGATTTGCTTCCTGCTGCCAGATCTCTGCTTGCAACCTGAATGCTGCAGATGATATCAATCTATGAGCTCGAGGCACCAAGAAAATGAACTGGATGGTATTTCCTGTTAAAGTATCAAACCTGGATAAATGGTTATAGAAGATGGGAGCCTTCAAAAAAAGATGGACAGGGTTTTTTACAAGAGCAGGTAGTGACAGGACAAGGAGGAATGGCTTCAAACTGAAGAGGGTAGGTTTGGGTTAGATATTAGGGAAAAGTGTGAAGGCAATGAGGCTCTGGAACAGGGTTCTCAGAGAAGCTGTGGATGCTGGAGCCCCAGAAATGTTCAAGGCCAGGCTGAATGGAGCTTGGAGCAACCTGGTTTAGTGGAAGGTGTCCCTAGCAGGGAGGTTGAAATGAAATGTTCTTTAAGGTCCCTTCAAGCCCAAGCAATTCTATGATTCAATGCTGTGCTGTTGGCAGCATTTCTCAAGATATTCTAGAAGACAGTGTCTCCACACTGTGTTCATTTGCAGAGTCATAGTCTGGTTCATATAAAATCATCTTCTATATATCTCTCATGACTGTACCAGAAACTGGAACTACCTGACTGAGGAGGAAAAAGTGCCAGCCAGCCTACACTGTCAGACCTCCTTGGAGTAACTTCTGATTTCACAGCCTCCAAGTAACTTATAAACCATATCCCTGAAGATCTTTTAATTAATCTTCTTTCAGGCAACAATTTTGATGTCTGCTCAGAGATTATATGGAATGGCTTACTCAAAGGGACTTTCTAGCACTCTAAAAAGAAATAAGAATTATGTTATCTATTTTAATCTTTAAAAATGTTATGCATGTAAAATTAGACAGGACCCTGAAACCCTTCTCAAGACATAAAATATACTTGCTGCCTATGTGACCCAGGAGATTCCCTGCTGTAATTTTGAATGCAGGGCAAGAAGACCTCATTGCAGTAATGATGGTGAGCACATCTAAATCACCCAGTCCATGATTAACCAGCTGACAGCAAAACCCATGGTTATGCTGAATAGATCACTGAGACCATAGACAGATCTTATTTCTGCTAAATCAGGATGTGTACTGAAAAATGTGCCTGCTGAGGTGTGTGTAACCCGTTTGCAAGACTGTATTTTCCAAGTTTGCCTATCGGGGCTTTTTTTTTTTTGGAAGATGCATCTCTGATTTCAAGAAGACACATGAGAATAGCACGAGAGAGCCTTCAGAACCTTTGGCTCAGCATGGCACTGTTACACCACTGAGGAATTTCCCACCTTAATTCTCTTGCTAGGACTGACCTGCAACACTGAGGAAAAATCCACCTCAAAGGAGATGCAGAGTCCACTAAAACAAATGGCTTTGATACCTTTCTGTCTGAACCCTGCAGAGTGGGCATCTCCACCTGTGCCACGTGAGGACAAAGGTCTAATAAAGCACAGGAGAAAAAAATAAAGGAAAAAAAATGTAAAATACTTTCATTTTCCCTCAGTTATGCAAGAAGGTCCTGCATAGTGGGATTGATGACTTGCATTGTTCACTAGGCAGAAAAGTGAAGTTACAGTATGTAAAACATGCTGATTTCATAAGTAGCCATGATTCAATAAAGAAAGGACACATCACAGATGTATTTGACAGAGTTGAGAGGAAAGGCTGGGTTTTTAAGCACAGTATTAATTTTTAAACATAGAACCTACGTCTTGCAGATCTGCTAAGGAATTACAGATCCCTCTGGGCGCCTCAGATAGTACCAGGCACCTATGTTTAGTCATGTCTGTCATTAACTTTTTGTTTTAAATACTAAAAACAGGCAAATCAACTCAGCCTAACACAGACTTCTAAAGCAAATCAGGTAAATTCTGCCTTATGCCTCTTTTTCTCTCCCTGTAGTTAGGAAAACATGAGGGCTCACTTAACTGTATTTATCTACAACATCCTGAGGCAAAGGTAAATCCCATCCCTAAGTCCAGTTCAGAACTATCCCACTGAACCAGCCATCTGAGCCATGATGCCTGTCAACAAAGTTTTAAATCAAAACATATCTTCTGGAAATGTCTCTGAAATGCCATCTCAGCCCCACAGCAGCCTGAGGTTTCAGCAATGAGGGTGCCGCAGTGCCTGTTTAGCTGCTGAATGTCCCCAGACTGGCTGCAATCCCTATGGCACAGACACCCTTGGACATGCTTAGTGTCCTATATCCATCATAGGCAGAAAAATTTATGTTCTGGATTCTTTGTGTGGAGCCTTTGGGTTATTTAATAATAACAAGAAACAGATATTCCCATTAGGTAGTAGGATGACTAATAGATGTTCACTGGAGCATCCAGTCCATGCTGCAGGGCACACAGTTGGGCTGGCAAACATTTCTACAGGTTGTAGATTCCACTTCAGTCTGTTACTCTACCAGTGCTGGAGGGTAATAGCAATTGTATAAATTCTAAGAGCAGGGTTAAATAAAAAATCTCTTTGAATAACTGAAATAAGCTTAGAACTACAAACTTTTTACTGTCTATTCATGCCTGAGCAATTTGGTGACCTTCTATGACAGGGCTGCAGTGTTGGTGGATGGGCCAGAGTGACTGACATCATCCACCTGGACTTCTGCAGATATTTGACACTGTCCCACACAACATTCTTGTCTCCATATTGCAGAGGCATGGATTTGATGGATGGAGCGCTTGGTAGGTAAAGAACTGGCTGGATGATGCACACAAAGAACTGTGGCCAACAGCAAATTTTCCACATGGAAACCAAGGATGGGTGGAGCCCCTCAGGGGTCACTGCTAGGCCTGATGCTGTTCAACAGCTTTATCAGAGACATGGATGTGGGATGGAGGCACCCTCAGCCAATTCACTCACCACACCAAGCCCTGGGGTGCAGCCACAGCCTGGAGGGAAGGGAAGGATCCAGAGGGACCTGGACAGGCTGGAGAAGTAGGACTGTGCAAACCTCATGATGTTCAACAAAGCAAAATACAAGGTCCTGCACCTGGGTCATGGCAATCCCAGACGCATCGACAGGTTGGGTGGAAGTATGATTCTGAGCTGCCCTGAGGAGGAGAACTTTGGGGTGATGACTGATGAAAAACCAACAGAATCCTGAGCAGCATCCAAAGGACTGTGGCCATCAGGGCAAAGGAGGTGATTCTGCCCCTCTGCTCTACTCCTGTGAGATCCCACCTGGAGTGCTGGGCACAATTCCTGTGCTCCCAACATAAGAACATGGAACAGTTGGAGCAAGTCCAGAGGAGGCCACAAAGTTGTCAAGAGGACTGGAGCACCTCTCCCATAAAGACAGGCTAAGAAAGTTGGGGCTGTTCAGCCTGAAGAAGAGAAGGTTGTGAGGAGAATCCAAAACAATCTTACACTACATAAAGAGGGCCTACAAGGAGAGGAACTCTTTATCAGGAGCTGTAGTGGCAGGACAATGAGTAATGGGTATAAAAAGAGAAAGGCTAGGTTAGATATTAGGAATCAATTCTTTGCTGTGAGGGTGCTGAGACCCTGGACCAGGGAGATCGTGGATGTCCCAGTGTTCAAAGCCAGGTTGGAAAAGGCCTTGAGCAGCTTGGCCTAGTGGGAGGTGTCCCTGCATGGTAGGGGTGCTGGGACCAGATGATCTTTAAGATCCTTTCCAACCTGTTAAGATTCTATGATTCTGTGACTCCTCTGACACATAAAACCTCACATGGTGAGGCACAAGCTTGTGATTTAAACACACACACACCATGCAAGGGAGTGAGTGTGTCTCATGCCAAGAAAAGATCACAACCCTCAGCTCCCACCTGGAGCACACAGGTGGCTGTGGGCAGAGATCTCATCCTGGCTGTGACAGCTTTCCTGGAGCTCTGGGACACGGCTTGTGCAGGAAACCTCTGTGGAACCTCCTGGTGGGGCTGTACCAGATCATACCGTGGCTGGGAGGAGAATGAAGGGCTGAATGTGTGCTCCAGACAAGAAACATGGCAGACATCCTCTTTGGTAGGTAATGGACAGAGAAAGTTTAGCTTTTCTTTTAGTGAACTGAAAAGCTGAATCTACCTTTTGATTGCAACACCATTTCCAGGGGCTATTTCTCTCTACTTTTTAATTTCAGGAAAGGGTAAGATCCAAAGGGAAATCTGACACAGAAAAACAAACAGAACTCAGTCTTGAGGCTTTTGATTACTTCTGGATCCTCTGTGTGCTCTAGGAGCATTCAGATGGCAAGGCTCAGAAGCAAATGCACCATATTGTTATTGCAGGATTGGAAATGCTATAATGTTAATTACACAGTCTCACACAATCCAGTTTCATGCTATGCAACAGAGAAGCAGTTAAGCAAAGGAAGGAGAAAAACAGGAGAAAGGATCAAAGGATGCCTTTCACACAGCTATTTGAGAAAAATATAACTACAAGTTCCAACTAAAATATATCAATATTTATTTTGATGAAGCTGGTGACAGTCAGATCTCCATCACCCATGCCCCATCATTGGAAGCATTCAAAGGCAGATTGAATGAGCTTTGGGCAACTTGATCCAGTGAAATTAGTTGTTTTCCATGGCAAGAAGTTTGGAACTAGATGATCTCCAAACCATTTTATGATTCTAATAAATATAGCAGATTAATTAGGGAGTTCCACAGTATAAAGGCGTTTTTAAAATAATGCAGGTTTTTGTTTGGTTGGTTTTTCATAACCATGCAGCATTTAAAATCATGTGGGATTTTTACATATCATAGTGAAGAATGAAAGTCTACAGTACTAGAAAAAGTATAATTTATCATTTTAATAAGTATGTATTCCACACAAAACCCACACAGTACAATACAAAAATGATCATCAAGACTTGGCTTGTTTCAATAGTTGTATCCAAGAAGAGTTTGTACTTCTCCTTGCAAGTCTTTGTACTTATCCTGTCCTCCAGCCACAGACTCCTCATTCAGCAGCCATCCATTCAATATTTTGTTCATTCTACCACTCGATTTTAGTCCAGCATTTTGTTACAGACAGCCTGCCAGGTAAACAGCCTTGCTTTAAGTATCAAAAACCTACTTTTACCACCAGTGCTTCCCTTCCCTGGAAGGCAGTGGGAAACCCCAGGTTACAGTCCTCTCATTCAGGGCTCTGGAAGATTACATATAGGATAGAAAACAGAGAGCAAATAAGTACAATTCAAATGTTTAACATGATGCAAACATTTGATAGGACTTGAAAGAACTACTGCAGTATCAGAAGTTCAAAACAACAACAACAACAATAAAACCCAAAAAGCACAACTAAAAGAAGGATTTTGTGAATAATACAGCCCAAGCCCAAAACATCATTTTGCAGGCAGCCTCAGGAGCTGCAGAGCACTGCTCACTACTGCAGTACCTCACAGAATCACAATCAATATTTTTCTAAATGCTCCATGGAAAAGGGCTGCCGCTGCCATCTATTTTGGGCATGGAAAACAAGTCCTGCACTTTTTCAGAGGCACACACACAAGCAGCTGAGATTTTCTAGTGGTCAGTGCTGAACTCTCTGAACATTGGAACAGGATGGCCAGAGAGTTGTGGAGTCTCCATCACTGGAAATACTCAAAATTTGATTGAATATTTTCTTCTGTATCCTGCTCTAGCTGATCCTGCTTTGGGCAGGGCAGGGATGATGTGACCTCAAGACTTGATTTCTGAAATCAACCATTGCATGAAATCATGAACAAGTCCCATTCCCCACTGTTTCCAGCATGAATTCCAGAGATTCCTGATCTCTGCCCCCTTGTTCAACAACTCCTAACCTCTTCCTTGGTTTTATACACAACCTCCTTTTTCTTCCATACACAAACCATTGTAGGTGTATTGCCATACACCTTTAGTCACACCTTACACTCCTTTATCCCAGTCAACCTACAGTATCCTAAACCTAAATCACTTGGTCTCTTCCTAGACCCCTTGTTACCTCCCTCTGCCAATTTTGTGCATCATAAGGGCAATTTCCTCCCCTATTTAGTTTGGGCACTGTGTAAGCTTTCCTTTCACCTTGAGTGGTGCTCTCCCACCTTGTGTCCCACCTGGCCTAACTTACATCATCACAGAAAAGGAAGGAAACTTGCAGAGAATTGTTTTGACACAGACTTGAAAACATCCATTACATTCAACATGTCAGAGGAACTTGGCTGTTTATATCTAGCTGCTGCAGAGCACACAAAAATTGTATTTATTCAAAGGTTTATGGGCTGTCTTATTATAGAAGTTCTGAGAGATAGATAGAAAGACAATTTCTTTTCTCTTTGGAGTATCTGCTCCTAAGCACAGAAGTAGTCTTCCAAAGAAGAGGAGATGACCCATTTCTAATGCAGGCAAAACTGATTATTTCTCCTAGATTCCTCTATGGAAATATCTAAACTATTTTGGCTGCAATTTTCACAAATTAATTCAGTCCAAGGAAGATGTCCCTGCATAAAATGTTTCAGCCCAAGCAATTAAGATACAGCAAAATGATAAGCAATAAAAGCTAGAGTGTTACTATAAGAAATGCTGGACAACCTTAACAACACTCACTGGTATCACTCCCACCTAAAATACATATTAATTCACTAAACAGCCAGATGGGCTTGTTTGTTTAAGACTCTTCCCTAGAGCTTTTCAGATTTTTTTTTTTTATATATATGTCTTTTATAATGCAAAATACCAGCTGGCAGGCAGTACTAGTAGTACCTAACTGGAGTTTGCATATAAGGATTATTTTAAAATATATGAACCAAAGATTATTTTAAAATATCTGAACCAAACACTCGTCTAGCACTGCTTACAATAAGCACAATGTTTCAGCCTTGCAGGGAGAGGAGAAACATCCATCCTCATTTGTGTCTAGGTAAATTATGGTGCAGAAAAGCTAAATATGCTTGAGGAAGGATATATTACAGGTGGGAAAAGGACAGGGGAGAAGCTTCTGACTCCAAAATATTCTTCAATTATACAAATTATTCAGCCACGTGATGGCAATTTGTTGGCAAATCCCAAGTGAGTGGCAAACCAGAACTTTGAGTAGTGAGGGAGGTTTCATGGTTGAGATTTGAACACCTTCATGGTTGAGATTTGAACACCTGTTTAAAGCTGTTCTAAGTACTTTAACTTAGAACTTCCAACCATTATTTTTCCTTCTAGGTCAACAACACCCCAAAGCCCATTTAAATGGAAAGCGGAAACTCCTAGAAACATTTTGTCTTCCCTGGCTCAAGGTTGAAGTGCAATGGCATGAAGGAATAGGATGAAGGAAAAGTTAAGCTCTTAACAGTATTTTAAAGTCTAGGAAAAGCAAATTAATAATTAATTATCCAGACCGATGAGTCTCACCTTTTACCACAGGTCTATAGAGTTCATTAGAACAAAACAGAATATTTTTCAGCATTCCCACCACCCTAGGTAATGATAGTGGTTGCTAGTGGACACTTCTTTACCTCATATTCATATTTGCTTTTAGCAAATAGGTCATTTGTGAGAAGGAAGGAGCTTAGTAAAGAAACTTTTGAGACATGTCTGCATTGCTTTGGAAAGCACTTCAGTCTTACTGACCTCTGAAATCCCAGAAAATTGTGGCTACATGGGACCAGTTCTCACCTGTCCTCTGGGTGGCTAGAAAAGGCAATCAGAAGAAATTAACCAACCTGCTTTGGAATTTATGCCAAAAAACTCTTCTCTCTTTGAATGAAAGGTAAGCAATGTTATGAAATACACATGTTGTAACTTTAAAATCAGCTGAAAATTAAGGATTTTCATAAAAGAGGACTATGCCAGTTATACGATGCTCTTGGGTCTGTGGTATTTCAAAGAAAGGTGAAAGATACTACACTGGATAAAAAATCAAGGAACTCTGTCTTAACACCTCTGTAGACATCTGCTGTTCTTCTTAAAGTTTATTATTTATTGAAGAGACAGTGAGAACTACCATACATCTAAAGAGGTGAACCACAGGTGCAGAGAGTAACTGCAGGACTCCAGAGGTTTGCCATAGAATAAGATTTATCTCAAAGTTCACAGGTAAATAATTCAAAACCATTTCCTCCTCTTAATGACTGAGCATATGACACCTGAAGTCAGCAACAACAAAAATCACCAAATGGTTTCACTCAATGGGGAGGACAAAGATTGAATAGATGTGGAGTTGGGGCTGGTCTGGGAGGATGACAATGGACTCACTGCATGTCCCAGCTATGTAGGCATGTCTGTAACACTGAGATTGACAGATATTAATGACAGATAGAAGGATTTGGGTGTTTTCAGTACCTTCTCAGCTGGAGGCTTGACAGGAACAGAGAGGAGTTTGGTTTCCCAGTGAACTGAACCCCACCAGCAAAACTCATGTTCAGTGCTCAGCCAAAGCAGAATATCCTTCCACATACTCGTACCAAAAATGTTAAGAAAACATGTTATCCATCTCCAAAGTGGATAAAAAGAAAACTTTTTGTTGAGGATTTTGCCTGTAGGTTGGCCCTGTTGTTCTTGAGGAACAGCTGCAGAGCACCTTCTATAATTTAGAATGGTCAGAGTCCAGAGAATGACTGAAAAGGCTGGGTGTATATGTGACAGAAAGAAGGACACTTTCCTTTTCCTTCCCAGCTTTCTAGATCTGGGGAAAGGGAGGGGAAACCTCTTTTTGTTTCCCCTCTCCCATTCCACCCTAGCAGAAAAAATTCCCACTCACAGAGGCAGCAACCAAGCCTTGAACAGAGCACAAACAGCTCTGGGCTGGGCACAGCTCCACCACCAGAGTGTGTTTTATGGTCTTCCCTGCCACCAAAGTGCTAAAAGAAAACTCCACGTGCACTCCACAGCCCACACAGACTGTGAAGATGGGAGCATGAGGCACTACCCACAGCAACATCATCTCAAAATATCCATAATATAGTTATTTATAGATCCAGCAACCAGTAAGAACTGCAAAACATGGCTCTTACAAACACTGCTGTGCCCTTAGAATCCCTGATTCAGTGCAGGGCATTGGGGAGGAAGAAACACTGGGGCTGATGGACTGCGGAAAAGGCTCAGGGGTTCTTGCTGGACAGTGAGAGGGATGTGAGACTTGGCAGCAAAGGCACTGGGCCTCCAGTTCCAACAGGACTACAGCCTGTAAATAAAGGGAAGAGATTATCCCTCCCTGCCTCAGTGCTCTTCAGAGCACACCTAAATATTGAACCCAGCTTTGGTCCCCCCAGTACAAGGAGAATCTGGATAAAGGAGAGCATAGAGGACCACTGAGAAGAAGAGATCTGAAGAACTTTCCAAGTAAGGAGAGCATGGAGGAGCAGTTTCTTCAACCTGGGTAAGGCACTGCTTTGGATGGACTCTTACAGATCATCCAGAAGTTGGAAAAAGGTTCTTTATGGTGGTGCATGGCAGAAACAGGCACAAAATTAAATGAGAGACATTCAAACCATTTTCCCTGAGGACAGTCAAGCAGTGTAGGGATTGTGTGGCATCGTTGGAAATTTTCAAGACTGCACTGGATAAAGCTGTGAGCAATCATAGCTGGCCCCTCAGCTGACTCTGCTTGGAGCAGAGAGCTGAGCTAAAGACCCTCTGGATTTTTCTGTGATACCTGTGACTTGTCTCATTACAGAAGTCACTCTCCCAGGTTTTCAAACCTTCCCTTATTAGCCTGCCTTGCACTCAGTCTGTGAAATGAAAAGCAGGGATTGTATGTTTGTGTACTCCTCAGTGACGACATCCTGGCTAACAGATTGGCACAGCAGGAACATGTCAGGCCAATAAAAAGGAAAAGGAAAGGAGGCTGAAGATAATAATGGAATTTATCAGAGCATTACATCACATTATTTTTATTATCTTTTCTTCTCCAGTCACAAACACAGCAATAGCACTGACTTCATTACCCAGCTCTGAAATTAAATGGGGCAAGAGAGAGGCTCAATCTCTTCAACACAAAGGGAAAAGTAAACATTTCCCTCTGCCTTGAAAGCCTGCATGACCCAGTTCCCTGCCAACACCCAGATATGAGAGATGTGAAAGAGAAAGGAGGGATAGATTGAGGTGAAAGCAGCAGAAGTTCTCCTCACAGCCTGTCTGTTGAGAAGAGATGAACCCTTATCTGTTGTTTTGTCCAGCTCCCACCCCAGAGCACAGCCTTGTTTGCCCTTCTTGCATGGGACAAGGGATGGTAACAGCACCTCTATGTTAATTAGGTTTTAGCATCATCCTCTGCCATCTACAGAAACAACCCAAACCAGCACATGGAGTTTGGATTTTAACAGGATCCTTATCTTTGAGTGGCCGCAGCACAGACCCACAGCAAGCACTGCCTGGTAGCAGAAATCAGAACCACCTGCTGCGTCACTGAACACACGGTGGGGAAACCATTGAGAGATCATTCCAACCTTTGAGAGATCATTCCAACCCTGCCTGTCTTGTTAGGAACAACTGGGGCTCCTCCAGGATCCCAGTCCTCCAGATTCCCCAGGATCTTGCTGCACCTTTCCCTTCCAAGCAAAAGCAGATTCATTCATCAATGTGGCCATGTATCACCACCTGTTCACACCTGTATTTTTGTTTGAAATGGAGAAAAAAGCAAAACCATTTTGTTCAGCTCTGTTCTGTCACCAAGCACCATCATTACCCATTTCAGGGTGAACTTTAGTAAATTCCCTGCTGAGGTGTGGCTGTGACACAAGGAACAAACAGAGTCAGGATGGATACAGAATAATGATGTGTCACCCACAAGAAGCTGGAAGTGACTCTGCTCAGGCAGGGATTGAAAGGGAAGCTTTGTCAATAGAGGCCCTGAACAGCAGGACTGTGTGATGTGATCAGCCCTGCTGCAGGATCTCCACTGCAGCTCTGGGGAAAATAAAACCTGGCAGGGAATTCAGGCTTAGAAGAGCTCTCCCTCTCTCCTGCAGACACCTGGGGGTCTCCAAAATGCCACTCCAAGGACACCCATTTGAGTTCATCCCCAGCCTACCCTCTGCAGTAACCATGAAAAATACCAGAACTGAGTTAAGAATCATTTTGAGCTACTTCATCATAGGGAAAACTGAATTCTGCCCTGGAGAATCCCAGCTTCCAGGGGATTTTCCTGGAGACCAAAACCAGTGTTCAGCCCAGACAGTGACTCTGGCAGGGCAGGCTGCAGGCAAGAAGGGATGAGGCACCAAAGGGTCTCCCCTGGGACAGAGGGAGCAGCACTGCACATCTCAGATTCCAGGATGGGCTGAGAGTCAATTAAATATTATTAAATATTATTTAAGTGCCAGAGTGGGAGACTCAGCTGAACACCTTGCTCCAAAATCAATACAGAAGTGCAGGTTTCCTCACTCCATATGTTTTAATGACCTAGAATTGCACAATATTTTATATATATATGTATACACACACATACACATATACATATATATTTGTGGACGTATATGTGTGTGTGTATAATATATATATATATTCACATATACATCCACAAATACATTCTTTCTTTAAATATACTGAATTTATACAAATGCACACAGACATTAAATATGTGAGTATACTTGCACACATTATGAATTAGTCAATAATCACATATTGACCATAAGATATTTATACGTGTGTGTGCTTTTGCAAGTATAACTTTAGATATTACAGAACTAATCCAGATACACACAGGTTCAACGCACATTTAGCATAAATAAGGTTCAATCCAGGTTCCTAGAGTAAGCTCTTTTTTTAATGTAAAACCTCTTTTTCTCCTGAATTTGAAACCTAAAAAATATTTTGAGAAGATAACTAATACAATGCTGGCTCTAAGGATTAAGTTCAGTTTAAAAAAATAATAACTTTTCTAAAATATTTTTGTATTTGTATTTTTCAAGCCCCAAATTACCATAAATTTACATTTTCAACTACCTTAGAACATTCCAATGAAGGTTCAACAAATCTGTTTCAATCACAAGGACAATGATCTCTGATTATATCAATCTTTCCAGTTTCACAGACTTGCATAGACTTTTTCAGCTTCTAAAAACAACTTAGAAATTTGAGATGAGATTGGAGATGAGATTGATTACTTATTTCTCCTCCTGTTTCTCTAATATGACAAATCAATTAAACAAACTGAATCCTTTGAACTCATATGGTGAAGGACATTAGAAAGTTTTTTTTCCACAAACTCAACCACTTTGCCTTTTTTTTTTTAATTCGCTTCCCATGCTCAAAAACTCCTTGGATGTGAGCACACACCAGAGGAAAAGGAGTCCTGAACACTAGAGGGCACATAAGAAACAAACCATCAAGTTTATCCCTCATCATTGAGTCCCTGAAATAAAAATTTTCTTCTAGTAATTTTTACCCTTTCTTTTTTTCATTCCATAAGCAACTGGTGATTATTTTCATTTTCAATATCTGTGCCAATGTTCAAAATTGTACAGTACTTTATTTTCTCCTTACTATTTCTTGAGAAGCAAAAAGGAAACTTCATGAAAAGAAAAAAAATCACATTGGGGCTTCAAGATTGAAGAGCTGTTATTGCAAGCAGTGGGAAATAACCCATGGCAATAATTAATTCACTATATAGAGAGTGATCTCTGGGGCAAACCAGACTGGTACATACTCTGGTGGCACAAGCATATCTGAGTTCCAGTAATCAGCATCCAGGGCTACATCTCTGCACATTGAAAATGAGATTCACATTCAAAATGAGATTCACCTGCTTGGCTCTCATTTCTTTGTACTTCTCCTCACTGCAGTCTTGTCCTTTGTTTCTTCCACGCCTGTAAACACTCTGTGCAATTACATGTCCCCCCTCCCAGAACACCACACACTGAATTTCTGCATTCAGGTGAAAAAGATGAGATTTCTGTCACTTCCAGCCATTGGTAGGCTCTGGTGGGGAGGCAGAGCTCACACCCACAGCAGAAGTGACACACACATTTACAATTGAAGAGGGGTTATCACAGAATCACAATATAATAGAAGGGCTTGGATTAGAACGGACCTTAACGATCATCTACTTTCAAACCCCTGCCATGGCAGGGACACCTGCCACTATCCCAGCTTGCTCAAAGTTCCACCCAGCCTTACCTTGAACACTTCCAGGGATGGAACATCCACATCTTCTCCAGGTAACCTGTGCCAGGGCCTCAATATCCCCACAGAAAGGAATTTCTTCCTAATGGCTAATCTAAATCTCTCCTCTTTCAGTATAAAAACATTTCCTCTTGTCCTATCACTTTCTACTCATGTAAAAAATCTTTATTTATTTTATAAGACCCCATCCCACTGATCATCACCCCTCATGCTGCCAGGAGCAGCCAGTCTCTAAACATTTGAGACAATTCACCTCCCATCTCAGGACAGCTTGAGGGAAAGCTTTTTTTAAAAGTCAGTCATGGCCTTACATAAACCTCTGAATCACACCTGGGATGAAGCAATCCTGCTCAACTCCTTTGCACATCCTTAGCATGTCTCTTCTCACCACCAGGAGCCTGGCAGACTGCTGTAATTCAGAGGGATGCTTCAGAACTATTTACAAACACACCTCCTTGTGCAGCTCTGCTCTTTCAGCATAAATGCAAATACAGCCTCTGCAGTACCTCACACACACAACATTTACTGCTATGCACATCATGCCTAGATGTGTTGGGAAGCTGCCTTCTCCTAAATGCTGAAACCAAAACCAAATCTGCTATTCCTCAAGACATTTTTTTCCTGACAAGCCTCATTCCAGGGTCACCCAGAATGTATCCTGCAGACTTTTGTTTCCCCCTTGGCAGGGCAAACAAAAATAGCCAGGCTCTGCTGCCTGAATATATAGACAGAGATGTGCAGCTGCATTAGTGGGGCTAAAGCCTTAACTGGTATATATCAGGGGCTCTCAGGAATTACTAATTGGGGGTGCAGACATATGTTATACAGCCTCTGGCTCAGAGTGGGCTCCCCCAGGCATGCAGGAATGCACAACGCAACCTTGGTGCATCCTGCCTCCTGGAGAGCTAAGACACTTCTCTCAACCACACAAAATGGACCTTGAGATCCTGAAAATAAATCCCTTTGAGAAGCCTCAAAAGAACCAGACAATACAGTTATTCCTGCTAAAGGGCCAAACACCCACCCAGCTGCACAATCACTCCTCCCCAGAGGTACAAGGAGAGAAAGTGTGATGGGAGAGCTCAGGGACCCAGGTAAAGACAGGGAGATTATTTACCAGTTCTGTCATGGGTTAAACAGGATTATACAGAGAAAATTAATTTCATTTATTCACAATTAAAATATATTCTGGTATTGAGAAGGAAAGATAAGCACAAAAAACACCTTCCACCCAGGTTTATCCCAGACCCCCCTTCTCCACCTTACTTCTGAGTTCCCTGACATCTCGATGGGGATGGGGCAGTGGTTGGTCCCTCCCAGCCTGGATCTTCCAGGCTGCTCCTCCCTCCTCTCCTGTCCCTCTGCTCCAGGTCAGGCCTTTCCCCAGGCTGCAGCAGGGCTGATGCTCCTGCTGGGGCTCTCCAAGGCTGTGAATCTGCTGTGACATGTGACATCATTGTGACATGGCTGTGTGCAAAACAAGAACTCCATCCCATGACCTGAATGCAAAGGATGCTAAATCATGTACTGATAAGGACAAAACTGCAACCCCAGAGATGAGATAAACAACAATTTGTGTCTTCAAAGTTAACTTATCTCCTTAGGGGTCTCCCTTGTTACCACATTCCAAAGGGCTGTGCCTCACCCTTGGTCATCCCTAAGGAGCTCTATTTCTGTGCTTGTGAGAGCTCAGCCCATGAATGATTTCCCCACAGCACAATCTAAGATATAAAGCTATTAGAGAGTGTCTAAAGGAGGGCTTTGATGGTGAAGGATCTGGAGGAGAAGTTGTATGAAATGTGGCTGAGGTCACTTGGCTTGTTCAGCCTGGAGGAGACTGAGGGGAGACCTCAGTGCACCCTAAAAGTTCCTCACAAAGAGAAGCAGAGGGACAGACACTGATCTCTCCTCCCTGGTGAGGAGGGACAGGACCTGAGGGGTCGGCAGTGAAGTTGGCAGTGAAGTTGGCAGTGAAGCTGTTTCAGGTTTAGACATTTGGACATTTGGATATTTGTTAAAGGTTCTTCACCCAGAGGGTGGCTGGGCACTGAAAGCTCCCCAGGAAAGTGGTCATAGCCCCAAGCCTGACAGAGTCCAAGTACTTGTTCAACACATTCAGACACTTGGGGTGATTCTTGAGGCTGCTCTGCACAGGACCATGATTTGGACTCAATAATCCTTGTGGATTCCTTTGAACTCGAGAAATTCTATTAATATATGGACACAGCACAGGTGCAAATGGCAAAGCATTCTGAATTTGGTCATAGAGATAAGGAATTACCCATCCAGCTGTAGAAAATGGTTGTAGCATCAGATGGAATTGTGTTTAGCATTTCTAATCACCTGTTTTCAAGAGAAAAGTAGGGAAATGGAAGGAGGAACTGAAAAGGTGATTGTGATCATTGTGGACAAGGATGCACAAAAAGCTCAGCTTGGCACAGGAATGTAAAGGTTGTGGGAGGATGTGGTGACTCATACTTGTAAAGGCTGAATGTCAAGATAGGGGAAGAGTTAGCTAACTCTAAGTATGATACTGGCACAAGATCAATGGGATATATAACATTCAGAAATAGGCTGGAAAATTACAAGATGATTTCCAGCAATTCAGGAATGGTGATTTTGCCCAGGCAAGATTGATAAGGTTTGTCATGGACTGAAGAAAGCAAAAAATTGCTTCTCTTTATGCACCTTGACTTGGTCTTCTTCCTCAGATCTCAGAGAGGATTTGTTAGATTGAATTTCTACCCCTGCAGGAGGGTGGGATAAGTGCTCACAGCCATGTCTCCTCCTTCCTGAGGAATCATATAATAGCAGCTCTAGGTTTCACACTGGGAGGTAGGAAGGTTAGTATTATTTATCAGGCATCAAATTATCCCAGTAATTGTGTTAAAAAATTGGTTTGTTTTGGAATGGGTGTCAGCAAACTTAAGGGTATTTTATGCCTCTAGCCAAGAACTGGTATAATTTGTTTTTAGATATCACTCCCAGCCAGTCTTTTAAGCAGCAACTTGGCACTTAATTCCCATTTATTTAAATGGAACTGAGGCAACCAAACACCTCAATAAAACTGGCCTCAATTTTTTTTTTTCATGTTTAAATCGCTGATCAACAAATATAACACAGGAAATCTGTGCTGCTGCTCTTTGGCTTTTCTCTAGACTCAGTTTTGAGCTCTGTGGTTCACTGAAGACACCTCAGTCGAAGTATGTACGTGCACTTTATTGTGAGATAAATAACAACAGGAGCTGGGAATGCATAAGCAATTCACATGTGACAGCAGGTGTGAATCCTCCACCCTATTTAGTAAAAGAAAATTCTGCAAAAGTAACCCTGTAACTCTGGAAGAAACTATATGGAGGGGAGAAGATAAATCCCAGCGCATTCATTTGTCCTGGTTTTTAACACTCAAGCAAATCTTGCCCATCTATTAATTTTGCATGCATTATGCACTTGGGCTAAGAACTAACTGCACATTTGTACTTACCTAGAAGAAAAGAGGTCAATGCTGGAAGTGTCCTGGATGGCAAACTGCTTTGCATTAAACTTAATCAAATAGTGAAAGAATTAAAAGTGAAATGAACCTACAAGAAAGCAAGGAAATGTTATGTAACCAGGCCCAATTGTATAAATGGGTCTGAAATTCCTGCTTCTTTAACATTTCAGGTTTCATCTGTTGAATAATACATTGTCTATTGGACAATTTAAGTTAGAACACGGAGCTGAATGTTCCATATTAAATATTAAGTGTAAAGCAAGGAAAACAGTTGAGTTCCTTGTGGGCATACAACTCTGGGCTCAGAGGTTCAGAGGAAAGGAAGAGGCAGAATCCCCATGTTGGGAACCCTGGTGGAAAATAAGGATGGAAGGAAGAAAAGGGAACATTTCTGTGACTGGCAGGCTTTTTCCTGCAATTTTAATGAATATATATTGATGTGTGTCATAAAAATATGATGTAACTAAATCTCCTCACATCTCTCCAGTCTACAGAATATTTTTCATGGAACAGTTCCTTTAGCAGCAAAAGGAGTTGTAAGAGACTGATAAATCACATCAGTCATGCTGGTTGCATAATGTTGGAGTGTAGTGCAGTATTTTTCATTCTTGTCATTATTTATTTAATGTTTTCAATGGGAAAAAAAAGGTCTTTTTATGCTCTATTATCCCTTGAAATGCAGATCTTCACAAAGCTGAAAGGATTTTGACACGACAAACTGAATAGAATTGATGCAATTATTTTGATACAAAAATTTATTTGACTACATTACCCTCCTCTGACCCCCTAAAGGAGCCACAGCAGAAGAAGATGTTCAAGAACACAGTGAACTTTGAAAATTTGTGAACTACTCAAAACAGTCAAAGAAACTGGGCAGCATATGATGTACTACAAAGCAGGGACATCCTATTTAACTGAATGGCTAAAAAAAGGAGATGGTTGAATGACAAACTCTCATCACGCCTATAAATGAGAATTTTGGGAAATTCTTATAAAGTTTGTGCCTTTAAATATCTTTGATCAGCGTTTAATTGCTTAACAATGCACAGAGCACCTGATGTGGTCTAGTTGGACAAATTAAATTAGTTATTCTGGGCACTCTGGTGATCCAAACTGGAAAAAGTTGGCTAATACCTGGAGACAGGTCAGCGATTCATTTTTCTAAGAGCTGTTCATGGTAAATCTCATGTCCTTGTGTAATTGCAGTTGAAATTTCAGCTGGCTTTAGAACCAAGCACAGGTTGTGTGACACTCAGCAGTTGTGCTAAAAAGTACAAGGATAAATTTCAACCTTAATTTTCTCAAGTGGAAACTTCCCTGCTTGCTTTGTATGAAATGTGTGACCTGCTGTCACACTGAGAGTGAGCAGTGATGGATGTTTGTCTGGGCAGTGTGAAAAATAGGGCCCTCATTCTTTTATCTGAAGCAACTGTTCTTTCTTTTATAAACCTAATTACCATTCACTGTGGCGATGACTTTTATTGAATTATTTATCAAGATTTAGATGCTGGGAAAAGCTGAAACAACACTGCTACCACCCCTTTATGAATCCATTAAAAAGGGAGCATACACCTTGCACTTCAGCAAAAACCACACCAAGGATTTTTTTTTGTCCACAAGTTGAAATTAAACAATAAGAAATCAGAGAAATTAATTGTGCATCCAGAAATATACTTTCAACACACAGCATCTCTTACATATTGTGTCCTTTTATACTTTTCTAGAAAAGGGACATAGGCACTTGTACAATCTCCAGACTGTAGCTGTGCTGTTTAAATGCTGTATGAATAGGAAAAGAAACTCCCCCAAAAAGAG
>JAHXMQ010000807.1:145511588-145534852 GCA_020466415.1 Ammodramus savannarum pratensis | reverse complement strand
TTAATTGTGAGAGCCAATCATCTCATTATCCATCTGTAACAGAGTTCACCCTCATGGAAGCCTGTAAATGCTTTCCTGAAAAGGTTTGCAACCCAGAGGACTGATTTTCAAATATCAGGCATAATCAGCTTTTCCAGCAGAGCCAGGACCAGGATCTTTGCCTGGGCTTATGTTTCCTGAGCTAACTCACTCTGCCCAGAGAACTGACTGCCTTTGTCCCAGATCCTTCTGCATTCTCCCCAAGTCAGTGCTAAGACCACTATCAGTTCAAAACAACAGCAGCCAGAGATAAGGCAAACAAAGTGATTGTAAACATATTCCCATTACAAAAATGCGATTGTCCTGATCATCTCAGAGACAAAAGCTCCTTTTTCAGAGTAATGGCAAAGCATTTAACACTGCCAACTGCAGAGGAAACTGTTCAGTACAGCTCAGGCCACTGCTAAATTGCAAAATGCGCCTGTGGCAGCTTTGAACACAATCCATCTGGGAGAGCTCTGCCAACCAATGCACATGGGGTATAATAAAAAAGCTATTAAACACTTTTTGAGTTGCATCCTCAACCCTGAGCTCCTTTTTAAGGGACTTAATGCCACAACAGTGTCTTGCTTGAAAATACATTCAAAGAACCATGATGGATCTTTCACATAGGTATTTCAGCTGTCAGAGGGATGTTATTTGGGAAGGTCATCTTGGCTTTCTGTCTCCAAATGAGATCTTTACAAGGAATTCTTTGCAATCCCACCACCATCACTTTTAGTTATTTCTTCTGTAACATGTCTTGTTACAGTCTGGTTCCAATTGCTTTGAAAGAAATAGAAGTATCAAGGTATTTTTATTTTCCTGACATATAGAGCACTTCTATTGACTGATTAGAAGAAGCTTGCCCTGAACCTAATGCCCTGAACTCCATGACTTCAACACAATGTTTTGTGAAAGCCAAGATTTTTCTTTTCCTTTTGCGTGCTCTCCCCAAATCAAATTATTGTTGATTTAAACTGAAAGGAAAGAACAGTTATTGTAAAAGGCTGTGTTTGATTATATTGGGATTAGGGGGTTGTTTGTTTTTTCCAGTTTTTAATTACAAGTCTCATGTTTGAAAACATTTAATGATTTTTTGCTTGTTTCCAGAATCTCCTCCAAAAACATTTTTGTAAAAACTGAAAATCATAAAATACATTTAGAAATATTTTTTTTCTATATGTACTGCTTTATATTAAATTAGGATTGTGACAATACATGTCAACAGCCCTAAAGCTTCTGCTGAATTATGGGCAAACTCCCCCTAAAAGTCTGACCTCCTTTGCTTTCTTCATCACTATGGATTTAATAATTTCTCTGCCTGTGACACAAGGTCTTAAAATCAAATGCAAATATTTGGGTTAAATGTGTTGTGAATCTTTACAGCCCCATTGTTCATGGATCAGAGGCTTTGCATCTTCCCAGCTTTTTTACTTCCTAAGCAACAGAAACACAAGAGTAATCGACTTTGCCATGAGAGTCTTTACTCTAACAAGTCATGCCACATGGACTATTGTCACACTTTATGCTTTTCCAATTAACCTTGAAGTCTTTCCCTTCAAGAAAAATTTCTATTTCCAGGACATAGAAAAATACCTTGAATTTCTTGTTAAATAGGAGTCATGTGGAGTAAGTGAGGCTGGCTCTCTAGAGAATTCCCTTTTAGTCATTTGAAAAACAAAAGAGGGAAAGGAAAGAGAAAAATTTAGGCCAAAAATTTCCAGAATTATGTCAAAAGCAAAGAAATGTGCAGTAGTAAAACACACTATCTTGTTTTAGTACCAAGTATGTCCAAACTCTGCCAATTTCGGGCACACTGAAAGTTCAGTCTGAACTTTATTAGGCATTCAACAGGAGATCAGGTTTCCATCACATTGGGAAAAGCTAACAAGGTCTGTTGTTTCTGGTTAGGCAATAAGCCCTGGATGCAGAATCCCAATCCCACACTTTCTCCTCTAAAATAATTTTGAGCATTGATTGCTACAGAAGGAAAATAAGCTGTGGGGGGGGTTTAACATAAAACCACAGTTACTGTTGTAATAAAGTCCTTCTATGTCCAATGGAGCAGAGTAGGACAAACGAAGGGATACTCTCCCCATGGAATTTTCCAGGATTGCAAAGCTCATGTTGATCTGCAGTCAACACTTCCTACCATTTTACTCAAACATTGAATCAAAATGGAATGAAATCATGCATTTTCACTTCATCACCCACTGAATATACTTTCACATGCAGAATCCTTCCAAGTATATCACTGAGAGCCAGACACCATCTACCCCACACTGAGTCTATGCAATCAAGTCTCCATTGAAAACACAAATATAGAGCTGGCTGAGTGACTGATAGGCAAATTAGTTCCTTGGCTAAGCCCTGCATGATGGGCTTAGCAAACTGAGAGAGTATTTGATATCTTCTAGAAAACCAAGGAAAATAAAAATAGAGAAAAAGAAAAATACATATAACTCTCAATTCAAGAATTACAGCTTCATACTACTCTTCAGTATATACAGATGTCAGAAATAGAATGTTGCCTTGATGTCTTTGCCAGAAAAGGCAAGAAACCATATTCAATTTTTTTCAAAGACAAAGACTACAGGTTATTTTTTGCACAGACTCTTCACTGCTCTTTTACAGAGTAAAAGGCACATTCCAAAGTCTTTGGCTTACTGAAGGTATAGTGCTCTTAAAAATGATTAAGAAACAGATCTCCAAGAAACACAGCCCCATAGCTGTAACCCAACCTTTCAATATGTGCTGGTCTCATCAGTTCTCATTGAATTCACCCTCAATAACTTTGACTCATGTAAAGGCTGACAAAATCTTCCAGAGCCTTTCCTGAGAGTGTACTGAATACAGAGCTATGGTTCATACATCACTAGCTTGAAATCTATAAAGAATCAAGCAACCCCTCCACCAGATACTTTTTACAAACAGTTATGTCATCGTTAGCAATTCAATTAAGCCAAGCAGGTAAGAAATAGACTAATTCAGATTCAAATTTCATGTATGATTGGACAATCAGGTGTTGGAACAGTTGAAGCATTGGTTTATTCAATACAGTGGACACATCTGAGGTCAGAAGAGAGCACCCTATGATTCATCAGCTTCCTGTAGATTTGAAGTATCACCAACCTTAGGTATACTTAACTATCCTGAACTTTCTTCCTTTATATGTAATTGGGGAGAGGAGACAAACTTGCTAATGGCACATCCAACTCCTGCATCTGGACCATTGGCAGATATATTGAACAGGACTGGACCTAGGCTTGACCTCAGAGAAGCACCTCTGGTGCCCAGTGACCAGCCAGGCATGGCCACATTCACTGCAACCCTCTGAGCTCTGCCCTTCAGCCCATTCACCATGAACCCCTCATCCCACAGCTGGACAGCTCATCCAAAAGGAAGCTGTGAGCCACAGTATCGAAAACTTCACCAAAACCCAAAAACATCACCTTCCCTTCAACTACTTGGAGGGTGATTCTATCATAGAAATATATCAAATTAATTTAAAAGAAGTTTCCTTTTATGAACTCATGTTGACTGTGCCTGATGACTCTATTATTCTTTAAATGCCTTTCAGCTGTACTCAGTATTATCTTCTCCAAAATTTTTTACAGGAACTGAGGTTAGAAAAGCCCATCTGTAGTTCCCTGGGTCTTTCCTCATGCCTTTTTTTAGATTGGAATAGTACTGGCAAGTGTCCAGTCAACAGGGACTCTCCAAACTCCCAAGATCTCCTGCAGATGAAAGAGATGGCTCCTGCCAGAACATTTCCTAGGTCTCTCAAAACTCTGGGTTGAATCCCATCAGGCTCCATTGACTTGTGAACATTTAGCTGATACAGTTGGTCTCTCAAAATTTCAGAGTCCACAAAGGAACAGTCACGGTCCACACCAGTGATGCTCCAACCTGGGGGACCAGGCAGCTCAGTAAGGAACAGTGACCAAATGGGATGTGAAGGTTCCATTCTGCCTTTGCTGGTCTCTGGAGCATTTCATGTCATCCTGTGATGTGACAACAAACACTCAGGAGGTTTGATCAATTTCAAATGTACAAAAAACAACCCCAGAGACACACAAGCAAACAACATGGTATGGAAGAGAAGGTAAGGCTGGAAAAGGTGCAAGGCAGGTGGAAGACATCTCCATGCTAATGGAGTGAAACCAGCTTGTTGATGCTTTTGTTTTGAAATATTACCACAGGATCCCAAATTCCAGAGACATGAATTTAGAAAGATGGTGAGAAGCAATAGAAGAGATCTCAAGAGAATAAAAATTAAGCAGCTATTTAAAAATTCTCAAGAATGCTATAATAATTAAAAATCTTTGAAATAAAATGGAGAAAGATTTTAGAGATGCTGATTTGGTTTCAGCCCACTTGATTACGTGATACTTTTCTTGAGGGCTCACCAAGATAAAAATCTCTTCCACTGGAATCAAGTTTTTCAGTCAAAAAAGCCATGGAGTCAATGAGATATTACCACTACCTCCTTCTCACTCATAATATGTCTTGGGATTTTTTCTAATGCTTTATATGTGTCAGAAAAATTAGAACATTCCCAGTTAAATGTAAGTGGGAAATTAGCACAGACCCAAAACCTAAAACTTAGCTAAGGAACTGTCAAATTGGTTAAACTTGACAGAAAGGTATTATTCCATCTAATCTCACAAAAAGTAATCTGCTACTGCCACAGTTCCTTATCACTGAAGGAATTTTATCCCATCATACTTGGTATCTCTGGCCATGTAGGACACTAAATGAGAATGGAAAAGACAAAGCTTCACCAAACCTTGCTTTCTTGGTTTGCAGCTGAGTGGTGCTGGAGCCTCTTCCAGACTATCCTTGTGATGGAAAATATTTGTTTCTTCTTACTCTTTACTATTTTCTAAAACAACTCAATGGGGAGAGCTAAGGGAACATCCCTCTCCTTTCCCACCATCAGCCTGGCCAGAATTTGCCCTCCACTTCCAAGAAATAAAGAGGGGTGGAGGGGGGGACAGCATCAATACCCATTTTGTAATATATAATTTCCTGCCCCTTAGGTAGACAACTTCTGGAAGTTACCAAGGTGTCGACTTAAAACACCTACAACTATAAAGATTTATTTTTCCATGAAAATCCCTCCTGGGTTTTAACAATCCAGGCTTTTGTAGATTTCAGTTAGGAAATGTGTTGTTTTACTTTGTGCAAAGTATTGTGGGTTTGGGGTTTGGAGTTTTGGTTTGTAGCTTTCTGGGAGGAGTTTGTTCGAGGGCTGGGTTTGGTTTTTGCTTTTTTTTGGTTTTTTGTGGGATAGTGTTGAATTAGGACTGAAGAGGGGCACTGGGCACTGCAGAGAAAGAATGAGTAATTTTGAGCACATGAGTCTTCATGGTGTCAAAGTGAGATAAGTCCATTGAGGAGTAATGCACTGAGGACAGCAACAAATTGTGACTCAGGAGGTCTCTGAAGGGGAAAGCAGCAGAACAGTGGGAGAGAAACCCTAGGGAAGAACTTCACAAGGACACTCACCCCTTTTTATTCTCCCTTGGATATCCACTGCAAACCCAGGGCCAGAACCTTTGGTCTTGCACAATTTGACAATGAGGGTCTGGTGGATGGTTGATACTTCAACACATGGAGTGAAAAACAGGGCTGATGCACCTGCTGAAAAACTCCAGCTCTGAATGAACCATTCACAAAAGAGGATGGAACACTGAAGGTGTACCTGAACTTTCTCTTAAGCCAACTGGTTTGTGTAAAAAGGCCTTTTGGAATAAAGGGACATGGCTCTTTCTGCTCTGTGACATCTTCCCTGATCTGATCCTCCAGGCCTTACAGCACTTTTGCCAGTGAGGAGGTAAAGCACCTTTGCATTGCCAAACACAAGGAGATTGGACAGTGCATTGTGGGGCCACTTTAGTGTTATTACAACTGATAGAAAGGCGTGGACCCCTTTCCCAGGGTGTGGGTGATGCCCTGAAGATATCCCCAGGGTCCTTGCTGAGCCATAAACATGCCTCATCTTTCTGTGGAATCCAGTGTCCCATTCCAATCCATCTACCCACTTGGATCCTCACAGCTCAGCAGGAAACTCTTTGCCACAAATTTATGTTTAGTCACTTCTTTAAAAGGAATTATGTGCCTGAAGGGCTGTCTATCTTGGTAAGTAATACTAATTAATCTCTCTCTCTTTATATAAATTATTTTCCAACTTTAGAAAGGAGTTTCCATAGTAGAACCATAATATAAATGAAAGACCTCATTATGAAGATTACTTTTTGAATCATATAATCATTTAGGTTGGAAAAGATCTATAAGATCATTGAGTCCAACTGTTGACCCAGAACTGCCAAGACCAGCATTAAACCATGTCCCCAAAGGCTTTACAAATGAAGACAGTTCAGTTCTAGCTATGAAGTAGGACTGACTTTCTCTGTTCTGACACTAGTCAGTTTTGGGTTTCATAAATGTTGCTTCATGTTTGATATCTGAATAGGGGACAACCCATACTCCATGAGAAATCAACCTCCTAAAGCTGAGTTTGAACAAGCCCTTGGCAGTGCTTTTAGCTCTGAGCACTTTCTTTTAATATAACCACTTCAATATAATCTCTCTATTGCTACCTGGCTGAGCTTCAAGAGTGGGGCAGCCACTTAACAAATGAGATATTTCTAAAGAGAAAGAAAGAGGGAGCAAGAAATCAGTTACCAGAGACAGCTCTGCATTGCCTTGGGAATTAAAAAAACTAATGACCCCATAGCTGGAGCCAAAATACTTTATTGTCTCCTCCTCTTATAAATCAGCCAAGCCAAATTCAGTCCAGCTAATTACTATGCCAAGCACCTACAGCAGAATGTGCCTCATGAAGTTACTGGCAATGGAAGGTAATCAGTCACTCTGGAGCCTCACACGGGAGCTTGGAAATGGACATTGCAAAGCTTCCCTTCTGCCATATCAGATTATGAACCCACAGATGTGGGCTGGCAGGCACATCCATAGGTCCTGGCCAGAGTCTGGTGTCATCATGGAAGGGTTTTGAAGCAGAAGTGGGCTCAGCAGGGAATGTGAGCTGCAAAATGATGTCAAGAATGCAGGCAGTAACAAGCAGAGGAATCAGAGGAATCTTCACTGGTATTGCCCCTACAGACTCACTTAAGCCTTCATCCTGAATTTTCCCTCTTTACCAACGTTTCCAACTATTGGTATTGCTTGACCAGGTTATTCTCAGCCGCCTGTTTGCTGTTTAGCAATTCTGCAGTGCTGCTGTCATTTTCCATTCTGTGACACATGAACTGACCACACTCCATCAATCTTGCATCAGCCAAAAACAAGTTTGAAAGGTTCAGCCCCTTTTGAGAAGGCACAGCTACCTCTGCTTCAGCCTTTCTGAAATGGAATTGCCCCCAGAGTTTCTTTGCAATGGAGATCAGACACTGATTCTGCAGGAATGGCATTCAAATAGAAATGCTTATTCCAACCTCACTGTGCACTCCAACCTTTCCTACAGAGTCAATTTTTCCATTAAAATTGTTGCAGTCCCCATTCAACAGACATAGATCAATCTATCAAAATAAGAATTTCCATATAATTATAAAAATTTACCTTTTACTCCCATAAAATGTGACAAATTTTAGTATTTTCCCCCAGGGTCTTAACTTTTCAGTACTTTCTAAAATCATATTTTTAGGTGTTAATTGTGGCAGTTTTGTCAAAATGTCTGCAAGAGGTAAGGGGGAAGATGTGCAGAAAAATAAAGCAGACCTTTCCTGCTGACACCATCGCTTCAATCCATTTCTGTGAGATCTCTTGGCTATCACAGAGCACTCTCTAGGGAAACACCTCCTGAGGAAGTGGACTTCTGTGGGTACAGGAAAATTGAGGGGAAAATAAATTTCTGTAGTGACCTACACAGCCATGCAAACATGACAGTCTGCAGGTTAATGAGCTGCTGCAAGAGTCCCTCAAGACTGTGCTGGCCACAGTGTCCGGAGCTCCAATTTCAGAAATAAACAACCATGTCTCACTCCTACTCTTGACCTCAGCAGAGAGATGAGGGTGAGAGGCACCAATTGCTTCTTCCTTCACCCCAGGACTTCCAGGACTGACCCCATAGTCTTTCCTTACCCCACCTGAATTTGCAAGCAATTCCCCATCCACACCCTTGCCCTCCATTGGAGGTTTCATAGTGACCCAGAGACAGAAATAAGCTGCACACTAATTAAATCCACATCTGCTACAGCAAATATTGCTGCTGCTAGCACTGCAGAGAAATGATATAAATGGACCCCAGGCCATAAGAGAGAAATTCACTTGATTTCCTTCCAGTGCTGCTGACTCAGTGCTGTCTCCCCTGCCCTTGATCTCTCTCCCTTTGCCTTGCCCTCCTGACCCCATCACTCCAGGGTTTCTGACTTGCTCACTTTCAGCCTAATTCTCTTCTGCTTATTCATTGCCTGTGGTATTCATGCCTGTCTCCCAGGTACAACAGGAACATGCTCTTCCACCCCCATTTTTGAATATAAGAGTCCTTCTTCCTCCATTCAAACTTTGATGGCACAGCCCGTTTCGCATTTTTAATGTACTCCATGTCCCTGTCTTTGGGTGAGATGTGTTAGTACATAAAAATAGGGACTTAAATCTTAACTGTAATTCTTGGCTTTTAATTGTTAGCACAAGCTTGCTGTGGTGTATTTAGAATGCCAATTAACAGCTTTTCAGGCAGGTTTGGGACAAGCACTGTCCAGGGACCAGTCCCTGGAGGCAGTGTGGGCTGAGGGGAGGAGAGGAGGAGCAGCCCCTTGGCATTTGACCTCTGGGCTGGAGATCGATGGCTAAACTGTTTCATTTAGCAAAGCAGCAGTGCCCTTGCAGTCTGGGTTCTTCTGTTGCCATTGACAATCATCTTGATGGGTCCATTTGCTGGTGAATGGGTCTCATTTGCCCAGTTGTGACAATTCCTTCAGCTGCTGCACTGGGCCATCATTCAGTTGGTTTGCATTGTAACTCCAGTGTCTTCTTGTAGACATCACCAGTGGTCATGTCCTTCCAGGATCTGCCCTCCTTTCACCCCTTTAACATGTTTGGGCTGTTCTTTGATGACAAGCAATCACTCAGCATTCGTTTCTGCCTCCCAAACCTCCCAGTTCCCAAAACCTGAACTGGCCTTTGCCCAGTTTTGCTGTCACATCTTCATGGGACTATACAGAAGCCAAATCTAACAAGAGGTGCATTTTTCATTCATGTCTGGCAGATTAATTTACAGCCTTGTGTGGCAAGATCAGAGAAATCAATTAAAATTTTCAGTAGAAATTCCCAACAAGATAGCATTAAAAAAACGTAAATGTGCCTTCCAACTATTTTTTCCAACCTTCTTTCATCATCACTTGACATTTCCATCTAAGATGTGTGTTGCAGCTCAGACAGGAGCTGGGTAAAATAGTTATTGATTAGGATCAAAGGCATTTCTGTGCATGAAATTTACATTCATACAATAATGGCCTTTTCTTCCCTAATAATGTCTGTTAGTTATCCTTTTTCTTCCACAACCATGGTGGAATATCCTCTATGTTGCTTTCCAAGTGTCTGAGACATATGATTGTCTGAGGGAATCAGAAGTTCTCTGATTTTTTTGCAGTATCTGGCAACATGGGCCTTCCACCTTAAGCATTTATCCAGATGTTCTCCATCACTGCAGTTACTGCAGGCTTTGCTTCTTTCTGGGGGTTTAAATCTCAGCTCATTAGTTTTGGAATAATCATTTAGGTAAGAATCATCTGTCCTGCCCAAAGCTTCACATTTGTCATCCAAACTCTTTAATGTCCTTTATGGTCTTCATTTTGCCTACATCACCTTATTATCTTCTTCCCCAAACTTTTGCTCCCATAGATCTGAGCCTGCCTTTCTTTCTTTTCTGTTCCATCCTGAATCATTCTCATGACATCCCATTCTGTTTCACCACAGAGAGCTTTCTGGGAGTGTATATCTATCTTCTTCATTAAAAACACAAGACATTTTATGGAAACACACACTTGATAAACATTCTTATATTGTAAACTGAACCTGATTCAATTGAAAATCAAATCCAAACACACAGCACGCTTGACAGCTTTGTGTCACAGAAGATTCATGTTTTATTTAAAAATAAATATATGCTTATGTTTCTAAATAGACACCCTGAAGCTCACAGTATTTTGACCTTCAGAGAAGGGTCTCCTCTGCATTAGCAACAAACTCACAAAAAGGAATTTGCTAGGCTCTTTTAAAATTGAAAACATAGGCTTTTATTTATCCTGTACTAATACTTCTATGAGAAGCTGAATGACCTAACTTTTCATGTTTTGTGCCTATTGGTTTTCATCCCATATTGTACTGGCAATTCAAATGATGCTGCAAGGATTTTTTGTGAAGATTTTTTTATGTGAAGAATGATTAAGATAAAGCTACCTTCTTAATTTGAACTGTTGAACTGTTTAATGATGCTCACTGTGTTTAGGGACAGAAATGAAAACAGCCTTCTGGTGCTGTTGTTTCAGAAAAGGAGGTATGGTAGGTAATATACAGATTAATACACTCACATAATCTCAGAGGATTTATATATTTTTTATTCTTCCTATCTCTGCTCTTGTCCTTCAAGGAAATGAGATTTTCCTCAATGATAAATTCACCATTAGGTTTACACTGTGCTGTTGTTTAATTATATTCAAACATTAATTAAAGAAGAGGTTACTTATATTGGCACTACTAACTGCTGAAGATATGTTAGCCTTAGTATTGCAGTCATTTCAGTTTCCTGATTATACTTCCAACAAATGGATTCTTCAATCCTAATACATATGTATAAGTCTCATTTTTAGAAAAGGTAAGCAATTATTCTATCAAAATTCAACTGCTCAATCTTTGCAAAACCTCTGCTCTTGTGCCCACATTTACTTCACCCTAGACATCCTACCTTGGAAGCAATATCCACAATAATAGCAACAAAACATGCTTTCTTTACCTGTGTGAGCAGCAGCCAGCATCATTATTACAATCATTCTTGGTAAAAAAATGCTGTGGTGCCATGCAGCAATGCTGCTTGAGAGCTCAGATAAAATGAGCATGGATTTGTGCACCAAGGTTAGCCCCATTCCTGGGAACAGAGGGGAGTGTTAATACCAACACTAAATGCTGAAATTCCTTGTAGAACACAGCAGGATAGAGCATGGATTAGGGCTCACAATGGACTTCAACTGGAGACACATCTACATGGACTTGTGTAGAATTTCAACAGAGGAGTCACCCTTTGGAAGTGCCAGGAAATCTGGATGCCTGCAGCACACAGCGCCACCTGACCTTAGTGGTCCTCTCCTAGGTTTTAAGCCATTCCGGCCATCTCTTAAAAATACAATTATCTTCCAGGTTTTCTACCTATTTTCAATCTCTGTGGATGACAGTGGTACAGTAACATCTTCAGCAGGGACAACCTGTCAGGCACACACCCACCACTATTCTAATTTGGGTGTCATGAAGAGCTGCATCAAATGCTGTGCCTATTTTAGGGATGCACACTCCCCTCCACCCCTCCAAGATGCATCCATTCACCATGCCCAAGTTCCTGCTGTGATCCAGGCTTTTAATAGCCACACAAGTGAAGTCTGTCTAACACGGTGCTGCTTCTCTATTCCAAATCACTGCTGCTCACAAAGTATAACTTCTCATTTACAAGTTGCTTAAAACTTAGAAAAACCAGATAAATAAATAGGAATCATCAGGTTTCCTTGCTTCCCTGTGAGCCAGCCTTCTCCTCAGACAAGGAGTGACCCAGGGACAGGCACAGCCAGCCTGCAATGCTGCAAAGGGCTGACACTGATGCAGTTGGATGTTCCCTTTGAACAAAACTTGGCTGCTGGCTGCATTCTGCTTTGAGACAGCACCAAGATGACAGCTCTGACAAATGCCTTGAAATTCAGTGCCCGTGGCCCTGCCCTTGCTGTGCTGCAGCCTGTAGCAAGGAATGGTGACAGTTCAAATGGCTGGCTGGCAGATACATTCACAATACATTAACATTTTGTTAGAATCCTGCCAAGTGTGTCTCTGGTCTCAGTGGGAACTAACCAACTGCTTCAGCTACATTTGGACAGGACAGCTGCTTCATCAAAATATCCCATCTGTGAATGCTTTTGCAGGGTGCACCACATAGCAATAGCCTTTTTCACCCCTTTCAGAACGTATCTCTCCTGTTAGAAAAGTCTGCTTTAATCTGCATTTGTCCAGTCTTTGACTATCTCGTGTCCTGTTCTCAACAAACAAAAATATCTCAATTTCACAAAGCCTAACACAGAGATCATAAACTCTGTTCAACAGTCTCAGGGCAGCTCCACCAAGCTCTGGTTCATGCCTGCATTCTGCCTTTAGGAGTGTGTGTAGAGATTTATTTAATGGAAGGTCAATTTACCTTGACACACCTGAAGTACAGCTGCCTCTGTGCACCAGAGCAGAAGCTGTGAGACAGTCCCTGAATTAGCCAAAAGGTGAATTTCCTCACCTTGATTAGTTCCACAGAAGGTCTCTGTCTGCAGAAAGGCTCCTGCTTTCCTGCAGGGAGCTCCTGACACAGCCTCAGATGTGGGTGGTGTCAGACCAGGGCATAAACAGGAAAATCAGCAAGAATTTCAATGTTTAAGTGCATCCTCCTCACTCCTTTGGAAAAAACAGTGCAGTCTCAATGTATTTTAAATCATCACATCTCTAGTCTGTTAAGAATAAATTCCCCTTCCCATTTTACAGCTCTGGGTCCTCCACTCCTGTTAAGACTTGTTGACTTAGGGCAGCAAGGAAAAGTTTGAATTTTTAGCTCAGCATGGTAGTTCTAAAGCTTTTGCCAACTCACCAGACGCGTTTAAAGCCACAAAATTTGGTATCCAGTTCTGACATGCAGAAATAGGATTACAGGTATTGAAACATCTGTTTCCCACTGTGAAAATGGTGTTCCTTGGCATTGGAGTTCCTGCTTTGGAGCTGATACAGGCTGCTCTCTGCAAGCCAAGAGTCCCACTCTGACAGCACTGTAGCAACCCTAATCCCAATCTCCATACCATGGGTATGGAAATAATTGTCCCTGCCCGTGGCAGGAGGTTGGAATTACACCATTTTTGAAGTCCCTTCCTATCCAAACCAGTTTATGATAGTGTGGACCCTGTTCCTCTTTAATTCATGCTACACTGGGTGTATCTTTCCGGGCTAAAATAGGAACAGCCAAGAATCAGGTTCTAAGTTGCTGTTCACGTCAGGGTCCAGCGATCAGAATGAAGGTAAATAAAAAAAAAAAAAAGAAAAATAAGATAAGGGTGCAATTGGACCTGCTGTTTTGCCAGGCAGCATATCTGCATGATTGCTTAACACATTACAGTGTGAGCCCATTCCCACCTAATACATGTTGAACCAAAAATACAGAGGAAGAGGAGGGAGGCACAGAATTCAGAGATCACCCTTCAGCTGGAGACAAGTTCTGTTTGTTTTTTACAGTATAATCTCAAAGAACAAATCAGATGTCATCTTAGGCAATCAATACAATAAATCCAAGTCAGCAAAGCAGCAGGGATTTATGCACACAGCTATCAGATCCATAGTATTTACTCCAAGTGTAAAGAGCATTTTAGATTGTTGTCAAGAAGACAGATGGTATAGGAGAAAGGAGCAAGTTGAACATTACCTTTTCCACTGGAAATCAGTCCTCAAGTCTGTAAGATCCAATTTCAAAGTGTTCTGAGTGAACAGAAACAGCTCAAATGGATAACAGGGTATACAGAAAACAGTCTATTAGCAAATCAGCAAATTGATCGTGGCAAGAATGGGCCATAAAGAGTGTACACACACAAAAGGTTAAATCCACCTCCAATAGTAGCAGGTTATAAATCTGTCCATAGCCTATTCTTAAATACTGTAATGTAAAGAATCATAGAATTATAGAATCATTGAATCTTAGTATGGCTTGGGTTAAAAGGGACTTTAAAGAGAATCCAGTTCCAAACTCTGCCATGGGTAAGGACACTTCCTGCTTGGCCAGGCTGCTCAGAGCTCCATCCACCTTGGTCTTGAACACTTCCAAGGATGGGGAATCTGCATTTTTTCTGAGCAACCTGTTTGAGTGCCTCTCCACTCAGAGTTTTATCTACTCTAAACCTACTCTTTTTCAGCTATCCAAAATCTGCTGTAGCCTGGAGGGCTAGCAGAAGATTTTTTAGAAACTTTCCCATTTTAATTTATAAGTGTCTGTAGCCATAATATTTTCTGAAAAATCCTTTTGCTAGGATTTTTTTTCTCCTGAGAAGCTAAGAAGCCTCAGAGGAAAAGAAAAACAATAATTATCTGCTGCTATGGAATGCAACAGGTACATCTTTGATTGGTCCATGTTGTTGTTTTTCATTAATGGCCAATCACAGTCCAGCTGTCTTGGACTATTGGTCAGTCACAAGATTTTATTATCATTCCTTTTCTATTCTTAGCTAGCCTTCTGATGAAATCCTTTCTTCTGTTCTTTTAGTATAGTTTTAATATAATATATATATCATAAAATAATAAATCCGCCTTCTGAAACATGGAGTCAGATTCTTGTCTCTTCCCACGTTGGGACTGCCTGCAAACTTCCACAAGTGTCCAATTTTCCTTTTTTTTCCTGATGGCTCTGATTGCCCTTGGCTGAAGGAACCAGCTATTTGTGAACCAAGACCCAGCTTGCTGGAGAACAGCTGTATAACCCTGGTTCTGTGCTCCTAACAAAAGTTTTGGGAGGTGGTAGTGAGTGCGTCCACCCAAGAATTAAAACTATGAACAACCAGAAAGGTGAAAACAAAGGCAGAAAAGTAGAAGCTAATTAGCTAGCAGTGCTAGCATTCAAGAGGGAAGAAGTATTGATAGCAAAAAGGTGTGAGACCCTAATTAAAAAATCAGGCAATCAGAAGATGGCAGCAGCAGGGGCCAGGCTGTTCCAGGAGCAGAGAGACGAGTCCTCCCCGCCTGATTGATGAGTGCCTGGCCAACAGGAGCACTGTGGTGAGCATATTAATAATGCTCAGCCTGCCAGCTCCTCAAACAGGTGTCTGCTGAGTACACGAGCCAGCAAAGAATTCCTGTGCACTCCCTCAGTGCCCACTAAACTTGTCAGAGTCAATCATGCCACAGTCCACCAGGAAAATCATCCACACAACCAAGTTTTCACAGCAGGTCAAGAATCCTTCTCTCTGTGCCTTGTCCCACCTGCAATCACCCCTTTCTGTGCTCTGACCAAGAGGTCAGCTAATTCTGGCTCTGAGGCAAACCAAAGGGAGGAATGAGTCAGGGCAGCAATGATTTCTGGATCGCTGCTGCTCTATTTCCTCCTCCCATCACAGCTCAGGTATAGCTTTAAAGGCACAGATCCTCCCATGGCCTGAAGCATCACTGAGCAGTAAATAACATTCCTCGGTTCTGACACAGCTACACACCCTCAAGCACCTTGCAGAAGAATTTAATGTTTTCTACTTGAGCCAAATCAAATTATTTGTTGCTGCACCACTCAAAAACCTGAGGAAAAAGGGGAAAAAATCAGGCAGCTTTAGAAAAATAATCACTGTGATGAAAACTGAAAGAAAGTAAAGCAACATGCAGAAATCTCTTAAGTCAGAAAAGGAATCTAAAAAATAACATGACCGAGAGGCATTGAGAGGTCAAATGGTTTAAACACTACTGTAATATTAGTAGTATTTAAACTAGGCTATCAAAATTATAAAAACCACACTTCTTTTTATTTTTGTACTGAAATAAAAATGCTTAAGCCTGAAACAAAGAAAATAATCTTTTGAAATCAAGATCTATTGATTTCCACCTGGCTCTGGATTTATCTCCTTTCTCTAATTAACAGGTTGTGTCACTGGAAGAGAAGAACATTAATGGCACAAGACAACAGTGTCACCTCCTACTACAGAGTAAATCTTGAAGGAAAAAATCAAAGCACTTGTTTAAAATAAATCAGCAGCCATGGCTGAGTTGGCTGTCTGCATGGCAGATATTTATTGCTTTTCACAATACTTATAGAGGAATAATAACTGGCAGCAACTGGTTAAAATAAATTAAGAAAGGTGCTTCCAGTGAAAGAAATAAATAATACTATTCAGGTTTGGTTTTTTGTCTGTTTCTTTGTTGTTTTTTTTTTTCTTTTTTGGTTAAAGTAGAAACACTCTCTTGAGCAGAGAGAGCATAGTAAGAAGATGTTTAAATCACAGCCCTCAGCTGTGAATTCTGCCAAGGCAACTCTAGTGTCAATTTAACAATATGTACTGCTATTTCATTTTTATTTCATTTCATGTTTCCTGTTATCCAGGAACCCCACTATATAATTTAAAAGGGCCAGTCATATGGAATCTCCTTTTCCAGGCACAGAGTGCCCAGCTGTGCCTGAGCTCCAGTTAGAGACACTTCAGGCTTTATCCCACAGTCCCCATGACCACTGGAAACCACAAGGCACGGAAGGTTTTCTGCCATGAGGCTCAAACCCATGAGGACAAGCAGCACTTTGGGATACCTCCCAGCTCCCTCTCTTCCCAGAGGAGGCACAGCATTCCCAAAAAGCTCAGATGTTTTCCAGTTTAGGCAAAAGTACCTCCTGCTGCAGGTACCATCTCCCAGCCTAGATTTGTTGGCAAGCACGTCTTCAGTACTGAGCACACAAACCTGGCAGACAGTTCAAATCAACACTCATCCAAACATTCACATTTACTTTTAAAGTTTAGTGTCCTTGGATTATCAAAGACTGCATTCTTAACCTTTACAAGAGTTAACACAAGGATGCTGTCATCTGTTAAAAATATATTTTTCATTGACACAGACTTAGTTTTTTGATGGGAATTGAGCACAATATTAACAAATATGACAGAGTAGTAGCTAGTCTCAGGCTACATTTAAGAGAGAATTACAAAGTTTAGCAAAGGTCACAGATCTCCCACTGCAGGCATATGTGGTTTCCAAGATAAGACCAGCAGGAACAATGCAATCATCTATTCTTAGCTACTCCATGACGTTAGACCCTTTCTCTCAGTGCAGCAGGGAAAACCCTTTTTCTTTAATGTGTTCCTACCTCTGAATTCTTTAAACTGTCATTGAACTAGGTCAAATATTTTCTAAGAGATATGGTACTGACCCTGTTTAAGATTGCATCTGGGCCAGCCAAGTCTGGCATTTCATACAAAGAGCTTTCTAAAGAAATATTCGTGATCTTTTCTTCTCAGCTTGTGTGGCAGTTTTCAGGAGGACTAAAGATCAGCACCTTCAAGTAATGGCATAAAAGTTCACCTTTATTGTCACAAGATCTTGCCCTGTCTTAGACCAAAATGCCATCTGCTTTCCTTGAGAAGAATGAAGCTTCTGACTTTTCAAATCTCAGTGCCAAGCATCCCTCACAACAGTCAGAACAAAGGATTACAATCTCAGAAATCAGATTTCATGGAAGAAGAAAATACACTTTTTAATGGGCATATAAATGTATATATATGTGTGTGTGTGAGAGAGATCCAGATATATAATGTACAGAGATGTGTTTAGGTGCACATAACAGGACCTTGTGCTGTATCTCTCCCCTGGCAGCAGCTGGGCAGTTGCATCTCATGGCATCCTGGTTAAGCATGGATATACAGGCTTGTTATTTGCTGGAAAAAAGAAGCCTGTGACACAAGCCTGCTGTTGAAATCTCATTCTGGTTAAAGGTAATTAACCATTTTCCTCAGCAAGAGGGCCTGAGTGACAAGCTAGGGGTCAGGACAGAAGCCCATGACACAGAAATGAGGCAAATTCCTATTTTTCCACACAGTACTAGACTATGTTTCTTATGAAAGTCTCCAAAAGGTAGAAAATCAGCAGTGGGCATGAGAACAGAGAAGGTTTAATTTTCTCATGAACCTCACATGCAATATTACAACTGAAATTTCTGCATTTTCATTTTCCTTCTGGCTTTGTGTTTCTTTTGTTCACCTGCTTTTCAATGTGCATTATTGCAGAGGAACTGCTGACAATCACTACTTCAAATGTGGGACTTTATCACAGCAGGATTAACTAAACCACAAAGGCAGAGTCCATACAGCACCAGCCCCCTTCCTCTTCACATCCCAGAAGCAGATGGCAATACAAAATGAATTTTTCTCATATTGTTAAAGCTTATGCTTTCTCACTTGTGAGAAGGATTTTAGCTTTGGTTCAAGGAAGGAGGTGATTTTACAATCACAATATAAAAGATTAGTAGGCTCTACATCAAGGTGACTAATATATTGTGTAAGTTTGTGAAAAGAGGAGATTTTTTTCTTTCTTCTTTAATAAAGTTTCAAGAACTGTTTTTGCTTTTCACACAGCCCTGTGCTAAGATACCTGTGGATTATTAGTGTGAGTTCTTGCAACACAAATGTATAATGACACAATGCCATGCCAGATCTGCTCTTTATCCCACACACAGACTCAGAACTCCCATGATACTTGGAGGATATGTTAGGCTGGTGCCTGACAGATTTATGAATTTCAGGCTATCACAGGATTATTGCCTGTGGCAAGGCACTGAGCATGATACAGCCAGAACCAACTTTCTCATGATCTTTGAGATACAGTAGTAAAATAACTCCTGCCAGAATAACACAATGAAAAAATTGTGCAAGAAATATGAGTTATTTCAAAAGATTTCCCCCTGCAAAGATGCTTCTTCAGAGTGAAGGAGTTTATCACATGCAAGCTATTAGTCTGAGGGTGAGGTTAAACCCACTGTTATTTTATTAAGGTTGCACCTAGAGCTGAATGACTTCAAAGAGGCCCCCAAAAGGCAGAAAACCAATTTTTAGTTCTGATAAATACAGAAACTAATTGGGTCTTATACCTTTAGTGCATAATGCAATGAATCAGATTTCAGGTTGTTGTCCAGAGAAGTGGTGAACACTCCCTGCAAGAGTTCAAGGCCAAGCTGTGGTGCTTGGCCTTGTGCTTTGAGCAGCCTGGTCTGGTGGAAGGTGCCCCTGTCCATGGCAGGAGATCTTTGAGGTCCCTTCCAACCCAAACCATTCCATAATTCTATGAAAAGACATGGAAAACTGCCCGCAATGGTAAAAGCAAGTTTCTCCCAGACAACCTACTTTTGGCCATGGTCAGATGCTGGGCTGTACAAGAAAGTTATTTCAAGGTGAAAGCCAGCACGGACAGCCAGCACATCTCTCCCAACCTCCTCCACTGATGCTCTTCCTGCCCCAAGTGACCTTTTGATGCTTCTCCAAGTTCAATCCTGAGCAGAAATATGTTTACTAACACAAAAAACTGTTCTGAAGAAACTCCATGGGGAAAAGACGTTCCAAACAACTTCCTGAGACAGACTAGCTCTGAAAAAGCCATTAAGTCAGCATTTTCCTTAGTCTTTGAGCTTTGCAAAACAATTTTGTTTGGGGGAATGCTGTGGTTCTAATAATGACTTCTTCCCAATAAAACTTTTAACAATGACAAGGATACCAAGTTCTTGGGGTTCCTTCTGATATGTCCACACTCTCCTATCCCACAGATATAAAACCTCTTCCTTACACAAGAAATGAAACTGGTTTTGAGTAAAGAATGACTGAGAATAAATCTCCCAAGTCATATTCAAGTCTCTCAAGAATTTTTTTCCTATTCTTTTTTTTCTAGAGCACTCTGAAGGATGCTCCACATGGTACACTGGAATTTAAATACACAAAATGAATGGAAAAATGTAATCTCTATCTTTCTAGCTATTTTTTTCATTAACATGGTCATTAATAATTGTTTTGTTTTTACTTCAGATTGATTATGTACTAGATCTTCATAGCAGTAATGGAAATGTGGAAATGACCTTCTATTACTGAGACATTTAATATAAAAGGATGTCTGGAACAGATTAGACAGCCATATCAAACTCACATGAAGGTGTAGCTATCAAAAAAAGTACTGTTGTCTGCATGGCTTTTTTTAAAATTTATTTTTTAATACATTCTGAACTGGTGCCTTTATCACAATGACAAACTTTGTGTAGAAGACTGTCTTCCTCATTCACACACTTGTTCACAGAGTCACAAGTTCAGCCAAGCTTTCAGCTTTTGACTTGCTTTTCTGCCATGATAAATCTGTGGCAATTATTGCAATTTAAATGCAGGTTGAGTTCACCACAGGCACAGCACGTGTGTTGGTCATTACTGTGACACAGCTGCTCTCCAGGGCACGTGGCTGTACATCCATACACTCTATTCCTCTGCATCATTAACAGCTGGCATTGATGAAACATAATAGTTTAGCTTTAGTTAGCAATTATTTTCTTGTAATTCAAACAAACTGCAGTACTACTGTCACACATTAGCTGTATTCTTTTAGAATCTGACAGTATTTGACATTTTTCCTAAAATATCCCACTGCAGAAACAAACCTCTGAAGTAAAAATTCTGTTCACATATAGCATGTTTAATACTTACTATTAGAGAAAAATCTTTCAAATGTAATCCCTAAAAGAACAGATAAAAAAAGAACCCAGGATAATTTGTCTCTGATAATTTTTAACACTTTAGATTGACAACTCTAAAATTACAGTACTTGATTATAGCTTCTTCTAAAAGAAATCCCCCCCCCAAACACAGGTATCTCTGCATTCATTGATTTCTGTCCCTTTTCAATGTGTCTATCTTCATCTCTGCTAGATGATCTTTGTTACTAATTGAACTCTCAAGAACAACTCTCACGTTTTTCTTGAAATGGTTTAAGTCTCAGTTCAGTTCCAAATTCTGGATGCACAACACACCGTGGAATGCCGTTTTATAAGATCCATTACTTTACAAAATATACTTCAGTTAGTTTGTGAACAGACTGAATTGAACACAAAGATAAAGAGAAAAGAGGTTTAGAAATAAATGTTTGAAGTGAAGGACTCAAAGGGCTTAAAAATTTGGTTTATTACATCTGTCAAAAAAAGATTGCTTTCTAAAAACACTCAGATCAGAAGAAAAATAAGTCTATTTACGCATTTCTCACAAAAAAGATGCATCTGTGCTTGGTAAAAAATCATGGTGCACACGACTGGAATATTTGTACATCCCAGGTGGGGAAAAGAAACTCTTAGTCAAGTGGTTCCCAGGTTTTTTTTAGAGCAAACCTCCCTGACAGTCCACTATCCCTATCATTTTGAGGTCCACCCATTCCAATTCCTCCCACCATCTCTGTCTGAGCATCTCCTGATATACATCCTCTCCCCAGAGCTCCAACCCTCCCCACACTTTGCTTTCTCCTCACCTCCAAAGGGGCAGGTGACCCTGGCACCAGTGGAGATGGGGGCAGAGGAGCAGCAAGCACAGCAGTGCAGGTACCTGCAGCTCACCTGGTCTGGGCTGGTGTTTGAGGTGGGGCTCAGTGAGGACATGGCACAGAGCCCACAGCACATCACTCCCAGCCCCAGCCCCTCTCCTCCCTGGAGAAATGAAGACATGAGAAGCAGCAGGAAGGAGGGAGCTGAGCTATCAAGACACCCCAGCCCCTTTCTCCTGTCACATCTTTCACTTTACTGGTTGGGTACTCTGGTTTAAACTACACATACAGTGAAAAAAACCAAAAAATTATGGCCAAGATAGAAGAACAAATCAACATATTTCCAAATGCTTCTAGAAGCATGGATGCTTTTAACTCCTATTCACGTGAATTATGGTTGTCTTCTTGGAGTAACACCAAGAGCAATGCTGTAAGTGCTATTTAAGATACTTTGACTGGACTGAAAATATTTACAGCTTCTGCATTAGTGCATATATTAATTGCTTTTGTAGCTTTATTGTCCTATAAAACTCTTCAGTACTGGTAGAGCCAACGGTGGCAGATGTTTTGCTTTGAAGTTCTAATAAAATCCAATCAGAACTAATTTAATAAGCTCAGTTTTCAGTAAACATCAGGAAGCTTCCCCATTAAAATCAAGTCTCCTTCAGGAAGGTTGTGCTGGACAAACAGGAGCTCAACATCACTGATCACACATCAGATCTTGATGTTTTTCTGACTCTACCAACTAGTCCAAGCCTATTTCCCCCTACCTAACCCCACCATTTCAGCCATTATCTCTTCCCACTGCTGCTTGTAACAACTCCAGTCTTTCAGCACCATTTTCTCCTTCTCCACTGCCATCTGCTAGCTCCACAGTAACTTTCAAAAAATTTCCACTGCACAGCTACCCCTTTGGACAGGAAAAAGTTTCATTTAATGCCTTCTGAGCAACATGAACCTATTGGCTTTTGAAACTGAAAGATATTAAAGATCAAAACAAGCTTTCCTGTCCCAGCAAGAGAACATGAGATATGCCTCAAATGATCCTCACTTTATCTGCCCCAGTGTCCCATCATGATGTCTGTAATCTGCTCTCAGATAGCACTGTGACAGACAACACTACCTACAGCTCTAATTCCAGATTGTTGCTAATAAAAACAAGAGTGGTAATAATATCTAGAGTTTTCCCACTGGCTGTGATTGTGCTGGAGTACAAATGATGCCTGGAGACTGTGCAAAGGAGATGGGAATTTTATTTTCCTCTCATGATTCACACTATCTTCTTTTGCCTCCAGGATTGCTCCCCTCAGGTGACAGCAGAGACAAGCACAGCTGATTTTCTTTATGGCCACCACTTGGTGACACATAAGTGCCAGTTGCTTTACCCAGAGAGGGATATCAAATGCAAAGCAAGTCACAGCATGGAGAGTGAATGAACAAGCAGAATCCGTGGGTCTCATCCTTAGCAAGCTGAGCATTTTGCTGATATGATGTACAACAACTGAAGATATCCATCTACAGGAAAAAACCCCCAGCACTATCTGAGCAGCACACTGATGTCCACCTCATGTCCTGGGTGACAAGTTCTATGCAAGCCATTTTCAGACTCAGTGGCTGAGATAAGGATAAATTCAGGGTCTCAGCATGAGTCAGATTTCACTTTTTTTGAAAATATTTTGACATACTGGGGCACTTCAGATGCATTATATAAAATCATTCTACAGCATGTTGGCTGACTGAATCCATGTTTCCAGACACAGACTGCAAATAGATATGTACAGCATAGATACAAAAATACAACTGAAAACCTAAACTTTTCTAGTCACAACTATGTGAAAACTCATACTGCTCAAAATAAAGAGCCCAAACCAGCCAGGGGTTGGGGCAATGTCCCTCACTTGGGGTCACCAAATGTTGAATTTGCAGGCAACCTTGACATGGGAAGAGATGACAATCTTGACTCCATGTTTCAGAAAGCTGATATA
>JAHXMQ010000807.1:145464182-145508686 GCA_020466415.1 Ammodramus savannarum pratensis | reverse complement strand
AAAAAAAAAGCAGTCATAGGGACAAACAGTCCTTTCAGGACATCAGCCTGAAATAGGTTTCACGTAATCATTATATCCTACAAAGGTGAAATAAATCTGAGGGACAGCAGACAGGACACAGTAACCCAGACAACCAGAGGTCCATTTTCTTCCCACATTGTCTGTCTGAAATAGCTTTGTGAGGGCTTCATGTTATTTGTAACCTCCACTTACACATTCCTCATGGGGAAGGGCACAGATAGAGACTGGCATCCCTGAAAATTCTTCATAACTGTCTGATACCAGCAGCATCTGATAACCTCTGTGATTTCCTGCAGAAGGGAGATGACAGGCAAAACAGAGAGAGAAGCAAGAGAATCCTGAAGGTTTGAGTGGGTATGAAGGTGGAGCAGGCAAAGCCAGGGATAAAATGAGGAAGGATTGATGAATTCCAAATAATGAGGGTTGGGGTGGATGTTACAGCAACCTTGAGCTGAGTAGAGTTGAAAATTGGAGAGGCAAGTCAGAGCAAAAATCATGCTTGGAAGCTGCTTGTGGTGGTCAGATGCTGATTTTCTCTTAAACCCCTTTAGGTGGGGTTCAGCTGCCTGAGGCCAGCCCTGCACACATCAGGAGCAAAATCCATTTTGCCACTTAACTGCAGGGCAAACCCCATCTGAAGAAGAGGTGGGCAGAGAGCAGAAAAAGCCCAACACAAAGCACAAACCACTTTGCAACAGAATGCATTCAAATTCATCACTTCCAGTGGTCAGCTGGAGATCCTTTGGTCACAGTGCTGAACCTGGAATCACCACAGAGATAATGATGCTATCCAGGTATGAGCTTAGACATCACATATCCAGTGACTGGATGATTCCTCCCCAGGCTCTGGGCAGTCAGTGCCACCTGACAGAGCAAAGAGTCCACCAGGTTTCTGATGATAGCAGTGCAAATTTCTCCTCTCCTCAGACTGAGGTCTTTCTGCAGGCTTTTCTCAGCCTGGCCATAAATCCCTTTTCATACTAATTTATTGTGCTGAGCACTGTGAATTCACATGAAGACAGCTTCATAAAAGAACATGCAACCACTCTTATGCCTGCAATGGCATAAACAAGATTTACTGTAAACAAGGATGAAGGCTGCAGGCACAAAACCAGTGGGAAGTCAGGTCTCGTGACAAAATCAGTACAATGACAGCCACTCTGAAATTTGTCTATTCTAGCAAAATGATGAGGTAACCTGAAAGTCTCCATGACAACACAGCCCAACCTTGCATTACAAGATGCTTATGCAAGAAAGCATCTAAAAGTAAAGTGCCTGGGAAAGCCTTGCAACACACCAACCCCACAGGGTTTCAGCTGCTTCCCCTACCTCATTCAAATTATTTTCCATGTGTTTGGGTTGTGGTTTTTTTTCTTTTCTGAAACTTCAGATAAGAAAGGAATTTTTTGCAGTCTTTGATTACATGGTTGCTTGCTATTTTAAATTGAAAGGGCATGCACAAAAATGTTGAATAACATAGAATCATCATAGAATGGTTTGGGTTGGAAGGAACCTTGAGGATCATCTGGTTCCAAACCCCTGCCAGGGGCAGGGATGACACTCAGCAGATCAGGCTGCTCAGGGTCCCACCCAACCTGGCCCTGAACACTTCCAGGGACGGGGCATCCACAGCTTCTCTGCACAACCTGTGCCAGGGCCTTGTTATCCTCACACCAAAGAACTTTCTCCTAACACCTAACCCAAACCTGTCCTCTTCTAGTTTTAAACCAGCCTCCCTTGTCCTATCACTATCTGCCTGTGTCAAAAATCATTCTCCCTCCTTTTTGTAAGCCCCTTTTAGGACTGGAACACAACAGATTTTACTCCTGCCAGAGTATTAAAACCTCACATCTTAATGCATTTTTGTTTTTCCAGAAGAGCTGTGTTGGTTGTCAGTCCCCACAGCAGTGGACAGCAGAGCACTGTTCTTCTGAGTGTATGCAATCTAAAATGTGAACAATCAAATTTAGATAGAATTTCCTTTAATACAAGATTCTCCTATGGCAAAACAGGGAGTGCTTTTACATCAGAGGGGTTCTGGCCCATGGCAGGACTCAGCCTTCTACAGAAGATGTCTGATGCCACTGAAGATGCACCAGGCTTCTCTGCTGTCTCCAGCTGGTACTCCCGAGGAGACCAGGGCTCCTACAGGTCTTGTGTCATATCCAGCTCTGCATGAATAACAGAACAATCAACAGCTGAACAATCAACACCAAGTGAGGGGCCTGAGAAATAGTGGTATCTGCCACTACCAGAGGCAATAAATAGTCTTCAGATGCCAGGATTTCATCCCATAAATCTTACGTAGAGCAAATCCTGAATTAAAAAAAAAAAATCAACAAAAAAGCAATAAAAAATTATCCAAGAGTTTAATTTAGATCCCATCCCTTGGAAGCTCCTGGACCTTTCCAATGCCAGGGTCCATTCTGCTGATTTCAGTGCTACAGGGAAATGGCAGAGGGTCTGAAAGAAGTGCAGGAATTTGGAGCTTGAATCAGTCTCTTTTCCTACAGGCTGGCTGAGTTTCCCAGCAGAGCCTTCCACCAGGATCACAGAAACACAGGGGGAGCAGAATATTAAAAGATGTCTTATTAAGTGAACATGACTGGAGAATTATCCTGCAAACAAATAAGCCAGGCAGGGATTATTTGAGCTTTAATACAATCTTCTATCAGAGCTGAGCAGTCCCCAATCAAACTAAGTATGGAAAATAGTACTTAATGAATCTGTAAATAAATATCAGCAGGAGAGATGGCAGGGCTAAAGAATACCTTATCAGGGAAGGGCTGAACTCCAGAGGAGAGTTAAAAGGAGCAGGGCATGATGAGAACTGCTGGAGCATCCCAGCTCCCTAATGGATATCCCAAACACCAGGAAGGCACCCACAACCTTCCTTCAGTAGCTCCTACCATGCCCCTTCATCTCTGGCAGTTTCTATGGAGTGTAACACCAGTAAGCATTCAAAACATTCATCAATTCAAACATGCTTTGAAGTGTCTTCTTTCACACACATTTCACTGTGTTCAAACCACCACAGACACCCCAGCAAGTTCTCCCTGACACTGCCTGTGATTAGAAGGGTGTGAGCCAAGTCCTGCAAACAAGAGCTGTGCACATTGAAGGGAATGTGGGAAAAGTTACCTGAGCTCACAGCAGCAAGGAGGTCACCCAGAATAAGCAAACCTCCCAACTCCAGCCAGGCCAGATAAAGGAAATGCAAAAGCTCTACAGAGGCCAGAACTTCAGGTGAGTCAAACAGGATTTAAAGTTTATTCATTCTGCTGCAGGGGAAGGTGAGCAGATGCTTTCCCTGGGAGCAGAGTTGGTCATCCTTCTCTTGTGGGACAGCCCTCCACAATAAAAAACATTTTAATGGTCTGTTTTGGATCCCACCCATCCCTCTGGCCACATCCTGTTCCTCTGTGAGCACTGGTGACACAACCAGCCTGCTCAACCCTCTGAGTACCTGCCCACAAATCTGTTCCTTCTGGAAATGATTCTGCCATGGCTGCCCCAGCGTCACTCCGGAAATTCAAATGAGCCATACAAAAACACCTTAAAAAGTCTGAACAGCCAAGACAACCAACCTACACTTCCACAAGCTGCATCATTATTCCTCCCTTAGCTTTTCACTACAACAGTCTACCACCACAGCAATCCTCCTTCTCCAGCTACTCTCTGGAATAACTTCTGCTACTCCAGAAGCAGCAGACATACAGATAATTTTCCCAGGAAGAGGGAAAAAAAAAAAAAACAACAACCCAAACAAATCTGAACAGTCTCCTATTAGAAAGTCTAATTCCGTTTCTATGATTAGCATAATGCAAGTGTGTACAAACCCACAACTTACAGGGCAACTTTACACAAGCCACTGAGCTGGAAAGTCAAGCAGGGAATCAGCAAATAAACAAACAGATTACTCTTTTCATTTTGTTTGAATAATTTGTTTCAACAAGGCTTTATTACATCACGCCTCATTATGGATACTAATATACCAAGGTCCTCAAGGAAAGCTCATAGACTAACATCCCAATTTCCACATGCAGTACAAAAGAAATAATATTTTGGAAGCTTCATGCAACCCTTATTTATCAGTAAATGTCTTACACTGTTACCTTTGTCTCAAGTAGACAACTGAAACAATAGGATGGTGGGAACACAATGAGGAAGACAACACATAAATGAAGTTACAGATTATATGGTATTTCACCTTTTTGTCAACTTTTGACAGCTGATCTTGACACCTCACTCAAAGAGGAGTCTTCAACTCATTTAAAATACAGGAAGACAATTACCAAAATTTAGCACAATAATGAGCCAATGTCAAGACTGACTGACAGCTTGGAGATTTGAGATGTCTCCTTGCACAGAGAACAATATTGATCTACAACATCTATTTCCAAGCCTTACTTTATCCCTTTATCCTATTCAAATGCAAAATAACTTTTTCCTTTCTGAATCTGTTTTTCTCTATCTTCATCCATTCCTAGTTCAAATAACTTACCGGTTTCAGCAAGCTTGCTCTTCTGGGTGGCGTCTCTTAAAAATAAAAATACCTGCCTTAGGAGGCAGAGTGTTTATAGGAGAAGCTCCACCACAATCTAGATTATGTTAAGTGGTGGGAAGGACCAAGATCCCAAGCATGTGCATGCATATTCATCCACACCCACAGCATCCCTGGCAGCAATAGGTGAGATTGTCCTGCTGCAGGTGGTGGCTCACTCAAAGCATTTCGTTCATGGGCATCAGTTTGATGCTTTGTTTTGTTTCTTCTTCTGAAATCAGATGGGGATAGCAGCTGAATAAAATTTTGTTTTGAGGTAACTACATTTTGGAGTAATGAGATTCTGGTAAAACATATAAAAGACCACAGTGACTGTCAGCCTGAGTTAGATCTGGAAAAATGGCAGTCAGGTGTGTTTGTTGTTTTCTTTTTCTTCTTTCTCTTTTGTGGAACAGAACTATTCTGCTTTCTGTACAGGGGGCTTCTGGTGTCTTTTGTAATTTTTTTTTTTTTTTTTCAACAACATGTAGAAGTTTTGAAGAATAAAACAAGCATCAGGGCTGCTTTTTGCACCTGAATTGGGAGAGCTGCTGTGTTTCCAGAAATCAAAGGGATGTGATACCTTTTGCCAGCTGAAATTCTTTCTAATTCAGAAATCTTCTGTTTAGGGATAAAAATAGCACCGCAGTGACAGGGCTGCGTCCAGCCCTGAAACAAGCCAGACCTGGCAAGAACCTGCAGGTGTTAATGAGGTGATGTGCAAACACCGATGCTATCAGCTGCTCTGCTCCCCGGCAATGTGACTTTTCCTCTTGCCCTCTGCACAGAACCACGCAAGCATCCCGTGTCAGGACTTGCCATTTGTTTTATTTCCCCTGCATTTTCCAATGTCAGGTGCTGAGCTTTTCCTTTCTGCTCCCTGCTGTGAGGGCAGGTCGTATTTCCAAAGAAATGCATTTCAAACTTTTGTTTCTTTTTTTTTTTTTTTTTTTTTTTAACATTTAGCTCTTTGTTTTTACTCCTGAAACAATTGTCAATTGTTCATATCCCCTCCTCATTATCCCTGTCCTAGCTTTTCAAGTTTCAGTCACATAAACCAATCTGCTTCTGTGCTTTTTATTTTTTTTTTAACAAACAAAAGGACAGAAAAGATAAATTTATCAATTTTTGTCCCTCTGCAGGATTTAATTTCTTTCTTACTGTGCTCTTCTGGATCATTTCAGAGGGTTACCTGTGTGTACTTTCACTGGTTAAAAAAAAAGAATCCTTCTAACTTCTAACATTTATTTACTAATGTGCATTATTACTTGGCTTAACTACCTCTGTTCCCTCTGTGGTGCTACCTTTCTTTTCTTCCAAGTATATTTATAGGCAGTTATCTCCAGCCTAATTTCATTAAGCAAGGTCTCAGACTCCCAATTGTCTCAGTGTATTTGCACATCCTATTCTTCACAGCCCTGTAATTGAGGGCTGAAGCATGGCTCTCCAGCCATCCTGACACCTGGGAAGAGTGTGGAAGAGCCCTCCCTTTTTAGGGAAGCAGCTGTACAGGCTCCTTCTCGTGTTTTTCATCCTCCAGCAGGCACAGCCCAGACCCACAATATCTGCTTCCAAAGGAAAGTACATCACTGGTGCTCTGTATGCCACAGCTGCAGGGCCACAGAAACTCCACTCACAGTCCCAAATCAGCTGCTGACAGATCAATCCTCCAACCCAGAACGGCATCTTTTTATTGGGAATACACCCTCATAGTTTCACCTTCACCTATGTAACAGAGCTTGAATCACAGACTCAGAATCACAGAATGGTTTGGGTTTGAAGGGCCCTCAAGGATCTCCTTGTTCAGCTCCCCTGGCAGGGGCAGGGACACCTTTCATAGACTTTCATAGCTTGTTCAGAGCTCCATCCAGCCTGGCCTGGAGAACTTCCAGGTGTGTGTGAATGAAGTGATGAATTAAACACCTATTTTAAAAGTAATTCCTCTGTCATTGGCTTTACTTAGGATTTTGTCAGTCATGTGGGACTGGAGCTAGGAAGAAAGAAACAATTAAATCATCTGCTCTGCTGAAGATTTTTGGTTGATTTTGGTTTGGGCACTGCTATGGAATGGAGATCTGTGTCAGAGAAGACCCCTACACACAAAAACAACCAGGACACTCCCATTTCTGCTCCTGGAGAAGGTACAGCAAACTGCAGTGAGCAGATGAGAGCTAAAACCTAAATCAGAGACCAGCCCAGCCTCAGTGCTGCTGTCAGTCAGCACCTACATACCTTCCAACCAAATGACCCAGACCAGTGAGAATCATGAAAATCAAAGGAAAGCAGCATGCAAATACGTGCAGTAGCTCATGGCTGAATGTAACAGCAGTTGCTGTTCATGGAAAAAAGATTTTCCATGCAAGTGCTCCATTTTTTTCAAAGGACATTGCAGACTACTCTGAATTCTAACCCCTGAAAGGCTGCAATTTTGTACTTAAGAAAGCAGATGGCTGAGACTGGATGTGGTAAAATAATATCGGATAATGAATGCTCTGGAGAAGATTCCTCCTTTCTCATGTGTCCAGATAGTTGTTCAAAGAAATTAAGAGGTGAAGAATGAAAGGCAGATCAAAGGAGTGTCATTTTTAATTCACCCATGTGATTAAACTGTAATTAATTGCTGTAGGATGGGGATGAGGGCAAAATTGGCAGAATTTTAAATGGGACAGAACATCTACATAGATATCAGAAGCATCCACGGTTATTTTTATTGATGATTAAAAGTTTTAATTAAAATAATTCACCCTGTCAAAATATTAAGAAAGGATGCTAAATCTCATGCTGTAGGGATTAAGAGAATTTCCAAATATTACAGGCTGTGGACAAGTCCCAGCTCACAGAGCTGATTATTCACATCTTTCAATTGTTAATTCTAACATTTCCATTCCTACCCCATGGTTTCAAATGAATAGGGCTGGGCTTCAGCTTCTCTTTCTCTAATTGGAATTTCTGAGCCCCAAACCATACTGTCCTTGTGCCCAGAGTACCCAAGAACTGCATGTCCTCAGGACACATTGCTATTTATTACTTCAAAATACATTTCCATGAGCAATTGTTTCTGCCTATATCTCAGCCTAAAGCCCAGAACAGAAGACAAACTATATCCAATTATTTTCTGTTGGCCTCTCAGATATAAGAATTTCTAGCTTCTCTTTAAAATAGCATCTCTTCAAAACTTCTCACCTTCCTGGTTTCCCATTAGCTTGCTACTGACTTGGTTAAAAAAAAAAAAAAAAAAAGAAATAAAATTCAAAGCAGCTTACCATGGAGACATGACTGTATATAGAACGAGTGTGATGTGTGGGAACAAGGACTCACTGCAGAGATATTTATCTTTTTTGGATCAATTCATGGGAACTCCAGAAGTGGTTTCTGTCTCACAGGTATCTCTGACCAGGTGATGTTAACTTCACTGTACACCTTCATATCCTCAGCTAAATGCTGAGGCTAATGGCTTTAACATTCAGATCAATAATACCTTGAAACAGATTGGAGTCAATTTAGGGCAGGGCAAATTAATATACTGAATCCCTGGGGATCCACCTTGTAGCTCTTCAAAACAGGTTACAGCACAGGCTTTGTACACAGCCTGGCTTGATCCTGCTGCTCTGATTCTGGGGACTTTGCTCCCAGGCTACACAGAACAAACCTCCTCCCTCTTTAATTTGACTCCTTGGGGTGCCAATTAGCACAGGGTGATAGGCACACCACTATGGTGAGAAATCAATTGTGTGCCCACAGGTAGAGATGAAACTCATTTCCTGCTAGGACAAAAAAGAAAAAAAAAATTCATGCAACTTTGTTGCTGCAGAAATTAGAACCCTCAGTGAAACCGCACAAACTTGAACACAGCTAACTTTAGTTCTTGAACTTTAAGCGGATTCATTTTCTAGCTGCTATTAGATTAAGCATTATAAAGATCAAACTGTATTTTCAAGTGGAATGCTTTTTAGTAGGTCTGGTTAATAAGTTTTGTCATTTTCTCCTGCATATCTTGTGGATTTGAGCTCCAGCAGAAGCAAGTAAGAGACGGCTAACAGCATATTTATCACTGACATTGTGGTGTGGGGGAATGCAGGAGGTTACACTGCAGCACTAGGAATTGCTCCAGAATGACTCTTGGACCACACATGGCTTTCTCTTGTTTACCTTGTCAGTTTTTCTCTTTAAAATTGTCACCTGCAGTTGAATCACCCATCATGAGTTACACAGGATCCATTTAGATGGCTAAGGTGTGCCCAACACATGATTTGCCCACCACATGATTAACCAGGAGCTGTTGCTACCATCATCCAGCTGTATTTTCCAACAGCTAATTCCTTCCTCCTGCAGGAGCTCACCATCCCAAAACCATCTCTGATGCCTTTGTTTTGCCCATGAGGATTAGAAGTACTGTTACCTCTGTGCTGCAGGTGCAGCCATGTGTATTTACACACAAACTGCAAATGCCAGAAACCTCCTGCAGACTCATCTGAAAGCAACACTGATTTGACCTTTCCTAGTTGGGCTGAACAGACCAGGTGTTTCCTTCCAGCTACCCACATATTCCAGTGTTTTGCTGGACATAAGATAAATATAATTCCCAGCAACATGCTCTGTGCTTGCATGTGCTGTACTGTGAGCCAACAGGATTTCAGGATGAGAGCCCTCAAAACCACAAGCTGCAAATTCCTTCTTTTGCTCCTATTTTATCCATGATGCCCCAGAAATAAGAGATGAAGCTCCAGGCTCTTAAGTCACTGCATCCTTTGTGTCCTGTGTACAGTTTTTTGCTTTGAAGGGTGACTAGCTGAAAGTGTAAATGATATCTAACCTAGGGAGGACACAAAAGTTAGTAATTCCCTTTCCAATGTTACCAGAGAGGTTTTCCTGGAGAAAAACACAAGGGAGACAGGAGCACTTCAAACTATTTTCTGTATCCAGACTCCTTACAAAGAATAGCTGGAGCAGCCACAGTGATTTCTTTCATTCAAAAATTCAGTGAATAAACTGTTCACAATCACATGGCCGACTCTGAAGATTAGTTCCCTTGCCCTCCTTCTGTTGATCTTAACCCACATTTCCTCTCCTCAATCTGCCCAGAGGGTTTTTTGTTCCATGAAATGCTGAGAGCAGCTTTGGAAGTTGAGTTGAAGTTGGAATTTTGGAGACAGAGTCTAAAAAACATTATATAAACCCAGTGACTACACAGAACACCCTCCACCTTCCCTCAACACTTCCTTAATTTATATTTTCTCCCTTAGGTGCTCAGTGAAACAGAGAATGAAAAGTTTTTCCTTCTTTGTCCCAAGGGGAGTTTTACCATTAAGCAAAATGATCACACTCATTCTCTTTTAACCTTAGAATTTATCACTACTTAAATACAAGTGAAACTGCTTCAGTAAACTACAGGAGGGGAGCTACTCCACAGTGCTTTTGTGAGCAATACCAGGTGCTAAGCTCTTTGCCTCAGATTTGGAGTTCTGATTCTATGTTCCCTTTAGGCAGAAGAAGGAGTTAATCTCTCAAACCTATACCTACTGATGTGTTGGATGAAAAGGTGTTATAACATCTCTATGTGTCCTGCTCCAGGACAGATCTGTAAGGGACACTCCAAGCCTTTCCACCAGACTCAGAGATACAGGGAGATGATCACCATGAGAGATTGCTGATTTGGTTAAACATTTAAGGAAATCAGGATTTGCAAACCTGGGACACTTCTAAACAAGTGAAGTGTTCAAGAGAAGAGCAGTGAGTGCCTTAGGAATTTATCTCCTGGAACTCAGGATCTGCAGCCTTGGTACTTCCAGAGTAAGGCAGATGAGCAGAGATTACTGAGCAGGCACACCAAAGAAAGCAGGTAGCAAGGTTTACTCACCAAAGTCCTTCTGTTCCCTTGTCTCTGTTCACCATTAGTTTTCCAGAGCTGGACTTTCTGCCTTTGTGGTTTATTTCAAGTAGCCATATGTTGTTAACAGAAATAGTTCTCTGCACTAGTTGCCTTATATCTGAGGAATGTGAAAATACTGTTCTACCATGAAGAACAACTAATGCTACTGCCCATTTGATGTGGTATTTAGTGGCTGGTTATTCCATGTGACTGTCCTGGGAAAGTGGGAATGAAAGCAGCTTCTCAGCTGTGCACCAGAAAAGCTGGATATGGTGTTAGCAAGTATGCTTTACTGAGGTTTATCCCACAAGGCTGATTATCATTCTTTTTCTCATAATGATCCCAGCTAAACTTGTGATCTAACATTGATCAGATTGTTCTCTCCATCCTGCCTCTGACGCAGAACTGCACTCAGCTGTTGTTACTTAGGGTGGTTACCTTTTAATTTTAGGCAGGAGGAAAATTCTTCTTTCCATATATGTTATTTTTTTTTTTTTTAACAAAACTGTCTCAAATGGTATTTTCACTACCTTGGCTGTGCACACAGGTAAAAACCTCCCTCTCTTCATCTCATTTCTGCTCTTTGGCTGCCACAGGTTTCCTTTTGCATTTACATCCTGCTGCAGCTAATCTGGGCACATTGCTCTCATTGAGCTCCCTTTGATCGTTTAATCTTCCTCTACACACCAGAAACAAGATCTTTTAAGCAGACTGATAATTTATGCCCCATCCCATTTAACTGTCTCATTAACATCTCAAAACCAAAACAGTTTCTGTGGTCCTGCCCCCAGATTTAACAACTAAGGCTCTGACCAAAGCTCAGTGCTGCTCCCAGATTTCCTGCAGGTGATGGCATCCACCTCTTGCTCTGCCAGGATGAGCAGGATGCTGCCAGGATGAGCAGGATGCTGCCAGAGCAGGGATCCAGCTTTGCTGCTCCTCAGTGGTGCCATCACATCCCATTCAAACACTGGTAGAGTTGTAATCACATAGGGGTTGGTAATCACAATTTATCTAACTCACCTGCTCCTACCACCAAAGAGATAAAGCAAAATGTTTTGTTTCAAAGGTTGCCAGTCTCATTATGTTTTTTTTTTTTTCCTTTTATAAGTTCCTCCAGTGACTCCATTTGCATTAGAAAATATGTGATTTTAAGAACCTGACTGGATATCTGTGAGCTATTTGAGTAACTTTTATATGAAGGCTTGAAATGAGCAAACTTTGCCTTCTTTGTCAGATGAATATTTCCAATTCACAGCCGATGTCTTTGTATCTGGGATTAATATGTGAACTCTGAAGAAATATTACCCAGAGTAATACTGAGGTCCAGGCTCTATCCAACAAGTAGAAAAACATGGATCTATTCTCTCTCCAAGGAGCCTATGCAGCCAGTGGGGAGAGCCAGGCTCCTCCAGACCTCAGGATGAGATGAATTCCTCAAAAGAAGGTTCTGTCTGTCTGTAGAAGAAACATTTGCCAATCAGACACGTGCAGTGGTTTCAGGTAAGTATCTGAAATCCAGCAGTATGACTTTGGACTTTCAAGAGAGTCATTAATTTTTACAGTTGAGATTTAAGGATATAAACTTCTGTAAATTCACAAACCATAATAAAATTCTATTTTGTATATAACCATTTGTGATTTCCTCCTTTTCTCCTCAGCAGGAAGCTTTTACACTGGAATGCCTGCAAAAACTTTTTTTCCCCCTCACTTTCCCTTCTTTTATGTATTTTTGTTTCAGGTATCACGAACAAACTTTGAATTAATTATTTTTTCCAGAGTTTCACTCTAAAATCCATTTAATATGCAGTGCACACCTTTAAAAGGCACTTCAGGGATGTCTTTTTGCTTTGCTGTTACACCTTCATAGTGTTGAATAAATCAATAAAGATTTCCTTTGTTGGTGTTCATGTTAAACTTCCTGCATGATTACACCTAAAAGGGAAAGAAATGCTTCCAGGGGAAGCAATGTGCTATGGCCTCAGATTTACAGCTGGGGCTTCTTCCCAGGGCTAGCAATTTTTGTAGGCTGTTTTCACTGTTTTTCAGCGAAAAAGATGATTGCAGATATAAACAAGTGATGTGAAGAAATAGCACATGGATGATTTTCCTCACTCCAGTGCATCCTATTGAGATAGAAATTAATGAATAAGTGAGGTCATGGTTTAAATATGGTTCAGATTAGTCATGAACTAAATCTGTTCCTAATAAAAACTTCCCAGCAGCCTGTGTAAAAGATACCTGATGTTCACCCAGACCTCCTAAAGAGGCCTAATTATCACCTTTTCTTGTTTTGTTTTTTTCATTATAGGTAGGAAGAAGGACTGCTTCTTCTGAGCATACACTTCCCCTGTCATGACAGCTGATGTGCTGTAACCACCCTGTAACAGAGCAGGGCTTGTCAATGCCTCTTAGGGATGTGAATTGCCACAGAATTAGTGCAAAAGACCACAAAAACAAAGTTCCCATCTTTGGCTGAACCTGAAATAACTGTTGCTGTTAATTCTTGAACTTTAGGTAGATTCATTTTCTAGCTGCTATTAGATTAAACATTATAAAGATGGAACTTTATTTTCAAGTGGAATGCTTTTTAATAGGTCTGGTTAATTAGTTTTGTCATTTTCTACTGCATATCTTGTGGATTTGAGCCTACTACCATCATTTTCATTGTAGATATCCCTGAAATATTTCAGTATTGAGTTGCTACCATGGAAAAAGAAAAATTATTACTTCCTTGGAGTGTTACTTTGTTTTGTGCTTTTTCCTCTGTGTTAACCTGCTTGGTCTGTGTGCTGCTTTTGAGAGGGAGATTGGGGCTAGGGGAGAACAAATGGACTTGTGTTTTCTCAGATCCACTCTCTTTCTTTGATACAGCCTTATTCCCTGGCCTAATAAATGCCTTCTGCTGAGTTCTATTTGCTGCAGCATTCTGCTCTTCTGTGTTACAGAAAATTTCCAAGCAGAAGGGAAGGTGGTGCATCCAGTCTGGTTAGGAGACCCCTAGAGGAGCCAAGCCAAGGGGAGGATGAGGACAGAGAAGACAGTGGGACTGGGACAGAGTTCCTTCAATCAAACAATCTCAGCTGACACCAGAGAGTGGTAACAGACCTGGGGAAGGAGAACAAGATTGATGAGGAGCAACTGAGGGAGCTGGGGGTGTTTATTTTGGAGAAAAACAGGCTCAGGATGGATTTTCTTGCTCTCTCAAACCAACTGAAAGGAGGTTGTAACCAGTGGTTGGCTCTTATCCCAAATAACAATCAATAGAACAAGAGGAAACAGCCTCAAGTTGCACCAGGGGAGGTTTGGATTGGATATTAGGGAAAATTTCTTCACCAAAAAGTTGTCAAGCTCTGGGACAAGCTCTCTATGGAAATAGTGGAACCACCAACCCTCAAGATATTTAAAAGCTGTATAGATGTGGTCCTTGGGGACGTGGTTTAGTTTTTGAATTGGCAGTGCTGGGTCAATAGTTGAACTCAGTGATCTTAAATGTCCTTTTCAAGCTAAGTGATTCCATGATTTGATGTACATTAAATTCAGTGGGGCTGCTCCAGACCAGCAACAGATTTTAATCAGGCTGTCACAGTGTTGAGTACAGGCTCCAGTTGCAGCCAGCTGTACACCTGAATTGTTCCAATGAAGCTGCTGAGAGCTGATGTTTGAGCAGGGTCCATCTTCACTCTGCTCACAGCTGTCATTGGCATCTCCAGGCTTGCTCACAGCATACCCACAGTCCCAGGCTTGTGAAACTAATCACATGCTAATCAACACTGCTCTGTGCATGTTGTTTGGCGTGCCTGGCAGGGCTATGTATTTGAAAAAGCAACATGTTAGGAGAAGGAAAACACCTTATGTAACTTCTTCTGATGTTCAACTGGTACCTGCTTCAAAGAATGTAGAGAGCTGAATGCTTCTGTCTGCAACATCCAATTTATGAAAGGATAGTTTTGACCTAATCTTGCTAATGATGGCTGCCATGGCAATGTTTTGCTCAGAGTCAAAGAAATTAAAGTAGAAAAGTTTTAAAATAACTTGAAACAAAGCAGCATCCATAGCACAGGTGGCAAAAGGCCTGCAAGGCATGAAATGGAGAGGAAGTGAAAAGAGACTTAGCTCACACAGTTTAAATGCAGGGTAGGTGAGGTAGAGGGAAAATGAAAATCTGAGACAATTGTTCAAGTGAAAATTAGATAAGGGCCAGAGCAATCTGTTCCAGACTGCCCTGAAATATATTCCAGAAAGTTTTTGCCTTATATTTGGTGAGGACACTTTGATAAAAAGGATAATTTTCCACTGAAAGCCATTTAATCATCAAAAGGCACCCAACAAAACTCCCAGGCTACTCTTGGTTCTGAGTGTGCTGTTCCTATTGCTGAGCACTCAAAGGATTTAGCAAATGTCATCAACAGAATTGTGTAGGATCAATCCCTCAAGAAAGCAAGTGCTTATAGTGAGAATGAAAACATCCAACTCTTAGCCAACACCAGGAATATCTCTGGTCTTCCACAGCTGGAAGTATGGAAACTTTATCAGATTGAAGCTGAAGGTTTTGGACTAGTAAAATACCCATCTCCCCCAATATGAAGACCAAAGCAATACATTAAACATACAAGATGTCTTCTTTAGACATTATGACCCATGTAAGGAGATCAAGGTGAAAAACCCACCTTCAGAGGGGAAAAATGAAGTTCTAGGAGGCTGTGGTTGGTGAGATAGAAAAGGTCCTCTAGTTTCAGCTGCTAACACTGTTAATGAGATTTCCTTTGGAAACTCTTATTATACATAGATTTATTTACAGGAAACTGTGAACTCAAATGATTTAAGAAGGTCTCAAGCTGGAACAGGTGGAAAACTTGCTGCCTCTTCCCTGCTGAGACAGATCAAAGGGAAAGGCTCAGCACCTGGCAGAGGGAGTGGCTAAGAGATGCCAATCTTGTGTTCTCAGATTTTTTATGTTTCTGTTTTCTCTGTGCAGCAGAGGCATTAAAGAATGAGTCAGAAATAGGAAAGAAATGCAGTGGGAAGCCTGGTCCCTGCACTGATGGATGCAGCTGAGCTGTAGCACAGGGATCTCCTTGTTCCCAGGGAGGGAACATGCTTCCTCTTTAAATGCTTCTAATTATGCTCTAATTACTGTACCTGGAGGAAATCCTTTAGATGCTTTGCACTGAGGTGTCACCTGTAAATGCTGATGAACAGCTACAAGTTGTTGTCAGTCTAGGCTGCCCATGAAAAAGTCACCAGCCAGCTCAGTGCCATCACTTTAACAGCCCCTTGGTTTCCTTCATGGACTTTTCTTTGTTCTGCAGTTTATGGCCAGTCTAGACACAGGATTAGACCAGCATCTTCCTCTGAGAGGTTGTGGCAGACTCAGGTGCTTCATACAGGGGTCTGCAAATAGGGTAAGACTGGTGAGGCCCTGGCTCAGGCTGCCTGGAAAAGCTGTGGATGCCCCATCCCTGGAAGTGTTCAGGCTGGATGAGGTTTTTACCAGCCTCATCTACTGGAAGTTGTCCCTGCCCATGGCAGGGGGTTGGAATGAGGTGATCTTTATGGTCCCTTCCAACCCAAGCGCCTCCATGATTCTGTGGTGATACACTGAGCATGAGTTTAAATGGATGATAGCTGAATTTGGGGGTTCATCTTTTGGGACAGCTGAATTTGTGGGACATCACCTGGTCTGGCACCTTTCCCACAGAGGTGGTCATTTGGGTTAAGATGGAGACCAATCAAGTAGAAACTGTAAAGTTCAAGTGCTCATCATGAATCCTGAGTCCCCTGGCTCTCTGCCATGGGAGCTTTGTTGCTCAATTTTTACTCCCATTAACAAGACTACAAGATACTACAAATGTGTGAGACATGTCAGTTGTAGGTAGGACATTCTCTTGAGAAGTCCTAATGTTTGATGAAAAATCCTGAATCAGGCAATTTTTCACCCAGTTTGCTGCCACATGTATGGAAGATATGAAATCACAGCAGGGCTTATTGACTCAGTGCAGTATATGTTAAGTGGCTTTGATTTGGGAAAAGGAGGAGCTAGGATGAAGACATATCCTGAGGTCAGTGCTGTAGCACTAATGGTACAGAATCAGTTCTAAACCAACCCTCCAATCCTTGATTTATCCACTGGAGAACATGTGATACAATCATTTGTCTGTGAAAAAAAAAAAAAATCATAAGTGTCAAAAATTAGTTCTCACGTTGCTGTGGGACTTGTGTCTAGTATGAGCCCTTAGATTTTTATTTGCATGGCAAAGAGACACAGGATATGTGTAGGTGGAATATCCATGGATGTTCTGGTTTTTCAGGAACATGTTTTTGCTTCTGGAAGACCTGGTATGGCTCCTGTTAAATCACAAGGATTCATCAATGCTAAAACGTTCCATTTGGCAAGGAACACTGGAAGACTGTCATGCTGGAGACCTGGAGGAGCAACTTTCTAGGTGTTTTCAGCTAAGTGTACCTACAAACATGATTAAATCTATTTGCTGAAGGCCTAGGGACATCTGATTGGTGTAGCACTGAAAATACTCTCTAGTTCAGCCACAGGTTGTGTAACTGAATGCTTACAGAAACAATGTCTTGAAGATAGGAAGTGAACATACAATGAAATACTGGATTTATTTATTTATTTATTTACTTAAAACTAGTTATGCAGAGTCCAGTGCAAAAATGTTCATTAAAAGCAGAGCACAGTCCTGGCATCATTACTGTTCTTTCATTTGTGAGAAGAACAGTGCCTGTACCATTCAATAGAAATTACCATATCAAACAGATAATTTTTCAGTCTTCAGAATACTTCTGTCAATGTAGGTTTTGTTCAGATATTAAAATATTTAAACCATCTCTAAGTGTCACTGGGAAGATTTTCCTGCCCACTGAAGGTCTACAGTGAATGGATCCTAAGGAAGAGATGGTGAGGATGCACTGTGCTGTGCACACACCATTGCAGGTTGCACCACCCTCCCCAATCCCTCACTAGGAAACCCCCCTTTTTCTACACCAGAGGTGAAAAGAAGACCTAAAACCTTCCCAGAAATCAACCTCTTTTTATATCTCCAGACACCCATTCAGCAGCACCACCACGGACCTGATTCTGGGAACACACAAAGAGGCAGAAAAATCCAAATGAGGACAATCACTGGGCAGTTCAGCCTTCAGAAATAGAAAAACAATCTAACATCATGTTTTTAAAGAGGAAGGGAAGCAGAAAGTCACACACAGGTCATCTTACAGTGCACCAGAACCTCTGGCTGGTCAGTATGCACAACACCAACAGTGTCTGCAGAGCACTGAGCCACAACGAACACCCTTCCACAGAGACAACAAAACTCTGCAGCATTCATATAAAACCGTGTGTAAACAGAACGACCTGGGAAGTCAGGGGAGGGCATGAAGCAGGAAGACAGAGAGCAGCAATAATTGGTTTAATCCACCCAAGGACTGGGCTGCCAGTTGGCACTGCTGGCACTCGGGGCATTATCTGTCAGCGCCCGGCGGATTAAGCAGCAGAGCTCAGAGATTGCTTTCTGCTGTGGGAGGCAGTTTCACACTGATGAAGGGCATTTACTTTGAAGCAAAAACCTTGCTGTGTACTCTGTGTTTTTGTTGAAACAACAACAAAGTGGCTTCAGATATACTCCAGGGTAGCTGACAACAGAGTTTGACCTGACTTCAACAAAACTACATCTTATTAAAAGGGGAAGGGATGATATTCACAAGGAGGGAGAGCTCACTGTGCCTGTGTTTGTACAGCTTTTAAGGCAAGAGGGTTCCTTATCCATGACCAGGGCTCCTGGGCATAACAAAATACTAATTATAAAATCCATCTACATGACAATACAAGTCTAAAAACATAAGCTGAAGCCCTTCTCAGTAACTTTCTCACATTTGGAATGAACAATAGACAGTCTGAAACAGAAAATTGTAAAAGTATCTGAAGTCAAATTTTGGTTAAATGCTACAGGGCTTGCAGAAATATTAGGTAAGATTTACTGTAATTCAGCAAAATAATTGCTTGTGATTTGTTGTGTTGTAACAATTAGTTAATGAAATGAATTGATTTCTTTTCAAAAGACTAAGAAAGAAATGTAGATTGGCTAGAGATTCACTCTGGGTGTAAACCTGATGGAGAGATGAGTGGATGAGTTGCTCAGAGCTGTGCTTTTCCCCAGCCTCTGATGTGATACAAGACCCTGCATAGGATCCTTGCCAGCTGGGAGCACCATGTGTTGTGTGGCTATAGAGAGGGTGCAAGAGCTTTTGTCAAGACTTTTTAATGTTTTGTTGTTGATGATCTTTTTTCTGTTTTGCTTTTAATGAAAACCACAATTCTGAAAGTTATTTTCTCCTCCATCTGTCCCTTATTTTATGAAGAAATGAGGTTATGACATAAATATTCTCAAGTTTAGGAATTTGTTTCTGTTTATGTTATAAAAGGGCATCATTTGAGCCTTATTTTGCTTTTCTTGTGGGGAAAAAAAAAACATCAAACTGTTCCTATCCTTCTATATAGAAAGTAATTTCCTTCAGTAAAAATAGTCCTCTGCTACTGGCTCTGTTTTAATCTGCTTTGCTGCCTGCCCACTCCAACTCTTTCTTTTCAGTCTGATGTCTCTTGGGATCTGGGGTCCTTGGACTTTGCCCTCAGATTTATTGGCTTGCAGCCCTCCATTGTTGGCTTTAGGCAGAATCTCCTTTCCTTCATTGTGGTCCCTGCACAAAAAGCAGCCCTGAAACAAGCCACAGGCTTTCTGTTGTCATCACTCATTCTCTGTCAACACCTTCTGCTGTCAACACCCTTTATCTCCAGTTTTCCAGAGATAGGAGGAATGGGATTGAATTCCAGATTCAAGTACCTACATATAGATGTCAGCATGTAGGTGTCCAACTTTCCCTGAAGTCAGCAGAGATTTGGCCAATCAGTCAATCAAGCCTAGAGAACAGTTCCTCTCTCCTCTAGGTCTATCTGTGCAGGTTAACACTTACCTGATGAACTTCACCCAACTGATGTGGATGGTGACACTGAGGAACACTTCGATTCCTGTGATAATCCTGTGATAAGGTCAGAAAGTCCTGCTCAGTGTGTGGGAGCTGCAGGTGCTACCCAAATTATGGTGGTGCTGGGAGAGCTCCCATGTCTTGGGAGCTTTTTGCTTCTGCCATGTTTTCCAAAATTTACAAACTTGGGTATCTGTTTCCAGCCAGCCAAAAGACTCATCAGTGGCATTAATATTAACAACTGGATTTTCAGGTTCTCTGTGCATTAGAGCCTCTTGAGGAAGTGAAATAGGTTGGCATCTTTCTTTCACATGGAGAAAAAAAAAAATCTTTCTTTGCTTCTCAGGTTTCAGAATGACTGAAATAGTAAAACACACAGAGACACATACACACCCTTCAGTTTTAGGCACACACCCAGCATAAAAATTCAGCCAGGATAATTAAACTTTGGCAAAGTTACAAGTAACAGAAATGAGGACAAGTCTTGCATAATCTTAACCCTATCTGGCTAGACTAGCTCAGTTATGATGATAAAAACTTTCCTTCAATCAACCACACACAGTTCTTCCTCCTCTTTGTTTTCACTGATTTCTCAAGGAGAGAGAAGGTCTTTGTTCTTATCCCTTATTGTTGAAAACAAAAAAATGGCTTTTCTTGCCTAAAGGAATTAAAAGTCAGTCATCTCTCTGCTCTGCCACTGTAATTCCACTCATTCCATCTGACCTCCTCTTAGGTTACACTTGTGTGACTCACATGACTGCTTCTCAAATCCTTGCCTCTTTCAGAGATTTCCATGGATCTGTATTGGTTTCTTTTCTGCTTGTGCTTCCCCATCACCTGTGCAAATGTAGTTACCTAGATTTTTTTTTTCATGCTCTACATTGATAATATCTTTTTAGCTCAACAACCACTGTTCTGTTCTGTTCCCACAGCTTTCCAATGCAATCCCAGAACCCATCTTCTAAATGCCAGTGCACAGATACCAATAAAAGACAAGAAAGACATGTACAACTAATGGCTACAAGCAGATCTTAGCAAAAGTTTCAGCTAAGACATTCCAGCCATCAAAAATGTGTTATTCTCCCTATTAATCCCTAGGTCAAAACACAGCTTCCTAACCTTTGCAATTAAAATGCAGCCAGACCTGATAATGAATCACTGGATCTCTCTACAGAAACTAATCACCTCTCACAGAGCATCTCTTCTCATTGACATTCCCCTTGGCTCAGGAGTGACTCACCAGCTGCTGAGCTATGAACTTTGAAATGTTTACTTTCACACTGAACATTGTGGCCTCTGTTACAAATGAAGAGTGAGGACAAGGCAGAGAGACCAAGCACTCCATGCCAGAAATCTCACCCTCAAACATCACGACAATCTGACAGTTAAAACCATTTTAAAGTTTTTGAAAACCATTATTGATTAACCATTTTCAAGTCTCCTATATGTGGAAATAAACTAAGAGATGCTACTCTGCTCTGCCCATAGGAGCTTATAATCAAAGTCAAAATCAGCAAAGATTTCTGCTTTTGCCTCAGTTTTCTGCTCTCCAAGTGTGTGTGTGGGACAGAACCTGCTCTGGGCTAAACCTTCTAGCAACAAGTGAGTGATTTATGGTCAGAGACCTCACCTGTAGCTGAAAATACAAAACATGGGGCAAAACAGTGACTGTCATTATTTGTGTCTCCAACAAAAAGGGAGGAAAAGGGAGAAAAATATGCTGGAGTAAAGATGAGTAACGGCCGTTTTGTTTTGATTTATTTCTTGTGGATTTATGGAAGTATTAAATTTAGGCAGCTTTTGAGATGAGAGAAGTGGATGAACTTTTTTATTAAGTCATACACAGACATTTCAAAAATGGTATTCTTTCTAGAGTAGTAGTGATACTTTCTGGAGATAACATTTTAAAGACTGTTTAAATATCCTGTGTGACCACACTTCTCATCTAGTGATTCCAGTCACTTCCAATCCAAACCATTCCATGATTCTGTGTTTTTGGGAAATGTCTGAGATCAGACTGAACTCTTCTCAAGCAGAAACCTGTTTGCTGCAACAGTAGAGTCTGGCTGTAAAATTGCATAAGCTCTGGTCTAAACAGAAATGGCACATCCTGAATCCTACTATCAGCCTCCTCTCCTCCACGAGAGAGGAGGCTGATCACTTGCTGTAGTTCTGAACCTAGACCATTCAGACTGGGAAAACTGAGGGCTCCCAGGCTGGAAAAAAGAGGAGACTTACACCTGAAAAGATTAAATGTTTTTGAGAAGCTGGAGACCTGGAAAGCAGAAGATGAAGATCTTGACTGGAGAAAAGACCCTGAGAGTGGAAGGAGGCCTTGAAGTGGGACAGATGCATGAGGCCAAGTCCAGGGGGACACTCAGGGACCTCACCACTGACTCCCAAGGGTTGTACATGTGAGCACCAGCTCAGTGCAGCCTGGCATGACTTCCTTCCCAAATATCCCAGGCCAGCAGTGACCTCTCTGCAGGGAAGGGAAGATGAATCCTGATGAGTGCAAACACTGTGTGGCCAAGTGCATGTGTGAGTCTGAGATAATGAAGTAGGGTAACAATTTCTGTCTCCATGGTTCTTAAATAGACTCCAGCAACAAGAGACACTACAGATTATGGGACACTTCATCTCACCCTTGGCAAACTCTTACAAGCTTCATATATATCCACCCCTAAAAATGTTACTATGGTTCTATATTTGGAGTTATTTCAACACAAATTAATAGCCCAAAGAAAGATTCCCAAAGAAGTGGACATATTAGATAGAGTGCAAGGCATGTCAAAGATACGCATTCCAAACATTGCTGTGATGATTCTCCTTATTATCCCTCACAGTCTATTCTAAAAGGATCTTGTAATCCATCTCTGGCAGATCTGGACTCCCGTGGGATGTCAGTGACACTCTCTGTGTGTGCTTGCCTGGGGTACAAGGCTTAAGCCTGCAGGGAACATGTCTAGGATCTAACCTGACAGCTCCCATGTCATAAATCATGGACTGATCTGAATGACAGACGCTGGCACAGCTTAATCTCTTTGGGAAAAGGTATTCCCTGTACTGCTAAGGATAGCATGCAAACCCCTGCAATTCTGAGTGGGAAACACTGAAAACTCACATCCTAATTCTTGTCTCAGCTTTGAAAAAGATCCCTACCTCATTGCTTAAGTTTTAGGGCACTTTAAAAAAAAAAAATCTTTTCCCCTAGCAGTCTGACTGGCACACAGGTGCAGTATTGCTTTGCACCCAGGGAAGAACACAGCCTTGTAATGTTATTGTTCTCCAGACCTGTCCAACAGTATTTGGGTACTCTGGGTAAGCACCCCATGGGACAAAGCACAATGCATCTTTATCACTGATTAGAGTCAGGCAGGACCCACAGTCTGAGATGCAGAATGTTGACTTTCTGCTTGGGATCCTTTTCCTCAGCATTATACTTGAATGCATTCAAGTAAAGGGACACACAGCTTTTGGGTACATTACTTTAAATTTTTTTGTTACCTATTGACAAAGCAAAGTATTAAGCTTAACTTTCTGAGAAATTACACATATTTTTCTTCATTATTGGGCTTTATTGCTAGCAGCTCTGAATTTTTGAAATGATGGTTAGTGCTTCGTTCTCTATTGCTCCCCCCAGCAAAAAGCCTCGTGTGCAACCTGCTGCATGGCTGTAAGTGGCTTAAGCTAAAGTCATGATACCAAAGTTTACAGTGTGCTCATAAACCTGAACCATGAAATATTTGCCAACTATAAATAGAAGACTGTCAACCAGATAAAAGCAATCTTTTCTGAAAACACTTTCTGCTGCTCACGGACAGCTTCCACAGTCATTATATAAAAAATAGATAGAAACTGCTGCTGCTAACCAAAGGATTTAAGCTTCTTCAATAACTTGCACACTATCTTACTGACTTGGCTCTTTTTTGTTGTTGTTCTAGAGATGTTGATAAAAACAGTCAGCAGCCAGAAAAATCTGTATAAAATGAGATGCTGCTGTGGGCCAGCATACAGAATCAAGTCTACCCTGAGACTCATTTGATGGGCGAGTGAGCAGCAGCTAAATCAAGCAGCCTGTGTAATGTCATTGCCTTGTCTTCCTCTGTACCTAATTCAGCACATCACTCCTCTCCCTTAGCAAAGACAAGCATCCTGTGACCCTCACTGTGCAGGACTTGTGCTTCACCATGTTACCTGATGACTTTTCAAGCCTTGGTCCAGTAAGCAGAGATTTTAACAGCAATCCCTGCAATTTGGTATCTTCTCTCCACTTGCTGTTTTCTCAAATCCCTTGGCATTAGCCCAGGCAGACAAGTGTGAACATGAATGCTTATTGACCATAGTCTTGTACTAAGTTGATTTTAATTTCTGGAGGCAAGGGTGTGCTTTTTTGTTCAGTTATTGAAGCAGACACAAAATGGCCCAGAATACTTACTGTTGTGATAATTCACCATAAAGGCAGCAAAAAATACTTCTCTATGCAGTTTATTTTTCACATGTGAATGACTGAATTAAATCTGGACCAAGGAGTTTATCAGCCACTCTGCGTCTTCCTTCTGCTCTGTTAACATGGCATGAAGAAAGCATGTGACTGATGTAATTACATTTACTGAGACCTTTGACAGGTCTGTAAGCTGAGGAGGCTGCAATGTATTCATGCCTTGCATTTTCATGGCACTTTTTTCATTTATAAAATTTCTCCACACAAATATGCTGTAGCTCTTGATCCCTGCTGCTATCTCTAGAGTTGTTATTTGTGGGGAGTCTATGAATCCACAATATAATATATACTGAACGCTGCATAAAATTCTCTTGCATCAGAAAAAAAAAAAGCAGTAATACAGAGACACAAGAACACCTGCTGTTATGAAATCTCATTTTCATTTTGGAAACCATTTTGGAAAAGCTATTTGTGTACAGAAGTTAAGCATCCTTCAATAGGTGCAACAGAATCCAGCCTGAAACTCCACTGCCTGGGTCACTGTTGGTTGCACTTTGCCTCATGGACTCAGTGGGAAAGTAAGCAAGGAAGGAGAGAAGACACAAAACAATAATGGAAAAATTGCACCTGGGATTTACTCAGTAAGCATCACTGAAAAGGAAGTGAGTGGGAGGGTTAAAGAGAAAGCCTAAACACAATGAGAGATGTTATTCTGTGAGAAAAATCACTCTTGACCATACAAAATGGCCAGTGACACAGACTGGATTCTGGAATTACTTCACTGCATGGGTGGAACTCAGCTTTTAAAAGCCTGGATGCTACCCTCAAAAAATTCCTTCCTAAAAACCAGTCCTTTCCTCCCAGTGTTCACCATCAAGTTGAACACATCCCCTGAATATTCACCATCACCATCTGGTTGTGAATCATGGCCTCAGACATTGTATGTGCAGCTTTGCAGCACTTGCTTAGTGCATTTCCCAATATATGAGCTTCATCCAATTGTTTATGGATAGATGTTGTGTAGATATTTTATAGTGTTCTAATATAGTGATGGTCCTGCAAAGCTCAGGATGTAAAGCTTTAATGGAAATTGGAAATAACATTCCAACTCTGTCTTTTAAAAAGGAATGCTCTTTGCAGGTATTTAGAGATGTGTACTGAAATTCAAGAGTAAAACAAACATGGAAAGAATTAAATCAATGTCTTTCTCATCCATGATTCATCCACCTTATATAATAGCCAGTACAGCTCACCAGTGAGCAGGGCAGAAAAGATTAATTTCTGTGCTGCAGAATCTGTGTGGGTTTTTGATGGGATTCCCGTAGAGGTAATTTCATGTGAAAATTATAACTGATTCCCAAGTCATACAAACTACAGAGGAAACAAAGTCAGAATGCTAACACTCAGGGTAGGCAGATTTGCACCTATTGAAAACTGGAGTGGAGGGACTTGTGATGTCAAAATTCCCTGTGTTCAGTGCCAGTTTGATACTTCCTAAGAGTTTGTTGAGCAAGAAATCAAGGTCTCTGAATTCTGACTGTATATCAAAGAAATTATTCAGGGAACAATCTGGAAAAGGCAGAAGTATTACTTATCTGCCTCATAGGTTTCTTGAAAATAGAACAGAATATCAAACATTTCCTTTCTAAATCTCACAGTAAAGGTCAAGTGCACTAAATTGCTGCAGTTGTTCAGAAGCAAGTGGAACAAAAGCAGACTTCACTATAGATCAAACTTGCTCTTTCATACCCAATGACTTTGCATCTTTCCCTTTTAGTACTGGGGTCCTTTACCCCATGGAGACTTGTAATTCAGCCCCAAACAGGTTTAGTTTTAATTAATCAATTAGCTCAAAAATTAGTTTATTTTAATTGAAAAATGAACACTATTTTTAGAGCAAGAACTGCTGGAGTGGAGGGGGCTGTAAAAAAGTGAAGGGATTCAGAATTTCTCACTGAGAGGAAAAATTCACATGTTTATATGTTTTACTTTCAAAGGCTGTGGTGAGAAGTAAAACGTCAGCCCTGCTGATTTTCTTTTGCTGTGGATGCAACCGCCTGGCCAGGTAAAAGCACCAAGAAGAGAAAATCTTGTACCTTCCTTAGAATAACTAAACATGCCTGGAAGAGAAAAGTTTTCAAGATGATGTGGAATGGGCAGAGAAGAAACTTGGCCAGGAGGGAGCCGCAGCCTGGGCAGGAGGCAGAAGGTGCCCATGTAAAATTGAAGAATCATAGAATGGTTTGGGTTACTGGCAAATGTCTGACAATTCTGCAATAAAGCATTGTTCTTACTTGAATCTATTTGAGAGGGGACAAGGGAAGATTTTTAAACTGAAAAAGCACATTTGATTTTGAAAATAATTGTAGAACACCTTATGTGGTGTTCTCTAGACAGAAAAATAATTTTGGCTTATGCTTTTTCTACCAGTCTGAAATGCAAGACATTTCCAGTGACAATCTACCTAATTCAAATAAAGCAAATGTTATTTTTCCTGTATAATGTCAGGCCATTATTATCCTTTCTCTCTGAAGGTCTGGCATGAACACAATGACTTCCAGAAGAGTCTATAAAGTGCTTTGAATATTAAAACAGGGCAAAGGACTGGGATCTGTACAGGGCATCTGCCTAATGGCTCTGCTGAATGAGGATGCAGAATCCTAATATATGCATACACATGGAATCATATAACTTATTTTATTTAATAGTTTAGTTCAGTCAGATTATCAAAAGTTTTCTAGGAAACAACCAAAAAATTCCAGCGTGTATGACAGTGCAGAATGTGGCAGAACTGTGCAGAACTAGTCAGGCTGTAGAATACAAAGAACAGAACAAAAAGCTAAAGAAAAATAGCATTTCAAACAGAAAAAGATATACAGAGCATCAGTTTGGCATGGTCCAAACAAGCAATATCATCTAATAAACAAAGAGACAACTGTGAACACAGAACTGGAAATAATAAGCAGGGTCATCAAGTCTAGTCCTTGGAAGAGCAGGCAGCTTTTTGAGAGTCATCAAAAAGAGTCTCCAGAGAAGCTCTGCCTTCTCAGTCCCATATTCCCTTCACAGTTGTGCAAACCCAGACAGCACCAAACAGAAAGGTGAATCAAGGGCATGCCCAAATGAACCTCGTAGTTGAAAAAAAAAACCAACAAACAAACTGAATAAAGAATTATTTAGGTTCATTAGTGCTCTAGGAACCAATCAGTTATTCAGTCTGGGTAAGACCTACTTTAGACCTGAAAAGGAAATTTTGCCAATAGCAAAGTTTAGATACAGAATTATATAGACACAGAACCCTGCTGTTATCACTGTGTGGATGTTTAGAAATAGCTGAAGTTCAACAGTATTTTATGTGTGAAAATGATGCAGGAGCAATCAGTCTGGCATATATTTAAACCATGTGAGATAATTTTTTTCCCCTTTATTCTTTCTGAACATACAGAGCCAATGCAAAGGGACATCCTCCTAACAGGCAGCGCTAGTGTTGAGAACAAAAAGGAATCCTCCTTTCAACTACATCAAAAGAAGATGTCTGAGCCACAGCCTTTTTACAAGTGGAAGGGTGCAGATATCATCCAGTTGACACAGCTGCCCAGGGAACACACACAGACACATGCTGTGAGCTACTGAAGATAGTTACTTCGGGATCAAAACTCTCAGTTTCCTGCTGCCTTCTGAGAAATTTCACGCTACTCAGGCCCATTCTGAGTCTGAGAAATAGGATTAAGGACATCCATTTGAAAATAGGACACAGGAAAAAAAGTCAAGAAGAGCTCCCAGCTAACAGGACAAGACCAAAATGGGTTAGGGACCTTAGACTTGCGTCTTTTGCCCTTCCCAGTCACTGCCTTTTCCCCGAGTCATGACCAGACTGGAGTCCTCTGCACAGCAGCCAAGTAGGCAAATGGAAATTAGTTTTATCCCACATGTTTCTGAGCTGCATCCCCCAAACTGCAAGAGTAGCCCTCCACTCCCACTGTGGGGCTACGCAGAGCACTTCAGGACTGGCCATGACATGGAACAGACCCCACCAAATCCTCCCAGCCTGGATGTGTTTGTGCTTTACTGAGTTTTGCTGCAGTCCTGGTCCCCCACCAGCCCTGAATTTTCCCCCTGAGGCTGAAACAGCAAGTGGCTGTTGCATTAATTTCTTGTTGGGAGATAGGGATGGGAAATGATCCTCACCTGCCTTTGAGACTTGCACAGATTCTGGAACAAATGCACATTTCATAAGCCATTGGAAGATAACAAGTCACAGCTTGAAATGTGAAACCGCTGCTTCATGTAGCAGCAAGGACAAGTAGCCCGTGTGGCTTTGTCAAGAATAAATTGTGTTGAACTGATCTAATATCCACTTTTAGCAATGTAACAGGCCTTAAGAATAAAGGAGAAGGAGCTGTCACAAATCTTACCCCTTTACTAAGGTTTTCAAAAGGGCTGCATGTGGCATTCTCATAAGTGAGCCCCGGCAGCCTGGTCTGGATGAGACTGTGATCGATTGGATGCAAAGCTGGTTTGATAACATATCAGAAAGGTTATCAATGGTGCTTTGTCAGAGTGGAAGGATGCAGAAATGGAGTTCATCCAGGTCTCTTCTGGATACAGTCCTGGCATATGCTTTCATTAATGAATTAGATGATAGAAAAGAAAGTATAGTTATTAAATTTTCAGATGGCATAAGGCTCAGAGACATCGTAAGTGCAGGAGGACAGGGTTTGAATTCAGAATGATTTGGAAGAATTGTATAACATGTCTGGGATGGGAAAGGGGAAGCTGAAGTTCAGCAGGGACAAGTGCAAGGCCACAGACTTCAGCTTACACTATACACAAATACCAAAATGTGTCAATAGCAGCTTTGTAGCAAAGTGTGGAATTGCAGTAGATGACAAAGTGAATTCCTTTGTTAAAAAATAAAAAGAAGAAGAAACAGCCACCACGTAGGAGTGAACAAACAGGGTTATATATTAAAGATGTGCAACAGTCCCGCGTCACCAGAAAGACTTCAGATACCATGTCATTTTCTGTTTTGAATGTGTCAGTTCAATAAAAAGGTGTGCAGCAACAGTCCAGAGGAGAATTACTTGAGATGAAAAGAAACATGGTGAGAGTAGAAAGACTTGCAGGCTCTGTATTTATTTAACTTTAGTAAGTCTTACAAGAAGCTCTTCAACAAGCTTCATGTATTTAAAGGGCTTGTTGCAAACAAAAGTACAATATTCTGTTTCCTAAGTCTCCAGGGAATATGAAACAAAACAAACAAAAAGCAGCTTTCTTTATAATGAGAAGTTTAAGTTTGAATTTTTTAACAGTTAGACTTACAAAGCACTTGGAAGATTTCTTCTTAGACACAGTTTTGTGCTGATGGCCTGACCTCAGCTGGATCAATACCTTTGATGCAGGAGTCAGTGCATCCTGCTGAAAGCAAATCCTCATAAATTTCACGCACCAAAGGACTGGAAGTGGGATCTCACTGGGAATCTCAGCAGCAGAGAGCTCCAGACTGGCTGTGTCTCAAGTCTGGCAATACCCACTGAGTTTCAGTGCAAAATCTCAGTGTGGGTTACTCCATCTGGGCTTTGCTTGTGGCATCAGTCTCTCCCCCTCTTGCTTCCTGAACTGTTCAAAGAAAGTTGTTTGCATGGAAGTGAGAATGGCAACACATTTTATAATTTTCATAGGGTGGCAGAAAAATAAAAAGCTTATTGATGAATGCTGAGATCTATATTAAACATAAGAAATCAATGGCTTGGATATCACATTTATTTAAACACCATTGTCTCTTGGTTCATAGGCAGAACACTCTGGGGAGTCAAAACCCACTTGTTGTACAGCTTAGAGTGATCTTCATTAGATATGCTACTTAGGCTTTCATTGCAGTTTAATGTGCTGAAGGATATGGCACTTGCCCGCGATAGATTGCTTTGTTTCTCCTGTGGTACCATTGCCCAGGTGGAGAGACTGAATGTGGCTCCTCTGGCAGGGAGGAATCATTTGTTTAGTGATTTCTAAACCTGTTGATCCTCTGCATTCCTGTCAGACCTGAGCCTCTTGCACTGACTCAGATGAAGCTGCAGAGCCAGAGGAAGACAGAAGGGCAGGTGGTTTTGGTGGTCTTTAAAAGAACTGGAAAACTGATTGGTGTCAAAGTCCACTCAAGGTGAATTTAGGATCAGCCTTTCACTTGTGAGCTTGGAAATCTGCTGCTGACTCCAACAGGTATGAGGAGAACAACAACTGCTTTAAAATTTTGTTTTGCCAACTCAGAGACTCCATCACTGGCCTCAAGAGCCTTGATCATGAAACTTAGGAACCTTCAACTTTTCAAGTACTGCTCATAGCCATTAAAAATGAAAAAGCTGAATTTCATGTAAAGGAAAGCTGAGGGAGAAATAAGTAAATGCTGAGATCTAATATTTTAGATTTATAGTAGCCATAGATTATAAACATATACTTTAAAGACAGAAGGTGCCTTTGTAAATTTGACTTTGCATAAAACAAGGCAAGTGTTATACAGTCATACCTTCAGGTGAGTAAGACTGTGGGGTTTTCAGATTTCAGGGGGTAGAGAATCTTCTGTATCCTGAGGTGAACTCTCCAGCATTAAAAATATGCAGCTTATCTGTAGTCAGAACTTGTCCAGCTCGAGCTACCAGCCTGTGAAGTGTTATGTACTTGTATGTTAAATTAAAAAGCCCTCTGCCCTTATATATAATATTTCCCCGAATTTCTATTTGGAGCTATTTCCCTCACTGCTTTTACATTTCATTACTGCTCTGCTGCAAGAGTTCAAAGTTTTCCAGTGAAAGTCTTGTGGGGTTCCAGGGGACAATGCCCTCCTAGGCCAGGCTATTTGCAATGCAACACAGGGTAAAGGGAAATGCAGGCACAACTCCCATCAACCCTGAATGACAGGTTTAACAATTCCCCCTCTCCCTCTCTCCCTCCTCCCCCCAACCCCTGAGTATGGATTATATCCATGTCTCTTCACCAGGGGCCTATATCCTAGCAGTTTACTGTTCTCTGATATTAACACTTGAAGTTTTAATGAGCACAAGCAAAGGAGGATGCTTAGAAACAATACATAAAGTACAACAAATACAGGATAAGCAGTCTGAGATTAGATTTTAATGCCATCTTAATGACAACACTGGGATCTGCTTATTGCTCTGCATAACTATTTCATTAACACAGATGCCAGAATACTGCAAAGAATATGAACTATTGGGTTTTCCACTTTGGGAAGTGGGATTTTAGAAGCAATCAGGACAAAGGGAAAGGAAGGGACAACAGACAGCAAGGTGTCAGGACATATCTCAGTAACATATTCAGTCTGCTCAAGCAGCTTGATGACATGGTCAAAGTGCCCTCATTTGCATTAGTTTCACAGAATTTCTCTTGTTCCCAACAGACTAGAGAATTATAATGGCAATATTGCCACTGTTTTTTAAAGATTTTTTTTTTAAACTCACCTTTTAGCTCCATTCACTCCCGGCTATGACAGGTGTATTATTAACAGACACAATCAGGCTTCACAAATTATGTTTGTGGGTTTTGGAGAGAGGATTAGTTAAGCAAAATGTGTGAATACTCATTGGCTAAAACCAAATGTGAAAGCTTCAAATTTCTGTGCAGTCCCCAAGAAGCTGAAATGAGCTTGCCTTTCAGAAATCACCAACCAAGATGCAGAAGGGAAAGGTAGTCAAAATTGGAAATGGAACCTTAAGCCCAAACCCTGTGCAATGTAGAAGAAAACCAGCAACATGGAATCTGAAGGGCTTGATGTGGGACATGAGAAGTTTGTCCCTTTAGCACCTGTGTATAATGATACTCTGAAAGAAATTTGTGTGTTAAACTCAATCCTCTAAAAAGACGACATTTACTAGGATTTAATTCTCACACGTGTCCAAAACCAGGGGGATAACCTTGTCTTCACTTGGGCCCCCCTGCTCATACTGCCTTTAACCTCATGTCCTGAACCAGGCAAGGTTTAGGAAGGCCCAGTGCCTGCACTTATTGAATGGGGTGACAGAAATGGGGAAATAACAGAAATAGTGGGGAAATAAGACCTGTATGAGTCCGGAGAATGCATCAGTGACAGGAACAGGAGCGAGACTACAGTCATTCAACATTTTCAATGTTGCCACCTTGATACAGCCTCTGCCTGAGCTGGCATCAGCTTCAGGAGCTACTTCACACACTGTCCCAAATCTCCTCTGAAAAAACCCTGAATGACAAAAGCCTTGACATTCATTCTCCTCCTCTTTCATCTCCAGTTCTCCATGCTGCCACAGAAAGAGCCAACTGAGCAAGGCACTGCAGTCCCTTTACTCCTTTCTTTCCCATGTCACATGTCTTAGAAATAATCAGCTGCAGGAAAATCGAATGACCTGGTGTGATGTAATTGTGTGCCTGTGACTGCCATGCACTCATTTATCTGTGTGTGATAGCCCACTGATAAAATGAATATGGTTACCATGACACCAAAAAGTCACAGCTGGTTTGAAAAATTCATAGAGGTCAGGGGTAGAGCAATGTAAAAATCAGTTTGTGTTAAGCATATCTGGAGTTGTGCTTCTGTCACCCAGAAAAATTTTCAGCATTGATTCAGATCTCCTTGTGCTGATCTTTGCTATAAGGAGAAGAAAATGACAGGACACAGAACAAGAGAATTAATGGCCTGTGTATCAATCTCTCTGCCTTTCTCCCTTTTTCTCTGAATGCTGTAAGAACATGCTCAGCTCCCACCAGACCTGACTCAGCCCTTCCTTCCAGGAAAGACACAAAACTGCATCTTTCTGTGTGTTGGCCAAAGGAGACATAGGAAACAAAGGAGACAGAGGGCAAAGAAAAGGATTTATAAGGGAATGAGAGGCTTTTGATGACGAGAAAATAATGAAACATAAATGTCAGAGGGAGTAGCCACAGAGAAAACACCCACGAAGAGCAAAGTTAAAGAGAGGTGGGAGGAAAACGTTGATGATAGGGAGAAGAGAGAGCAAAATGAAGCAGAAAGGAGTCTCAGCAAATTTCCATAATGTAACACTGATGAAGCCTTTTATGATTATGACAGGGATTTTCAGAATGTTCCCTTGCAGGAAGTTTGCATACTCATTCTTTAATAGCTCTGAACACTTTCCCAGACTCAATGAAAGTGGAAACTTTTTCTGCTAGTGCTGCTTGCTCTAAATCTGAGCTACCCCTTTGCATCACCAAGCTCCAAGGAGCTGTATATCTGAGGTCTGCTCTGGATGGGCTGGCACATCAAACCCATGTCCATGCTGCCTCCAGAGAGTGTGAGAGCCCTGCCTGTACTCTGCAGAGCCAGCTGATGCTGCTCTTCAGGAGGAATACACTATATCCTGCCAGAGGAATGGAGACATTGTTTGCACAATAGCTTGTGGGACATGGATACAGGTTGTTTTTTATCCAGAGCCAGCCAGAAGCCTGAGATAATTGAACCTGTGTTTAATGTAAAATACCAGGGAAAATGATGAGATTCTGGGCTACCTGAAGCAAAGCCAAATTCACAGGTTAGTATGACCGTAAAAGCTTCCAGAAATCTCAGCTTGCACTTACTTCCAGTCCAGACTCAAGCCTCAACCCAGTGTGCAAACAAAGAGTACAGATTATTGCTATTTACATACCACTTGTTTACTTGACTCTATCCTTTCAGACTTCCTTATTTTCTCAGACTGCATAATTGTCTGCAACATTTCTTGAGATAATTCTATGCAACTATAAATACAAAAAAAATATTACAGTTTTCCCTGTATGAGATTTTAAAAGATGCATACCACTGTTCAATACTTGTTTAAGGAAAAAAAACCAAAAGGCTTCCAGAGAAATCACCTCACAGCAGGGAGGAAGCTTTTGAGCTTCATAGAGTGATTTCACCAGACCTTTCTGTCTGAAACACATTTTGCTTGTGCAGATGATTTGCACAGGATAAATCCATCACAGTCACATCAAGAGGACTGACACCAGTGGTTTAGTCTTTCCAAATTCTATGAAGTGATCAGAAATAGTCTCTGATCCCTTCAGGGCCTCTGCTGCAGACTTCAGGGGGAGGACTCTCTAGTGGATTCCCCTCAAAATTGCATGAGCAGTCATTGTAGCCCCAGTCCAGGTTCACCAGCTCCCCAAAGGCTGCTGGAAGGGACTGTAGGTGGTTGTTTCCCAACCAAAGTGTGTGCAGATTCCTCAGAAGGCAGAAATCCTCAGGAAGGCTCTCCAGTGAGTTAAAGAGCAATAGCAAGGTTTCCAGTTTCTCCAGATGCTGAATGTTGGAGGGGATGGTATCTATTTTGTTGTCACTCACATCCAGAAAGGTGAGGCTCCTCAGCTGGCAGAGGGGTTCAGGCAGCTCAGTGAGGCTATTGTTGGCAAGGTGGAGGCTCTGCAGACTTTGGAGTGCGCCCATCTCTGGGGGCAGCGAGCTCAGGCTGTTGTTGCTCAGAGTGAGCCTCTCCAAGCAGCTCAAAGTGCCAATTTGAGCAGGGATTTTCTTCAAGTTGTTGGAGTCCACATAGAGGCAGGTGAGGTTCCTCAGATGGCCGATCTCCTGGGGCAGCACCTCCATCCTGTACCTCAGGCAGCTCTCTCGTTCTGGGCTCATCTCCAGCACCTGCAGCTGCTCCAAGCCAAAGACCTGTGTGGGAACTGACAGCAACTCTCTGCCAGAGATCTTGAGTTTCTTCTTCCCTTCATATTTTGGATCGTGCTCTGTGAGGTACCTCCAGAGTGGATCAGGACCTGGACAGGCACATCTGGGAGAGGTGACTGCATCCATATCCCACCAGAACAGTGGCTGGTTGGACAGAGACTGTCAGTCACAATTACCTGCATGCTCCACAGGCATCCTCTGAGGTTTTTGGTGGATCAAGGTTTTCTGTCAGCTTTGTGCTCTGCTGGGCAGGTTACCAACACACAGAGTCTTTGAGTTGCTCAGATACATCCCACTGAGTAAACATTTGGTATTCTCACATGATCAGATCCCTCCTGCTCTGCAGAGCACACAAACTCAGCTCCTGGGCTGTGATGTGGCCCCTCACGGCTGCAACCAGTGAGCAGTGGTCAGACAGGGAAAACTGCCTCTGCTTTTCAGCAGGTGTGTTCAAATCTCTGCTTGTGTGTAGCTCTCTCCTGGAACCATCAAGGGTGCCTTTGCCTGAAGAATTCACATTGTCTGGGATTGCAATGGAAGCAGCAAGGCAGAGTAGATAAGGCACATGGTAAATGGGACAAGAACGTGGTAAATGGGACAAGAAGACAGAGGAACAGTCAGAGGAACAGCTGGGAATGGTTCCCAGCTGGTGACCTGGAAACCATTAACAAATCTTGTCCTCAGGTCAGTTTGTGCCTTTAACATTCAGCAAACAAAATAAAGCATCAGTTTTGAAATCTGGAAGCACTCCTCCCTCCTGCTAAGTGTGTAAACCCCTACACCGTGGAGATCCCATTTTTCTTGTGTTGCACTTGCTCTGGCATATTTAAAACCAATTTTTTTTTCCTTGCTGTCAAAGGTTTTGCAGATGTGTAAAATGCCAGGTTTATCCCAAGCCACTCAGCACAGCATGTGATGTTGAGAGCAAGGCATTTTTCTGGAAGGAGAAAATTGTGGGTTTGAAGCCTCAGGCTGAGAAAGCCAACCTCTTTTACTTCATCCTCTAATCCTTAAGCCTTTCAGCTAAAAAACTGCTTAAGACAGCCATTTCAAATGCTTCTCAAGGAGGGAGATCTCCTTGAGGTGGAGACCCACAGGCCATTAGAGGTAGAAGACAATGTGTTAGAGGTGTAGTCTAAGCAGGTCTACCAGGTCAGGTCATGTGAAGGTCAGGTCTTGCACATCAGCTTTGCTTTCCCAGCCTCCTCAGTTCTGATCATCTCAGGCCAGGATGTTCCTGAATTTGCTGGAACCTGTGTTCCAGCACCAGGGGAGTGTGTGGCTGCACAGGTGACTGGTAGTAGCTGTCTATTCAGACAATGCTGGCAAGAGGATTATTGTTCAGCTCTCTCTCCTACTTTCTAGATTATAATGCTTTTTAATTGGTTTTCACCCTGAAGTACACATTTTAAGGCCTGGCATATACCAGCTATCACCCTTGACTTGGATTCAGAGTACAAATACCATAATCATTTTGAAATCAAGCCCTGGATTTCTTCCAGATAAATTTCCAGCATCTGTAAGAGGAAACAGTATCACTTTGCCTGTGAGGCTGCTTAGGCATTTTAGGCTCCTGGAATAGAATCACAGAATTCTTTGGGTTGGAAGGGACCTTAAATACAATCTAGTTCCAACCCTTTTGCCATGGGTAGGGATGCCATCTTCTAGACCAGGTTGCTCAGGTCCCCATCCAACCTGGCCTTGAAAGTTTCCAGGGATGGATTTTACATGAAAAAAATGCAGCAGAACTTGAGAGAGTCTAATAATTTTTCATAAGCATGAATGAGTACAATAACTTAGAAATATCTGTACATCAGACACAAATGCAGCAGCCAAGGAAAAGTGAGACTTTTACTTGCAGAAGGCTGTTTTCCAACAGACCTCACAAATAACTGTAAAAATAAGACTCAACTCCTATCAAAAAGGTGCTGAAGAAGTTATTGCACTGACAATAATTTCAGACTTGGGTGAAAACCATCCCCCACATTGCTACGGGGAAAAATGTGTCTCTAAGAACACATTGTCAAATACATCTGTCCTGTGAAATAAACCAAATTGCTGTATGTGCTGCCTTCTGTTTGAACATGCTTTTCTCTTCAAATCCAAACCCAAGTGTTTCAGACAGCCTGTCATGCAGAGACAAAGGTATTGTCAGAAAGAAGTTTCTGAGGGCTTTGGCACCATTCTCTTGCTGCATTTTTTCAAACCTGGAGTTTGAACCCATGCTTTCCTTTATGAAGGTGGCAGGTTCTTCTCTTCTCCTTGCAGGACATCCATCTTCCTGATTCTGATAGGAATGTTCGGAGTATGATTAATGTTCCTAATTGTCCCCTTATGCTTTCTACATAAAACTCGTGTCACAAAATGTAAAGTACCCAGAAAGAGCCTGCATTTCCAACACATAATCCCCTAGAGACCCATCAGGATGGTCTCATTCCCAGTTCAGACAAACTTCAAAAACATTGCCACATCAGTATGGTGGAGCCAAACCCTGAAAGGTATTCAGATGTTAACCCTTAAAACAAAAATCTGCTTTGTAAAGCAATTCCCAAAAGCAGTTTCCTCTTCATCACATCTTAATGCTTTTCTAAGAAGCTGTTCCTATTTCACAAGTCAGAAGACAAGTATCTACCATGTATGTGACTTCCAGGTTTAAACCAAATTAACAAAATTAAGCAGGCTTTTTCTTAAGCTCTAAACTTCACCATTTACAAAGGTTTCAAAAGAAAAATCTAAACCCTGTGGGACCCATATTGCCCTGAAGGCCTCAGCTACTAAATTTAGTGCATAGGAGGCAACTGGGTAGCTGATAAAGAGATTCTTCCTCCAGCAGTTCTGCAGAAGCAGCAGCAAGGAGGACTCCTGGTGGTCTCTGGTGGATGCTCACCCCTGCACAGGGCTGCAGACTGGGGTTGAGCCTGCCTTCAACTCCAGACTGGCTTCATCCTTATGCTGCTCTTCCTGCCATGCCATGGAGAAGCCACCTTAACCCTCCTTAGCACGGGGCTCCAGCTCACAGAGGCTGGAAGTAGATTTTTTTCAGTCTATGTTGTAATTGTTGAGTGAGTGAAGTAATTTTAAGGAAGTTTTCAGTGCCCAAGGACTGTACAAGTTCCTGCCATAACTTTGCCTCTCTCCCTGTGAGCAGCCTGGCTGGTCATCACAGAGCACCCAACCTGCCATCACCTGTGACATGAATATCTCCACACCAGCTCAGGGGGGATGTGAGTTATTGAGGGTGGAAGATAAAGACAGCTCCCAAAAGATCTCTTTTCCATGGAGATGTAGTTAACGTGGACAACACAGCTCAGAGTGCTGCAGTTGAATCCTTTAGGATAAGCTGAATGGATCTCCACGTTCTACAGCTCTCATTGGAGCCACCAAAATGCAGGTCAAACCACAGCTTGAGTCCTTAAAGTCAAGGTGCTGGACTTTGATGATCCTTGTGAGTCCCTTCCAACTCTGGATATTCTATGGTTCTATGTTCTGTGACTCTGAATCTCACTGTGAGAGACTGAGCATGGGATTGAGGCACCCAGAAACAGACATTTTACAGTATTTGATGTGCTCTCCCCTGGGGTCACCCACTGAATCTCTGGAAAGGCTCCCCTAGGTCCTACATCACACCTGCCAGTCCTGGTCAGTGTCTCTGACCCCATGTATTGTGTTTGGTGACACACAGCCATTCCTATGCACCAGTCCTGCTCCAGAAGCTGTCAAATGAAATCTTTAACAGGCAGAGCTTGGCCAGTTTCCACATTAAAAGGCTGAACAAACAGAGTACACTATTTTCAGGTTTTTTTAAATATAATTTGTAAACTTGTTTTTTTAAATAATTGCTCAGAATGTAAAATCTGTGTTCATCTCCTAACCAGTTCTGTGGCCAGAGTTTGGGCTTAGCTGACACAGTATTTTTATTGTCTCTATGGAAAGAAGAAAAAGCCCACAGGCATTTGATACAGCTTCCAAAAAGCAGCTAATTCAAAACTGTTTAGAAATTGTTAAATAATTTAACACAAAAAAATATTTTTTCCCCAAATGATCCTGTTGCTTTGTTTTGTCTTTGTAATTTGTTTATTTGACAGGCAAAAAATTGAATGAAATAATGGTTTGTTTTCTATAATTACTGTAATTTACAAATGATTTTTAAAAAAGGAAAAAAAAAGAGCAACTGACAGTGGTGCCATAAATCCCATGTGTTCCTTTTAAAAATCTGAATAATATATTGTCTCGCTCTCTAATACAATTTTAGCAATATATTGCCGCAGGGTCAAAACAAAATCTAACCAAAAAATCAGTTTATTCCCAGGTTTAAACCTCAGACTCAGAACAGAACGGTGATTTACCACATACTTGGTTGCAGGCACAGGAACACTGAGATGCCAAAGCCACAACTTTCCCTTACTCAGGGCTGGTTAGGAGAGAGCCACCAGCACTGTCCCTGTCCTACCTGCCACCTCCTGGCTGTGTGTTCACCTGGCACAGTGCTGGACAGACAATGCACACAGTCACCTGCTCAGGCACAGAGGCACCTGCATTTTCTGGAGAGCAGCTTCTGACCATGCCCAGGGCTGTACTTTTAGGTTTACTGGCTTCCCAGATGGCAGACCTACTTTGGAAAGTAATCTCAGGCCACTTTTACAAAGACTGAAAATACACACAAACAGACTGAAGCAAAAACCGTGGTAGTTTTTGAAATCCTCCAAATACACCCTCCTTTCTTACCTGTTATTGCAGGTGTCCTTTTAGGCACATTCCTGTAGGGCTTGCTTCTCTAAGAGGTGGCAGCTACAGAAACCTCCCTTTGATGACTAAAATCTGGGTGAGTACAAACATGGCTCTTGATCTGGGTCTGCAGCTCATGTACTCTGCTCACTAACAACAGATTCTGCCTGGTAAATGTTATTTAACTGGCTGGAGCGAAAACAAGGTTTAAGAAAAAGCAGGGAAATGGCACCCACTGAATTCAGGGCACAGAGACAGTCTGGGATGTCTCTGGGAACAGACTGAGCAGATAGCCATATGCCAGGGAATATGCTGAAGCACAGGGAATTAGGCTGTGTCCCCTTTTATGGGTGGAAAATGCTCAGTAGTCTGTGTCTAGCTCATGCAGATTTTTCAGTTGCTATTAAAGATGCAAGTGCTTCCCTTGTGTTCCCAATACTGACGCTTGGAAATGGCTCCCACAGAGATTCAAATGAAAGAGGTTATAAAAAAAAACCTCTTTCATCTCTTTCATGTGGATGAGACCCCACCATCTCACCTACTGTGGACTGCACTAGATGACCCCTAGAGTTCCCTTCCAACCCAAATTATTCTATGATTCTATGACCTCACAGGAGTTAAAGACCCTGAAATTTGTTTAACAGAACATCATTATATAGATTCTCTTCTCATGGTGCACTAGAATGTACTGGATTCTGTGACATGCATGGCACATCAGACACACATGATGAGATCCTGTAGAGACGAAGGGGTCACCATCATGACAGTAATTAAATGTCACATTTGCACGGCTCAGTTAACATGTTTGACCTCCATAAAACTTGTTCATTACCACAACATTTACCCAAAACAAGGTCTCTTCCCATGTTAGGAGGTGCTCTCAAATAAGGATCCTGTTCTGCCTCACCACTGGAAGGAGGAAATGTCAGCCTGGACTAAGAAAAATGCTCCTGTCAAACATGTGATCAGCATGTTTGCTTAATACTAAAATCCAGCAAGCTAACCCAAGATGCACTACAGTAACACATATATCATTGAAAGTTACTTAAAAGTGGTAAGCTTTTCACTTCATGGTATTTTCACTTTAATTGTTCTTTCCATAGCAAGAAACACAGTAAAATCAAATCAAAGAGTTTATTTGCATAGGAAATAGCAAAAATAGCACCATTAAGAGCTACACAGTAAAGACTTTGTTTAACCCTGGCATTTGTACTTGTTATTTAATTTCATTTTTCAGTAAAGCAGAGGCAAATTTTATCTGCTACTGGGTGAGAAAAGACTCCAAGACTGGCAAAAGCTTATCTCAGCGCTTTAGCCTCAGGGTATGATTCTGGACTGGTTATCAACAGCTGTGGCTTCTGCTTGGGCTGGCCAGTTTGGAAGCACCGTGCCATATGGAGAATGTGCTAGCAGGGCAGGGTGCCTGTTTTCTGTCTCCAGAAAAGCAGACCAGATTCCCAAACACATTCAGCACTTAGTGCCTGTGTCAGGTCCATTACTCCCATCTCTCACTACAAACTGCTTTGTGCAGATGATGTTTGAAAACACAGCTGCTTTGCTGGCTGGCACATATCTGAGGCCTGATAACTTCTCAGATCTGCACTTGGTGGGCGGGCATGGCTTGGTCAAGGGTTAAGCTCAATAATGATCTATTGTGAAGGTCTTTTAAGACTCCATCCCCTTTTTGCTTTGTCTTTGCATTCTCAGGTTGATTTTGGCAATTAGCTGATAGGGAGAAATGGCCACTGTCTGGCTTGTTGCTTTCATCATCAAACACAATTTCCCCCATGTTTATGAACATTTCTTTGCTCTGATCCATTTATCAAAGATCAACATCCTCCTAGACCAGGCTGCACTATGCACCAGCCCTCTAAGTAACACCACTTGCCAAGTTATGATCATAATGGATCAACCAAAACAGTGAATTAGGTCATAGTTGGCTTCCTGAGTTTTTAATACCAGGGGGCTTTCTATGCTGCTCTGGCTGATTTTTGGGTGAAGCAGTGGTAGGGAGCTGTGCATGTGCTGACATTGCACAAGGGTTTTGGCATCCTTAACCTGACAGAGGATAACCTCGCATCTCCCTGACAGAGGTAAGTAAGCTCCACTTCTTGGAAAAAAACTCTCCAGTACAGAGAGGTTGAGATCTTCTGCGTATCCCTTCAGGCCTTTACTATGAAATCCCACATGACTCCATGAAAAAGTAGCTCCTATAGAATATTGATTCATTTATCTGCAGAAGAATATTAAATTTAACAGGGATCTTCTGGAAAGCACACACTAGCTGTTCAAAATTGTCCACTGGGAGTTGGGTGTACTGGAGACGCCTTTTCCAGCTTTGGTATGACTTTATCTTCCTCCCTGCCATGCAGATGGCAAATAGCACCAACAATCCTGTGCCTGTGTGTCACAGTTAATGCTCCAGGCTGCAGGATTTGATTTGAGCTGAAAGGGTGAGGGATAAAGCTTTGGAAAAAATTAATCAGATAACAGATAAGAAATTTGTCATTGGAATGGTTTTGCATAAACAGTCACACAACACATTGCTATTATATGCTTTTCAAAAGAGGAAAAAAACCACTTATTTTTAGCATTTTAATATGCCCTGATGTTAGAGAAAACAAACAAAAAAATAAGTTCACATATCACATCAAAGATAATAATAATAATAATAATAATAATTATAATTCATAAAAATAATCTGACCGACCGGCAGCATTTGTTGGCTTTAGAAGGCCTCCCGCGAAAGAAACACAGCTGAAGACACTGGAGAGCTCTTGGCAGGTGTGAGGAATTCAAGTTTTCAAAACAAGTCTGGGGGTGCTCTCTGCACACTATGGCCCTTTGACATTGGAGGGCCGGGCAGCCAGGCTTGCATAGTAAGCGCACTGAGAGGGGTCACACTGTCCATTGGCTCCCGGGGGCCCCTGGGGACCTGCCAGACCTGGCACACCAGCTTCACCTTGAGGGCCAGGAGGTCCTGGCATCCCATCTTTGGCATAACCAGGCTCCCCTGGGAGGCCTGAAAGAGAAACAGAATGCCCTGGGTGAGTGGCACCAAAGTGACACGCACAGCGTGCAGTACTCAGCAGTGTAATGTCACAGGAGATGGCTTTGCTGCCAAACTGGGATGCAGACAGCAGCTTCCATAGGTTTGGATTTGGCTAGGATGTATCTCAAGGATACAACCAGAGTGTCTCCTCTGAAATAAGGATTTCCACTCCCTATGGCAACCTTGGGATGCTCAGCTCTGATATGGCTGCTCTTCTTCTACTTCCATGCTGATGTCGTGGAGATGCATAAGACAACTAAAGACATACAGTCCTCACAGAGAGGGAGTGAGAATGGCAAAGTGGAGGCAAGAGCTAGCCTGGGAAGATAATTCACTGGTGCAGAGCATAGTGGGCACATTGTTATTTAAAGGCAATGCAAGACCAGTCTGCCAGATGCAGACAATGGGCTTATGAGGGCTTCCCATAGTTCCTTTCCCAAGAAAGCAGTGAAGGCAAAACTTATCAATGGTGCCTAATTTCAGACTGCAGACAAACTGTATTTGCTGCTGCTTTGCAGTAATAGTAAAGCAGAAGCTGTATCCCCAAGGCACAGGTGTTCAATATGACCTTTTATAACATCTGAAGCTGCCTGAACCTCTGGGTTCAGCTTGGTCACAGGAAGACTCTGCCAAGGACAGAGAAAACACTTCACAGCGCATCTAATAATTAAAGCTTCACATTGGATTTTACCCAAAGGTCAGTCAACTTAGCTGTAACTGAGATGGTTCATTGTACTCATTCATCAGGCTGAGGAAATAAAGGTGGCGAGATGTGATGTTAATGATACAGTTCTTCCCTTTGGGCCACATCCTACAGAAATTGTGTCTGTTGTTTTTATGTCATCCTGATTATCTCTCCAGTATAGCGGAGACCTGTGTCCTGGCAGTGGTTCTAAGTGATGTGTTTTGTGGGGTGTTCTGAATAACACACCTGGAATTCCTGGGGGACCCATTTCCCCTCGTTGACCAATGCCAGTGTCTCCTTTCTCACCCTTTGCTCCTCTTTCTCCTGTAGAGAGGGAAAGAAAAAATACGAACTGATGAGCATGGTCTACAGAACTAAGCACTAGTATAGGTCTTCCATCCACATTGAAGCCAATATATTTGGTAAAAACAGTTCCTAATTCTGGCCAATCCTCTGAGAGAGGACATTAAGTGGAAATGAAGACTTGCCCCACTCTAGTTCTGGCCAGAGGTGCAACACACCAGCAACTGTTGGTCATATTCAACACCTCTGGTTCAAGAGACTGAGGTCGCTTCCAACACCTGCATTTTGAGGACAATTTATAAGCTACTAAAAGGAAGGGTGGATGCCAAAGTCCAGTGGACACATCCTTTTATTGGACTGCCCCAACACACCAAGTTTCACTTACCTTTGGGACCAATTGGTCCAGGTGGCCCTTCTGACCCAGTCTGTCCAGGCCGACCAGGCTCTCCAGGAGGGCCAGTTCTTCCTGGGAGTCCTTCCTTCCCAGGGGGACCAGGAGGTCCTGGTCTGCCATGCGATGCTTTTACTTGTGCAGGCTGTATCTGAGCCAGGATGTAGGGTAACTTTGCTGTGAAGAGAGGAAAAAGGATTAGTAGACTAGAAGGATTATGCTCCAAGAGATGGAAAACCAGAACCAGGGGCCCAGTAAAGTCCCAAGTACTGCCACAGATCAATTTTCTCAGGGCCACTCATTTTCTGTCCCCCCCATAATCCATGATTGTGATTCCCTGATCCTCTCTAAATTGTTTAAATCTCATTTCTTGGTAGCCTTGAATTTCTCCTAAATTCCATACTTCCACTCCATTCCATTATAAACCTCTCTCTCATCCTCTGCTCCTTGTCCTCCAAGTATCTGAAATGTCCTTTCCTTTAGTTGTGCAGATGGTGGATCCCTGTTAAACTGGGACCACTGCTGCTCTGAAAAGGAGAGCCCTTTCCTACTGCTTCTGTGATGCAGAGATGCTACATGTCTGGTCTTGTTCCAGGCTGTTCCAGACAGGTACACACTGCAGCCATTTCAGTGCTAAGACCCGGAACAATCATGCTGGTTTTGGCTGGGGTGGAGTTAATTTTCTTCATGGTGGCTGGAATGGGGCTCTGTTTTGGATTTGTGCTGATAATACAGACATGTTTTTGTTGTTGCTGAGCAAGGCCCACACAGAGCCAAGGCATTTTCTGCTTTTTGTACGGCC
>JAHXMQ010000807.1:145429818-145461868 GCA_020466415.1 Ammodramus savannarum pratensis | reverse complement strand
ATGGCTTAAGCAGGGAGTCTGGTCTGAGGGCACTAGTTGCAGCACTGTTCCCATCACCATCCTTAAGAAAATCTCCTTCCTATGCACTCATAGGAGAATTTGCAGAAGTCACCTTAGGAAACATCTCTCCCCTACCAGATCACAGTGGAGATACTATGTTCTTTTTCATCATGGCAAGTTTCCTTGCAGAGAGTGCATGTGCCCCAAAGGTTCTAACGCTGGCTATCTGTACTTCCTGAAAACACTCATATTACATGTATCCCCTGCCAAGAGGCCTTATCTCAGGAAACAGAAGCCAGTTTATGCATATGATAGCTATTCTTCCAAAGCAGTAGAAGGTTTTGTCAGATTTCAGGCTGTTGAACGGAGACAGGGCATGTGGCTGTCTGGCCTTGGCCCCCTACCCAGTTCCCAAGGCACAGTATCTTTCATCCTTTCTCTTAATTCTTTTGTGCTGCTGCTGTTGTACAGCTGTAATAGCTGTAAAATCTCAAAGTATTGTGAAATACAACTCTGGATGATGCAACTAAAAAAATTATGAAAGCATTTTTGATAAGTGGAAGAAATTTTTGGATTGTAAATAATAAATAAAAAACAGGTTTTAGGGTTGCCAGGCTCTTGCCTTTGCAAGAACTCAAAAGAAAATTGTAGCCATGTTAAACAATAAACCATTTTCAAGCAGAAAGATCGAGTATTTTCTTTTATAAATCAGAAAGTGAGATGTTCCACTCAAAATACAGAAATACACTTTTCTTTTTTTTTTTGGCTAAAAGAATTCTTTGCATTTCTGTCATTTTTGGAAATACTTCTGGTCAACCTAAAGACTGCATTCTTTTGTGCATCAACTGCTTTCAAAAGTGTTGCTTTCCCCTCACACTTACTCTTTTAACATACAAAGATGTAGTTTGTGTTCTCCATGTTTATGAAAACCTAGTGAGTTCTTCTGAATCAGAAGTTATTCTTCATTAAAAAATGATATCTTATTAAATAGCTTAATGACATTTCAATTTTCATCAATAGCATAGCTGATAAATACAGAGTTGGTCCATTTACCGCCTCCTTCCTGACACAAATTTTGCATGAGAAAAAGATGTGTCACTGGTAACAAAAGAAACAATTTTATCATTATGTACGAAGCATTTTTGATGGCTCTTAGTGCATATCCCACTAAGTAAACATAATTGTGGAGCATACTTTAAAGGCTTACAAATTATCTTTTCAAGTTTTAACCCCATTAGTTAAATTAAGTTTCCATAATCATCACTTGATTTCAAACATGAAGAAATGCTTTGTCCAGAATTTAGTCAATTTTTACATCAGAGATTATTCTCTGTTTATTCTCCTCAGAGATGATCTCTAATTCATCCTCAGAATGGGCACAGTGGCTTCACTGCTGTTGGTAGTTTTTCTCATTCTGCAACATAAATCACCCTCAGGCATTCTCAGTAGTGAGACTGTTTCCCAACAGGGGGGAGGAAAAAAAAGAGAGGGAGAATATTAAACAAAAATAGTATTTCATGAATTCTGATGAGCTGACTACAGGACTTCCAGGAATAGAGCAGTGACCTTTCCACAGCTCAGCATTTTTTCTCTCGTAACAACCAGCAGCAGAGGAAGGTGTTAGTCCTCTGTATGAAGTGCTACACATTATTGCCCTCATAGAAAGAATATTTTTTTACTTACACTCCAGTACCATAGCCAACATCACAGGACCAGATTTAGGCATTAAGGGGTAAAAGGTGTCAGCAACTGGCCACACTGACTATGAGTCTGGATTATTTAGCTCCCCTGAAGTGCAAGTCAACACTCACATAAGCCTCTCCCAACTTCCATCCATGGAAGCGTCTGAGGCTAGACTGGATACAGCTTGGAGCAACCTGGTCTAGTGGAAGGTGTCCCCATCCATGGCAGGGTAGTGGAACTAGATGGTCTTCAAGGTTTCTTCTAACCCAAAACAGTCTATGATTCCATGATTCCCTGAGATGTGCTACAGCTCCCCTTTATGGGTATTAAGAGCTAAAAACAGTGCCTCCCTGTTAAAACATACTTCTGCTCCAGTTTCTGTCATCCTTAATGTATTCTGAGGCACTTTTCTGATCCCTGTGGCAGCAAAATTACTGTACAAAGCCTTTTTCTGGCAACCTTACCCTTGGTCCTGGGAATCCTGGCTGCCCTGGAGGACCGGGAGGACCAACTTGCCCAGTGTCTCCTGGAGGTCCGTGGGGACCCATCAGTCCTGGATGGCCCTTGTGACCAGGTATCCCAGGATCACCTGGAGGACCCTTTTCTCCTCGAAGGCCTTTTTCACCTTTGATGCCAGGTTCTCCCTAAGTGAAGAGAAGGACATTACCACCACAAAATAAGAAGCAAACTTCTGATTTCCAAACACAGAGAAACACTCACAGCTGAGCTGGCCAAGTTGCTGAGTGCAACATCTGGTGCACTACAAATGAATCACAAATTGTTCTGATGGAGAATGATTAAAGAGAGCTGGAAGACTGAGAAGCACTGGCTTCACTTTTGAATGACCTCTGCCCCCAGGCCCCAACTCAGAATAGCTCTCTTTATTTAATCTTAATGAAATAACTGGTAATGTTCTCCAACTTACCCTCTCTCCTTTGGAGCCAATTGCACCCTGTTTCCCTGGTGTGCCCTGCAAGAAAATAAAGGTAAGCATAAAAGAACCATCCATAATAAGAGTAAATAATGAAACATATGCCTTTGTAATGATTCCTGTGACCCCAGGAAAATTTATTTCCATGACAACCCCACAGTTTCCTGAGAGCTTTCTCTTTTGCTCTCAAAAGAAAAAGAAACCAAAACAAAAACCAAAAACAAACAAACAAAAACTCCAAACAAACAAAAAACAACAAAAGCCCCCACCCCAACCACATGACAAACAGGTTGAGGAGGGTGATTCTCTTTCTTCACTCCCCTTTGGTGAGACCCCACCTGGAATGCTGTGTCCAGCTGTGGTGCCAGAATATAAGCAAGGCCATGAACCTGTTAGAGAAGCTCAAATGAGGCCACAAAGATGCTAAAATGAGGTCATAAAGATGCTCATAGGGCTGGAGCATCTCTTCTGTGGATTCAGGCTGAGAGAACTGGGGTTACTCAGCCTGAAGGAGAGAAGGCTCTGGTGGAACCCCAGAGTCCCTTCCAGAATTAAAAGGGGGTTTATAAGAAAAATGGTGACGAACTTTTTTGTCAGGGATTGTAGTGACAGGACAAGAGGTAAATGGCTTCACAATCACAGAGAGTGGTATTTGGTAGAATATTTTCACTGTGGGGGTGGTGAGGCACTGGAACAGGTTGTCCAGAGAAGCTGTGGATGTCCCATCTCTGGAATGTTCAAAATCAGGTTGAATGGGGTTCTGAGCAACCTGGTCAAGTGGAAGGTGTCTCTGCCCCTGGCAGAGTGGGTGGAATAGATGATATTTAAGATCCCTTCCAACCCAAACCATGCTATGAAAAAAACCCAATTTACTGCAACCCTGGTAACACCCTTGATGATTTTTTCCCTGTGACATCAGTCTTCTATTGAAACAACTGTGAATTTAACTTACCTCTTTTCCAGGAGGACCTTTCTCTCCTGGTTCTCCCTAAGACACACAGAAAGTAGATTTAGCATCACACTGGAGGAGCTGGAAGACTCTACCTAATACCCATTAAGTGTTACTTTGGGTTAACAGCAGCAGGTTTGCATGATTTATCCTCATCCTACTGCTATTGGCCATTCATGGATAGACACATCCTGCTATTTGGAAAGCATTTTTTAGTGAATTTGCATCCCATGTGAACAGAAATAACAGGAAGTAATTTCTAACAAACCAGCTGAGAGCAATCTTTCATTGTGTGTTCCTGCTTCCAACACACTTTGTTCCTTTTTCTAACCAACAATTCCCAAAGTTTCATATACTTTATATGGTCTTGTTTAACTTAAGGAGCACCAGCGTTATACCCATAAGTGTCTGAAGATGTAAGTGAAGTAAATTTTGTCAGTAGAAGTACCATCTTGTCTTACACCAGCTGGAAAAACACATACAGAGGTTTAAGGAATTTTAAGCTTAAGTGCTCACCTGTCTTTCAGAACTGTATTCAATAATCCTAATTTGAATAAGTACCCTTGTAGAATTATTTATACATATCTATTTAAAATTTTTGTATTTATAATGTCATAATTAGACAATATAGTTTCCATTTTAGTATTTCAATGACAAAAATATAAGTGCAGTCCTGAACTGCAGGTAAAGCAAAATGAACATTAAAATAATTGTTGCTGAAATTCTGGCCACTTTCCTATATCATGTATAGGAAAAAAAAGCTTTCTAAGTCTGATTGAAGCCAATACACATGATAATATCTGTAACACTGTATTTTCCCTTGGAAACATAACATCTTCAGCTGTGTTAGCATCCATACACATTTCCATGAGGAATGAACTAATAAGAGGTGTGTGATCCAAATTAGGCTGCATTTAACTCACTTGAGTTTTCCTTAGGCCCACTTCAGTTTTAAATGACAACTATGTCTGCTGCCTAAAATTAATTGTCCAGAGAAGTATTTCTTTCTCCTCTTTTCATCCAAAAACTTCCTTTCAAATTATAAAATTGAATATTAAAAAATACAGAAGAAAAAAAGAATCATCCTGTGGAAAATTCAGCTCTGCTAGAGACACACAAAAATCTTTTAAATTATCTTTTATTTTCCACAACAAATCTAGAAATAAAAAAAAAAAAACAAAACCTAGCATTCACTTTTTCCATACTTCCAGTGGAATTTAACATCTTTTACTCACCTTGCAAAGAGATTGAATTCTGAGGCTGTGATAATATCATGGTATAGGTTTATTATTTATTATTTTAGATCACTTTGGGAGATATATGAATGCTTTAATTGCAATGTACCTCTGTTGCTGACAACAAAGGAATTTCCTTCAGAATAGTAAGTATCAGAAATACCTGTATTATTAGTGAATTTGCACTAATAATACAGTACTCACAATTTCCCTATTTAGCCCATCTAAGGTTCATGCAGAGGTGTAGTCTGAGAACTTAAATACCTGTATTAAGAAGACTACTGAAGGAGTCTGATTAATGCACATTAATCAAGGCTGACTGGCAGGTACCAGCTCCATACATGAGAGTATGATTGCTTATCCATATGAAAAATGCTATTTTTGCAGTTCAGTTTCCTTTGGAAGTAAAATTATATGATTTTTGGGTTTGCTAGATATCCTGCTTATGCTTTTTTTGAAACCTAACTGAAGATGACCATGTCCCATCTTCCTGTCTAACCTTTAAAATCAAGTAAAGAGAGGATCTAATCTGTCCCCAGACATACTCACAGGTGGTCCTCGGGGTCCTATAAAGCCAGGGAGTCCTGGGCTGCCTGTTTCTCCTTTATTTCCTTTGGGACCCTTAGGACAGAAATGAGACAGATACTAGCAGACCTTTCCCCAACATCTCTTTCCAAGAACATTCATTTACAGATACAGTGGAACTGGGAAATTTTATTTTAGCAGCAGGTCTCCCAAAACTGACAAGAACAAAGTATTTTTAAAAAGCAGGTTGCAGGCACCATGGTTGCCTTATTAATAAGCTCTTCAGGATCCCCGGGAGAAGATGAAAAGGGACAATCATGGCAGGGGCAGAAGGTGTGGTCCAGGGCTGTTGTGGTGTCACATGGTTTATAAGGGGGTGTTGAGAGCAGAAATGCTGTGATGGGTGATGACAGGGAAACAGTGCAGGTGGTCATACTGCTCAAATCCAAGAATACAACCAACAGACAGCTACAGGGCTTCTCCTTTGCCTTTATTTCCAGGTTCAATTTATGTCTCTTTCACTTATCTCTTGTCATATTCTGTCAAACTGTCCCTTTTTCCTTGCAGATCAGGGCAGTTGAAATGACAGTTCATGATACAGAACTGTCTCATGCACACTTCTGATGTGGTTTTAACTCTTGGTTTAACCTTTACTTTCAGAACTTTGTCCCCTATTTTTGGTTCAAAACCTAGCCCTTTTTCTTCTTAGAGTAAAACTCATGCAAAGTGAGCACCAATGAGCCTGTCAGGCACAAATCACATGGATTTGGGTGTGTAACTTGCCCTGAAGATTTCAGGGGCTGGATTGTGTTGCTGTGTGTGGGCTTAAGCATGAGCAAGTGTGAACTGTGATGGGCACTGTCAAACAGCAAATGTAAAAGGAAAAGGCTCCTGGCAGGTTTTACCTTGTGATTTCAAGTCAGCAATCGTGAAGGTGGAAAAAAAAAATCCTTATTGCCATGATAACCTTCCTCACCTTCCTTTTTTTCAAAATAGAAATATAAAATATTGGCTTGTCACACCACATTGTGAAGGAAATTAGTGCATTTCAGAATAAATGGATTTATATACAGCACAAGGAGACACTTCCCATAATAACCTTTATGAAAAGGAGAGGATTCATTTTAATGACAGAGAATGATAATGATGAGATGACTGTCTGTTCTGCTGACCAACACTGTCTCATCGTTTCCCCTTCCTCATCCATCTGACTTTATCCTTTTTCAATCTCCTATGTTATTTTTGGACTCTAAATCCTCTGGAGCAAAGGCTGATGTGGTGCTGTTTGTGCAGGAAGCTGCCTGTGAGTCCCTGCGTCACATCACATAGGTACTCTGATAACACTATGATGATTAAAATAATAATCCCCACTTGGCATTCACAAGGCATCCCAAAGCCACAGTGACCTGAGAAAGACCCAGAAGGTAAAAAAAAAACCAGTGATAGGAATTGTGAACAAGGGTAGGTTTAACAAAAATGAGAGAATAAGTTTGAAAAGGCAAGAGCAAGGATCCACAGGGCAAGAAGCAATGGCAGTAGTCTCAGAAGAGCTTGTCAAGGACAAAAAGCCTGTGGCACTTGTTTTTTGATGCAGAAGGGCTCTCAGACTGCAGCACCCTGTCCCACCTCCCCACACAGAAAGGTTGTGTCCAGTGCTGGTCCCTCAGCTTAGGAAGGATGTTGAGATGCTTGAGCACTTCCAGAGAAGGGTGACAAGGCTGGTGAGGGGCTTGGAACACAAACCCTGTGAGGAATGACTGAGGGAGCTGGGAGTGCTTAGCCTTGAGCAAAGGAGACTCAGAGGTGATCTTATCAGCCTCTACAACTTCCTGAAAGGTGGTTCTAGTCAGAAACCAACTTACTGAAAGGGATTGGTCTCTTTCTCAGGCAGCAACTGACAGAACAGACTCAAGTCTCAAGCTGCACCAAGGGAAATAAATATAGGTTGGATATTAGGAAAGATTATTTTATGGAAGAAGTGATAAAGTCCTGGAATTGTCTGCCCAGGGAGGGGTTGGAGTCACCATCCCTGGATGTGTTTAAAAAAAGACTGGATGTGGCACTCAGTGCCATGGTTTAGTTGAGGTGTCAGGGCATGGGCTGGAGTCAATGATTTTGTAAGTCTCTTCCAATCTGGTGATTCTGTGATTCTGTGATATTTGCTTCTCTGAGACATCCCTGCAGATGCTTGATCAGGGCACAAGTCTGTGGCGAGGCTGAAGTGGCTTTATGACTTTGCAAGGGTCACAAAGAGTGAAGTCCTGCTGCAGCTTTTCACATTCCTCCTGCTCTGCCTTTTTTTTCCTGTTAATCCCACAGTCCAGCAAGCTGTACTGTCCCCATGGACAAAGAGAGGGAAGAGCTCTGAATTGTGATAGATGCTACTGTGCACAAAGGGATGTTTGCATGGATTTGCTGAATTCTGGACAATTTTCAGCAGCAGAACAGAGGAAAAAGCACAAAAAAACAACGAAACCACCGTCCTTCTTATAGCTCTTCATTTCCAAGCTGTTCTTCCTCACAGGATGGCCTCAGGGGAGTTTCATTATGCTTCCTGATCCTGGTTTACTGCCCGCTGTCTGCTCTTCCCTCAAGTGCCTGGGAGGATTTTTCTGCTGCCACTATCCCTCAATGGCAGCCTGCCAACTCCCTGAGGCCCTCTCCTTCCTTGTGACAACTCTCTGCTGGCTGCACACGCTCTGCTTGACAAAATTCAATCTACTGGTGAAGATGAGGCATGCCAATCTTTTTTCCATGCTAGGAAATCAATCATTTCCATTTGCTGTGAACACTTAACTTTCACTGGGAAAAGTGATGACCCAGCTAGCATCTCAATTCCAGGAACGTAGCCAAACACCCTTCAAAATTGTGGCCAGCTACTGATTTTCAGATCACCCATCTTCAGACATGGAAACCTCAGGGATGGTAACCAGCTACACTAATCCACTCCACCTACACTTCATCAGTCACCTCTCTGGGCTGCAGCAGTCTCCCTTTGTGGTACTTACTGGGATACCAGCTGGGCCAGGTTCTCCTGCAGATCCAGGCACTCCATTTTTGCCCTGTGTCAAAAGGAAAAAGGTTAGTGATGTAATGCATGCTAAAATTAGAAATATTCAGCTACACCTATACCAGCAGGGATTTCTTTAGCATTGTTCAGTCTCCTCTCCTGACAGACTGTGAAGTATCTTATTTCCAACTGACCTCACAGCTTCTGCATCCCTGACTGCATAGCTGATGTCAGGAAAAAAAATCAATATGTGGACTCAAATCAGCAGGTCTGAGGAGGACCAAACCAGCACTTCTCCTTCTCTGCACCCTTGTCCTTATCATATGCAGCATCTTTCTGGGTGGATGGAGCCACCTCCTCTGGCTGCTCCAGGTCACCACTGTTCAGACAAGACTCTTAAATCATCTTAGGCTTCCCCTTTTTTGGGGAATGGAGAGAAACACTTGTTCTAACATTTGATAGATACCTTACACCAGACAATTCAGAATGAGCCAAATCATCCTTTAAAAGGACCTGTTTCTCATTGTTCCTTAAGAAAGCAGCTGAGCTAATCATCCACAAAGTTTGGTGAGATGAAGCTTTACACTCCTTTTCTCTCAACTCAACATTCAGAGTCTTTCCCTTCATTGGAGTTGACCATAAAGACCAGCCCTTGTATTGTCAATATTCAAAATTATGCCTCACACTCCTTTTTAGATAAATAAAAAAGGAAGAACGAGAGAAACTGATACATTGCCCTCCAACATACAAGTAACTCTTCTGCAAAGAAGAATGTGGCTTGGAGGTATGATAATTTCTATCTCTTCAAATATTTTTACTCACTGCTAGTGTTGTGCAGGGGCATGACACGATAGTGAGTGATGCCAGCAGCACAGGAGTAATGAGATCAATTATGAGGTAGACACAGGAGGTCTCCTTATGTTCTTTCAGTCTAATCTAAAACCCCACCCCTCCAGCTTGGAGGGACCTGCTGCTCCAACTCCTGGCATTGCTGAGTCAGCATTTCCACCCCCCCCTCTCCGATCATGCTGTGGAATCTGTTTCACTACCAGGTCTTCCAAGAAGGAAAGGAACTCACTCATTGCAACACACTAAAGATGTGCCTTGGTTCAGCAACAGAGATATGGATTCAGATTTGATAAGGATTAATTTCTAAGACAGAATTTTAAACCCTGTGAAATTAATAAATTAATAAAAGTAATTTCTGAGCCATCCCAAATGAGACTTCTTGAAATGTCAACTAGATTTCTATTTCTCCACTGAAGCTGTAATAAAATAGTACAAGTGAACAGTATCACAACTGGACCCCACAAAACTCAGCCCGGGTACCCACAGTGAGTGTCCAACTTTGAAAACCGAGACCTTGTGAGAAGTGAGTGGGATCCCAAAGGCAGGACTGAAATATGAGTATTTCTGACTCTGTATCCTGTCAGAATCCATTGAACTGTTCTTCCCACTGAGTCAGCAACCATCAGTCCCTTACACTATTATAAGTCTTCATCAGTTTCTAGCAATATCTTTCTTATTTGTCTTTCTGAAAGGCAAAGTGTTTTAATCAAACATTGTCTGAATCTTCCTAAACTCTCCTCTTTCAAGCCAGAGTTCTGGACTGCAGAACATTCCCATCATACACAACATCCCATCCCTGAAAGTTTTCAAGGCCAGGCTGGATTGGGCTCTGAGCAAGCTGGTCTAGTGGGTGGCATCCTTCTCCAGGGCAAGGGGTTAGAACTACATTATCTTTAATGTTCTCTCCAATCCAAACCATTCATGAACAATTATGGACCTCTAGACTATTATGGTTCTCCTTGTCTGGAGAGAGAACTCACCGGCTGCCCTCGGAGCCCTCGAGGGCCCTGTGGTCCTATGGGACCAGGATCACCCTGAAAGGAAGAAAAGTATTATGATGACTGAAAAAGATCTGACACAGAGGCAAGTGAACAAACATTTTAAAATATTCCTGCTAAATTACACTGTTCACGTGTTAGGGAAAACAGGATTAAAGGAATCTCACTGCCCCCCTTCAGTTATTTATGAGGAAGATCAACCCTTTGAATTTTAAACACCTACCACTAAATGCAACCTGATTACAGGCAAAAGCCATTTCTATCAGGTTATTATCAGATTATCTTAAAGCTGTATCTTTTAGGGACAGAGATACTCTGAAATTTCTCAAGAATTGACAAGCCTATTCTCTCCCCAGGAGGGCTTCAGAGCTATCTCCATCTCCTCCAAGGGGTTCCTTTTGGTCTGCCCTACATTTTGCTTTGTAGGGTACCATTTTCAGCACACCAGCTTCCAGTGACACAAAGGGGTGCAAATGAGAAGCCACCTCTCCAGGTCCCATGGCAGTGGCACATAGCTTGGAACATTGCTCAGCAGCTGCTGCAGGATCCCACGTCAGCTGCTCCCTCCCAGGACTCTGTTATGTGGCTCCATTTGACACTAGTCATGCTAGAGGAACTGTTTGTACCATCTTTCTTTCCTCTGAGCAGCAGCAAGTTATTCCACAGGTATTTCCCAGACTTCAGTGGAGTGACACAGTCAGTCAGGTGCAGCTGTGGCAGAGGAAGCGTGACAGAGCCTGGCCTGGTGGGACCTGCAGAGCAGAGCTCTGCTCAGAGATGGGTGCCAGGAGACAGGTCCATGGCTACCAAGCACAGCCTGGGTTTCACACAATGCTTCTTTCTCTGCTTACCCAAAGATATATCTGACATTTTAGTGCCAGCAGCTGAGCAGTGACAAAGGCCCTCTAATTCTTGGTTTCCCCTAATGATCTTTGCACAAACCATTCCCTGCAGTAATTCAGCCTTTATTGGAGTTTCTGCAGCTGTTTCAGGTCAGGGTCACTGTGAATTAAAATTTTCATTTGTCAGGGAGAAGGAAATTCATTTCTGCTCAAAATAGTGCACTTACATCTTTCCCTGGTGGCCCCTCACGACCAGCAGGACCCATCACACCTGGCTCCCCCTGCAATTCAGCAAAAAGGGAAGAGATCAGCTCAAGGTCAAATTCAGACCAGTATCACTACCAGAAGTGGTATGGGGTCTCTGAAATGTGTGACTGAGCTCAGTGAAAAAATTTTTAAAGCTAGCAAGAGCCTCGTTCATCTTATATGACATGCAGCTTATAAAAATAACTCAGAAACATCTCCTGTAAGTGATGCACATGGCAGTGCTCTGCTTTCCAGAAAATTATTTGCTACTGCTACTGCAGGCACTGAAAACCACCAACACATTCATGATACAGAAGCTATCATAATGAGGTAGAGATGAGGATCTCCAGCACTGGATTGTTCACATAAACTTCTGAAAGCAGAGAATTTTATTTCCCTGTAAAAAATGCAGGATTAGGTAGAAGAACAATCAGTTTTGTATTCCCCTTTTTACACCAAGGAGTTCCAAAGAGAGTGGAGAACAACTTTTCATGGAGGACTTGAGGTTTGGGTTTTATGACCCACAGGAAACTAAGCAAAAGGGACATTTCTTTTCACTTTTCTGTAAGTTTTGAACTTATTTTGCACTTCTTCAGCATTTGTGGAGGAGAGCTAGCACTTGTCCAACAAGTGCAGTAGGGGTCCTCACTTTGCCAGCATTTTACCAGAAGGATGTGGCATGGAGGCATCCTTGAGACTTATTCACAAAGGAGTATCTCAAAGGGAGCATCAGAGGATTGAGCTTTACCAGCTGCCTCACCTTCCCTGGAATCAGAAGTTCAGCAGAGGGAATGAAGACAGCTGCTGTCATTTCTGTGCCACGGATGTGGCCCATAGTTGAAAACACTGTCATCAGCCACATGAAATGCTGTCATCATTTTTACCTACTGCCTCAGAAAAGACAATTTCAATTCCCACAATCTTTCTCCAAAGGATTGTGCATGAGATACCTGTTACTTACCCGGGGACCTGGGGGACCTGCATCTCCTCTCTGTCCTTTGAAACCCTACACAAGAGAATGAAATCAATAATTATCCATCACCCTGATGCAGGAAAGACTAAGAAAACTCTAACTTGAATGTTCATTAAATAACCTTTCCAGTTTTGCCAGAAGTTACTAGGGACTGGTCAGCATGGAGCAGCTGTGTCCCAGGGAGCAATTAGCCATGGCCACATCACAGGAGAAGTTTTCCACAGCTCCTTAAGCTGTAAAATCAAGGCTGTGCTCTGTGTATCCCTGGTGGCTCCAGCCAATTCATTATTTAACCCTAAACTTTACTGTCCCCACTCTTTCAGAGGACCTGTAACAGAACACAAGGGCTACAGCTGTGAGTTCTGGTGGAGAAGTGGCATGAGGTCACATGCTTTAATTTCTAGATTAGGGATTTACTGCTGTCCAATGTGAAGGATTCAGAAATGTCTGTGTTCTATTGTTGTTGCTTACTTATATATTTTATTTAGCCACAATGCCAGGACTGGTTATATGTTTCCATCAATAAAGAACCTCATGTGCCCAAGAAATGCCCCCTGCCTACAGTACAGGGGTTTGAGTGGGTGGAACCCTTAGAGCAGCACCCACCGGCAATCCTCTGGCACCCTCCCGGCCTGGGAGCCCTTGTTCTCCAGGTTTTCCCTGTGGGAAACAATAATGCTTGTGTTAGAGAGAGCCCCAGGTCCATCTCACTGCTGCTGGAAACCTCCCAGTCCCCTCCCTTGGACATCATCACTGAGAACTGTGTGTGCCCAGAGTTTGTCCAGCAGAGTTTGAGTTTGCAGGGAGAGCAGCAGGGACAGACATTCCCAAAGACACCTCGAGCTGCTCTGTCACCTGCACTCTGAGCTCCTGAGGCACCTCACAGCTCTGGACTGGTGCATGTTTGCAGTGTCAGAGCTGCACCAACACCTAATCAGCACATGCAAAATCAGCATCTGCACACAGAAATTGAGTGGTTTGGTGCAAACACAAACTATCTGCAGCTTCTGTGAGAAGCACTCCTCTACTTAGCAGTTGTCCTAATGCCTGGGAACTTGGCTGTTCCCAGAACCACTAAGTTCCATTTGGCAAGTCACAGGAAGAGTCTGGCAATGCCTGATACTTGAAGCACATTCTTCATGTAACACACACAGTTGCAAGAAATTACATCTACTGCCAAATTTATTAACATTGCCTTTTAGCTGACAACTTTGTGCCTCAGCTTTTTTCCCTCAGCAAATGCAAGTAATAGACTAAGTAGAGAAAATCAAATATAAACTCTAATTCTGGGCAACAGAACTGTCTCAGAGCAATCCAGAAAAAAGCTTCTTTAAAGACTCCTCTAAACTTTTTATGCCCCATAAACTTCTATCAAAAGGATGGATCACTAGGCTTAATGTTACAAGACAACCTTCTTTCTCTGCAGTGTTTAAGACAGCTGCTAAAGTGGAGTCACTAAGTTTTAGTGTATTTATGGTAGTTGTAAAAGTAAAAGAACACAGTTTCTTCTCAAGATTGCTCATGTGTCATGCCTATAAATCGCTCAAGACAATACAGTTCTTCTGGTGTTAAAAACAGATGTGCAAACAGGCTCCTTGTTCCCCCTCAGGAGTCCATAGATAGGCAGCTTCAAAAACAACAACTGGATGCAGCTTCTGATTGACTGAGCAAAACAGTTTTAAATGACATTACCGGCTCCCCCAGAGATCCTGGTTTGCCATCTTTGCCATCATTCCCAGCAATGCCCTGTAAAATGAAATGCAAAACAGAGTAAAATTGACAAGGATGATCGGTGGGGGTTTTGTCAGTGTGAGAAGTATGCTCATCATGACATGCTTATGTTTGCCTACATCTCCAAAACCCTCCCTACTTCTATAGCTCAGTCATAAACCTCTCCCTGCTACACCTTGTAGTGGCATAACCTCTTTCCCTTTCCCATATGGCAATATTTCCCTTTCCAGCAAGGTGAGCATACCAACAATCTTAAATCATGATTCTAAAACCAACTGTTATAAATCATTATAATGCCATTATCTTCAGGTAGGCTACTTTACAGTAGAATTACCTCTGGCTTTATCCTTGTGACAGATTAAAAAAATCAAAAAATGTTGTACTGTTACATTTTCCAGAAGAGAGGAGTCTATGCCCAAGGTGCACTTGAATCTGAGTCAGTGCAAAGGAATAATTTTGACTGGATTCACATAAAGTCAATGTCCCAGTCTTTGAATCCCTGTGCCCTTACACTGGAGTTATAACTTGATTTCTGTGCTCTGTATAAGAGTATTTCTTCCAATGAGAAGACAGGCAATGAACAGTCCTGATTCACATTGTTATTAACACTTTGCTTTAAAGTGATCAAATGAAGATCCTGGAACAAAACTGTCCAAATGCAGATCCTGGAACAAAACAAATACTGTCCTGGAACAAGGACATTGCATCAGCATGACAGACATTGCTACAGACCATGCATGGCTCTCAAAGCACCTCAGAAGTGTCACCCCTTTGTTTTACATACCTATGTGTGCATGAATAATTTAATGTACTGAATTAGAAGGAGCTTAACCACACTCACTGGAAGTCCAGGCAGCCCTGGTGGGCCCTGTGGACCTGGGGGACCATCTTTGCCCTGGAAAGAAAGAACAAACACTGAGGGTCAGGCAAGTTCCTCAGAGGCTTCTATCAGATGAAGATTTATCACATGTAGAGTCTGATGGGACAACTGTGAGAAAGTGGTCTTGTAGCCCATGTCACACAGTCTATGAGGTTTTCCTGAACTCCTCCTAGTTTAGAATGGATGGCTCTCTTTAAACATAAAAAAATCACTATTATCATTGAGTTCTTACAACTTGAGAAACCTCTGAAATAATTAGGGTTTTTTTTTTCCTGAAGTTTAATTATATTTAATATTTCATCCTTAACTTCCTGGATGAGGAGTCCTGCCAGGAAGCAGATGTGTATTTTATACCTTTTAAATGAGTAATTGCCAGAAGTGCCTTGCTGACCATCCCAAGAAATCTCCTTACCCAACAGGATTGGACAATATCACTCCAGGTCTTTCACAGTGCCACAATCTTATCATCTATTTGAAATGGAATTTCAGCCAGCCTGTTCATTTAGTCTCTGGCCTCTCTGGAGATGCTCACTGATTTCACAACAGCAATCAGAAGGACCATCACTGTTTACTTATGATGAAGTTCAGGTTGCGAAGTGGCTCTGCAAAAGGCACCTTGTCCCTTAGGAAACCTTGCTGTAGAAATCCATAATGGAATTACACAGTTTTCAACTGTTCCAACTCAATAGGGAGTATTCTTTATGGAAGGTTCATTTTCAACTTTTCAAACTGAAATTAGCATCAATCAGATTACCTGTTTCTCCCAGGATTTTCTGATGCATTCACATAGAAGCATCTGAAAAGCCTTAAAATGAAACAGCAATGCCAAAATTCTTCATGGGCTTCTCAAAAAGTTATACATGTACTGGTATTTTTGGTGGTGCCAGGAAATAGTGTCAGGCTCCAGCATCTCAGCAGTCTGTGCTGTGACACCCTTGAACAGGTTGCTGGTTATATTTTGATAATCCCCACACAGAGTTCAGTTGTCAGCCTTAGGTCATGAAGCATCCTAACAGATTTAGAAATCCTGTTCTGGCAGCTAAGAGATGTTAATAGCAAGGACAGACAGACAAGAGGTACAAAAACCTCCACAGAGGTCCCATGGGCTGGACTGTCTTCTGGCTAACTTGGAATTTCATTGGTGAGTAAAAAAAGTGCTAGAACAGTAACCTGTGGTTATTTGTGGAGGTTCTACTTGCAGGCTCAATATTTTGGGGAGCTTTCAAGGGACATTACATGGATCCCAGCTCAGCTTTACTTCACAGACCTAAACCCAGGTGAAGCCAGCAGTCAAGCACAGAGCTTTGAGCTTACCACGTCTCCTGGGTTTCCTGCTGGTCCTATTGGTCCTGGTGCCCCATCTGATCCCTAAACAAAATAAAGCAGAAACAACGTGAATGATTAATGTATTTTATATGTTTGTCAACACATAGCTGGCAACTCTGGAGCTTTCTTTAATCACTCAGCTTAACATTCATTCCATTTCTTCATCCATCACTGAAAAGCAGTGCCAACCTCTGCACTCAATCAGCCTCCAAAGCCAGAAATAGTCAGATACTTGAGTTTGGTCTTGGCTCTTCCTTCTGAAAACAGGGGACAAGTAGGAAAAAGCCAATCATGACAAAAATAACTCTGAAGAACAGCAATTGTGGGAGAACAGAAATTATGAAGCACACACTGTGGCAGGCAAACTCCTGGAGCCACAAGTCAATGCAGACAGAGGGAAAAGTCAGCAAAATCTGAAGAACAAAACTGTATAGGGGACATCACATTTTGCTCTGTTTTGACAGGCTCAGTTTTACTTTTCCTTTGGCTGTGAGTCTGTTCAGAAGGTCTCATAGGACAATTTAAAGTGCTTTAATCCCACTGGTTCAGCTCTGTAATTGTAGCAGTATTAGGTTAATAGAGACACAGCAAATGTGTCTGTTATTAACTTCTCCTAAAATAATGCTCATGGGAGCTCAAATCACTCACAAAGCAAGTTCATGTGCTGTCACAGCAGCAAAGCACCCAGCATCCTTAAGGCACTGACACCATCTGAATATAGAATTTTAATCTAATCCTCCTTTCTGGTATGTCCTGTCATTTAGTCAGTGCAATGGGAATTCAGGCTGTGCTGATCCCCAGAACAGATGAAGGTGGCACAGCAGAGCCAAACTGCGCTGTAAGCAGCAATATGAGCTGTGATGACTCTGGGCAATGAAAGGCGGTTTGGAGAGAAAAGTCCTTCACTCAAAAAAAATCCCCAAACTTGAAGGGAGTAAAGCAGGAGAGCCAGCAGGAGAGCCAAGTGATCTCAGCCCTGATCCTGCACTATCACCCATTTTTAAATACAAAGAAGCATAATTTTATTCATGGAGAGAGCAGAATCTAAGAATGAGGACTGTGATGGAGAGGGAAAGGTAAAAGGCTTTTAAATTCAAAAGTAACTTACACAACATGAAAATTGGAGAAAATACCAACTCATACTAATGTGTAAAATTGAGAACTAAAATGCTCTTAGATCTGCTAGTTCTAGACTAACAACTTACCCCACATACAGGAAAGCACCTATCCATGTACTAAATAGTCCCTATGGAAGAGTTTTAATCATCATCTTTATGTTGTATAAAGAGAGCAACTGAAGCTTAGCAACAATTTACAGAATGAGTTGAAGCAATCAGTAGAAAGTGGCCAATGTATTAAATAGCAATTACGATGAGTGGGGAACTCTATCACACTCAGGGGATCATGAGGAACCCACTGGAAAATGCAAATTCACTGCACAGACAGATGGGAATGGTTCCTTCCACCACATGGAGCCTGCAACACCCTTTATTAGCAAGAAACTACAGGACCATCTTTGCAACAGAGGAACTTACAGGTGGACCAGGGTTTCCAGGAGCCCCTGAGAAGCCAGGCATTCCAGGGTGGCCCTGCAGAATGAAATCAGAGACTTTCTTTATGTATTAGTCACCTATCTACTTTTATAAAAGTTAACTGGTGATTATTGTGAAGTAACACCAAAATGAGTCAATTCACAGAGAGGTGGTTATAAGGGAATAAAGGCTTTTTAAAGTGGAACCTTGGTTTTCAAAGCATGCATTTCAAAAATAACATAGTTAAATTTCAGGTGTACTTCTTCCCATGCATATTTTAGTCTATGCTAATGGCAGATGAGAGCAGATATTGTGGAATTGCACAAGACAGGAGGTCAGTTGGGAAACCAAGCCTGTTTAAAATGTCCTGAAAATGTCATTGAAGAGGTGCTGATTTGCACCTTAAACCAGTGACTCAGCCCTTGGCAAAATTAACTATGAAAGTTTAATTTAAACCATTCTCATCTTTCCTGTGGCATCTCAGTCCCTCCTAAGGAGGACCTCCTTACATTCATCATCTAAGACAAATAGAGACACTGGCTTTTTCACCCCATAGACACCTGAACTCCTGGAAATCATCTAGGGATTATCCAAGGAAATGAGGAAGTATTAGGTAATGTAGAAAATTTAATGCATTCAGTCCAGAGGTGAGGAAACAGATGATACTGGGAGGTTTTTATTGGAGATGAGCATGGAACCTGCAGAGCTATGGTTCCATTCTTTGACAGAGCCCATTTGTGGTTTGTCAGTGATGAAGAGCTCCCATCTTCCTCCTCTGCCTCTGAGAAGGATGCTCTTGTACAGGCATCATAGGAGTTACTGATGAAGGACCAATCACAGTGACAGCACTGCTGGAAAGCACACTCTGTTTTTACCTGTTCACCTTTTTCTCCTACTTCCCCAGTCATGCCACGGTCTCCTTTAGCACCCTGGTAATAAAAAAAAGAGCCAATGAAAGTCAATGAGATTCAGTGTTGTGACAGCTTTTTGACCTCTCTCATAAAGCACTTGGACATTCAAGAATAAAACTCAAGAATCAGGACTGAGCCCTCCTTGCCCTCCTCTTAAATTCTTCTCTAGACTTTCACTACCACTGCTGGAGCCAGAATATATGTGGAAAATGGCCTCTGAGCAGAGCCAGCATAGCTGGTTTTTAATGTTTTATTATCATAGGCATAAAGAGGAATTACACATCCTTAAAGACCAGGCAGGTTATTAGGCACTCCACTAAATCACATCTTGATAAAGAATCATCTGGCCCAACAAAGGTGCCCACACCCTTCATGGACAACAGCATAAAACCAGCATTTCTAAGGTGCAGCCAGAAAATTCATACCCAGAAAGTGCTCCCCTCTTTCTCTTTCTGTTCTAGAGACACAGGCAGAGACAGCTGACTCAAATGTGCATGTGTGCATTACCAGGGCTCACAGTGAGACAAGACAGTGAAAATTGCTGAGGTAAAGGTGAGCAAGGTGTGAACAATGCACAGAGCAATAATGAATTGCTGGCCATGGAAATAATACACTGGTTTGCTACATGAGAGCTAGGAGACAAAGGGGAGAAAGAGGGCTGCATTTTATTAATAAAAGAGCTCTAATTCATATGGCCAGAAGGAATGAAGCTGCTCATGAGCAAAGACCTGCAGTTCTATGGCTCTTCTTTCAGAGCAGGACTAATAGCTTGGATGATGCTGGTAAGGACAATATACCACAGAGTCAAAAGTACAGAGCAATTTGGGTCTTCCTCTGCAAGGATCCTCATAGGATATGCAGAAAAGTCACAAAGACTGACCTTGTGTTTGCTCCTTCCCAAGGGTCTTCAAATACTTTTTCACTTTTTTTTTTTGAGAACTGTTTTTATTGAATTCAAGTTAGACTACTTATCAGTTACTTGATTTGATTTTATGCACATGTACAGTTTGAAATTTATCCTGTTATTTCACCTAACTATCTATTTTTGCTGCCTAAATCTCTGCTTTCTTATGAAATATAAGAAAGCAGCAGAGAGATGGCCAGGTTTGTCTCAGATTGCTTGGCATTTCTGCCAGATATTGCATTTATGGGTTACTAATTCTCTTGTAAATTTTATCCTGGAACATACTTTCATTTTGATCTACTCTATGTTTACTTTTGAGATTGTGCTGCTCTCCCCACCACACTTTTAATTGCAAGATAGGAAATTAATTAATGAAACTTTATGAGCTTGTCCTGCGCTCTAACAAGTGCAAATACAAAGATGTTAAAATAGCAGGAGCTATTTTAGACAGTAAGTCGGTAGTGAAAGAATGTTTGGAGGAAACTGTGGCCGATCATTAAATCACCTTACCTCTCCCTCATTGAGTTGTTTTGATTTATTTCTCATTAGGCAGTTGTAAATGCTTTAACTGTGGCCAGGCACTGGCATTGTAAGCAGACTGGTGGCAGCCCTTTTTATGAAAAATGCTTGAAATGTGACATTATTGGAATACTTCAAACAATGGAAGTTTTATGTTCACCTATATCCTAGACCATGAAGCAGCATCATATTGCTAAAAGAAGAAATTTTTCCTGTAACATGCTTCAGGAAATACTTGGAGTTGTTGGGTAAGACCACCAGGGCAGATGGTGTGTTTGGAGCCCAGCAGCTCATTGCAGCCTTAAGTGATTCCAGGACATCAGATTCAAAAAGGAGAGGAATAGGCATGGTGGCTACTGCTGAGGCTTGAATTTCTTGCTCACCTAATTTGAGTTGAAACTTACTCTCAAGTCTATCCATCAATGTAATGAAATTCAACACCAAGAATCAGGCCTTTTAGATGTGAATGCCTGTCTGTGTGTGAACAAAGGGATGGTAGAAGACACTACGAAAGTGAAACAATCCCTCATGCCATGGGCAGGGACACCTTCTACTAAACCAAGCTGTTCAAAACCCCATCCGACTTAGCCTTTAACATTTCCAGAGATGGGGCATTCATAACTTCTTTGGGTAACCTGCTCCCAAAACAGTTAGTGTGACTAATTAGTCACAAATAAGCTTTCATCAGACAAGTGAAGAAAATCAACCAACCTTTGGGCCATCGAGCCCAGGTGGACCTGGAGGACCTCTGGGACCAGCAATCCCCTGCAATGCACAAGAGGCAGAGGAAACACTAGTTTAGTTCATTGACTCCACAGGCCTCTAAAAAGGATTCAGCAGGTTGTTGATGAAAACAAAAATTAATCATCTTATAGAGAAACCATCAACCATATTAACAGAAAAACAAGGGCCCAGCAGATGCAGGCATGGTGACTCCCTCAGCTCTCTTACCGGTTTCCCATCCTGGCCATCTCTCCCTGGTGGTCCTCGGAGACCTCTATCCCCTTTGAAACCCGGGATGCCTGGCAGTCCTGGAGGACCAGGAGGGCACTCACTGCACACATCCTGGGAGAGAACATGGGAGAACATGTCAGCAATAGGCTGCAGGCACCTGGCAGACCCTGTGGACACCCACTATGAATGCAGCACTGTGGTGCTGGTATAATTCTTAAACCTTTGCTGTTTTACCTCAGGATTGGGGTGAATTTGACTTAAAGAACCAATGAGGGCAGTGTGAAGCAGAGTGAGGGTCAGCACCTGAGCTCACACATGCTCCCATGGGAAGTTTCCTATCAGTTCTAGGCCCTAATTGGTCACCCAGGATCAGGAAACCAAGCAAAAGCCCTTCCTGATGGAGAGGTCAGGGAGACTAGAAAAACTATCAAGAAAAACCTTGGTTTGAATCTACAAAACCACTAGAAGCCTTTGTCTGCTCCAGGCTGAAAGATCTGTGTTACTGCTTATAGGGCAGGTTTCTAGGGAAAAATCAGGTGCAACACAATGTCAGAAAGGCGCTGCAGGAGAAATTATTCAGCAGCCACCTTGGCTAAAGACAACTCATCCAATGGAGTTTGTGAATGTCACAGTGTCCTGGCCAAATTTTATCAGGGAGAATCACTACCTCCCTCCTTCCCAATATCTCTGAAGCATGGTCTCAGCAGTCTTTACATTCCAGCTATCCTCAGGAAATTGAATCCATCTATGACATTTCCATTTCAAAGGCAGACTCCCATCAGTAAAGGGGGAATCCTGCCCATAAGAGCATAATACAAAACAGATCATCAGGTGGAGAGTCAGGAGCCCCTGCTACAACACCCAACTCTGTTAATAATCTCTTGCAAAACTTTGGGGTAAACTGTCCTTCTGAGTCTCACTGCCTACATCCACATTTATCTACTTACAATGTAAGTGCTTGAGAAACACCCATAACAGCAGAGCCCTAATTTCACCTGGGATTTCAAGGTGCTGCTTTCTGAACCAAGCATGGAGTGAAAAAAATACCAAGCAGAAAAAATGCACAAGTGTGTTTACCCATAATATAAGCAAAGAAAGGAAATGAAGGAACATCGAAGTGACATCCTATACCCAAGAATGAGTCCCTTGCTTTTGTACAGATCAGAAGTCTCAAGCAACACCTTTACAGTAAAACCTCCAGAACAATACTGGGGTCCACAAAACAAAGATAATTCTGGAGTGAAGAGTAATTTCACAGCAGCCATCTTAAAAGGGCCCTCTGCTTAATGAGGTTGGTAAGAGAAGGTAATTTTTTAGTTTATTTAAATCAATAAGAAAAGATTTCTTGCCAGGTTTAAGACAGCTTAAAAAAACTCACAACTCAGCCCATGTAAATCTATAGAGATTTTTCAGTCAACACCTATCAAAGACTGACTAATTTCTCACAATGGAGTGAGAATTTCTCTACCTGGAGTGTAAAGGCAGACAGATTATCACTTTTGAATCACAAGTACTTCTGGGGTTAATTACCTGCATCCTTTTAGATTCACAATGCAAACTCAATTTCTACCCACAATTACCCAAAATTACTCCAGTCACTGTTGAAGGTGTACGTGAAAAAAACCAGCATTTTATTAAAATGGTTTCCATTTTCTGGTTTAGATAATGTAACTTGATAATGCTTATCTCTCCTTGGAGTGCATGCCTCAAGAAGAGCGAAGAAAGCCTTAGAGGTGTTACAGAGAACTTTTTAGATCATTTCACTGCTAGGGAAGGGATTTTCATCTCCACTGTGAGCTTGTGTCCCAACACCAGTGCGAGCAGGAGACTTGTAAGTTTTGAGCTTTGAAAGAGTGTTTAAAGACACCTTTTGCACTTTTAGTTCAGACGTTTTGCCATCACAGAGTGTTAGGGTTGAATCAGAGACATCAACTCCCACTCTCATTACCTTTACCAGGAGATTTATGTCCTCTGGAGTGAGCAGGGGTGGGGAACCCTGTGGAATGAGAAATTAATTATTTCAGGCAATTTTAAGAGGCATCAAGACATGAGAATTTTTCCTGAACATGTTCTTGAATTCTCACTGGTTTTTTTTTATCCTGTCTAGGATTCAATGGGCCAAACTTGTACTTCCCACCCTACCCTACCAATGCTTTTCATTGGAACCTGAGATGAGTTCTTGCTGGTACTGTACAGTGGTGCTAAGGAAGTGCCTTTAATATTTTGGCTTTTATTTACATGCAGAATATCCAGTTGTTCTGATACCATTCCAAAGCTAAACCTTTAGTGGATCTTAGTCTTTTTTCTACTGCTCTGCTGGGAAAAACAACAGTGGAAAAGCACCCAAGTGCACTTCTGAGGTAAGGCGTACAGGTGGAAACTGAGTTAAAAGGAAGATGTAACACAGAAGAGAAGTTACATACAGGTTTTCCAGGAGGTCCTCTTTCCCCTGGATTTCCAGGTACACCCTACAGATCAAGAAAAAGAAAAATATTGTGAAATTATTATACAATAACCCCCTGGTTGCTCTTGCACTCTGCTGACTGATCTGGACTAGCACACATATTACTTTCCTCTGCTGAGCAGCACTACTCCAGCAAACTTCTCCAAATATCTGCAACTTTAACATCCTCTCAAACCTTTGCTAAATTCATTTGAGTCACACAGAGACTGGAATTGCTTTAGCTTGTCTTCTGGTGATAGGAAACACTAAGAACTTTACTGGTGTGAAGGATGAAGCTTTAAATCTCTGAAGGCACCTGTCAACAAGCAAAATCAATTTGTTTGTTTGTTTGGTTTTTTGTTTGCTGAGGTGTAGTGGTATCAGTTTTCTTGAGATGAAAGCATAGAAGTTACCAGCATTCTCAGAATTTTATGTTTAGAAAGGCAAGACTAGGAAAAGGGACAACCTTCACCCCTCAGTGTGCATCTCTAACATATCATTTACAAGGAGTTAAGTTTGTTAAAAACAAAACAAAATCATGTCTAAAAATGTTTGTAAAACATTTGCATAAAGTAATGCTCACTTGGGAAACCAAATATTTTGAACAAGGCAGTTGGCCATGGCTCACATGGTGACAAATTATCTGCACTGTGAGGATCTTTGCAGTTTTAAGGATACTTGGTGACATTTTCCCAAACCATTTTCTGCTGAATTCCTGTATCCACCTGGTCCATCACCCTGTGTCATCCCTCAAGTAAGTGCATGTTCTGTTCATACTGAGCACCTTAAAGACCATAAAGTATTTACCATATACAAAATCTGTCCTACCTGATAATTTTTATTTCTAAAGAAACAGCTTCTTCTGACCGTCTAAAAAGATCTTATTTGTGTTCAGCTTTGTTAATTCTGCATAAGTCCCCTATGGGATTTTCTCTCAGATGGTTCCAGATTTACCACCCAGGATGTTCATAGAGTCATAGAAGGGTTTAGGTTGGAAGGGACCTTCAAGACCATCTAAATTCAACCCCCTGCCATGGGCAGGGACACCTTCCACTAGACCAGGTTTCCATTTTGCCAATCAGTTCCTTGCATTATTTACACAGATGGGAACATGGGGATTAATGACTGAAGAGCACTGTGTCATGATACACCACAATTGTAGCTACAGGGTAAACTTGAATTTCATCCTTGAGTCTCACTTAGTACTTAAATCTTGTATGTCTTGCCAGAGGAGAGAAAAAATGTGAAAATATATCAATTATATTTTTCTATGTCCACATTAAATGCTTCTGGATCAGCAAAAACCTTTCAATTACATTGTCATTGTAAGCCAAAAATTAAACACACACTGAAATGGACCTAAAGTGGAGCTGAAGTAGTCCTGAAGTTCACAGATGAACTCTTGTTTCCTGAAGAACTAAACCCTCTACAGGTGAGAACAAAGAGAAGACAAGGTCTGAAGAAGATGTTTAGCTCACATTTCTTCCCAGAAGTCCTTCTGGGGAACTGAGTAAATATAAGTAATCATTTTAGTAATTTATAGCCTTCCTTCTTCCACAGAATTTCAAGGTGAATCCAGAGAACTGTTCATTGTTCCCCAAGTTCCTTCCCTTTCACAGATGCTGTCAGGTCATGCTTTTGGCATCTTCTCCACTGTGTTCTCAGCCACCTCTGCAAATGGGAAGGGGGATGGCTAAATAACAATTACACAGATCTTAGATTCCCAGACCTACTTTGTTCAGGAAGACTCACACAGAACTTGCTCCACAAAGTGTGATGCAAAGCAAAAACTTGAGCCATGAGAATAATCCTGGATCAAAAAGCAAGACAGAAAAGACAGTTCAGAAATGTCTTTCATGCTGACTAGTAGCACAGCTATAAATATGTGCCATAGGGCTCACTGACAGCCTTCTGCTTTGGGATCTGCAATATGAACATGGCACTAGCAGTGTAATCTGAGTATTTAAAGATCTTTTAAAAAAAGAATATAGGAAAAGACTTCTTAGTTATGTGAAAAGACATGCAAGGAGAGAGTGAATAAAACAGAAATCCTTGGAAAGGATTAAGCCCAGCTACCATGTCTACATGGTATCAGAGTGCCTTGAGACAAAAAGGGATGAACCCATTTTCTTGCATGCTGTATGATGTGGAGCTGGTGATGTCTCTAAAAGGGTGGAAATGAGACAGAAAAAGAGATTAAGCTCTGTGCCATGGCTGACAAATCTGAAAAAAACCCTGAATCCCCAGGAAAAGTTCCCCAGAAAAACTGAAAGATACAAGATTGCAAACAGAGAATCTCCATTGAAGAATGATTTTGTGAGCCAAACTGAACAAACCAGATGTAGCTGATGGCACTTCAGCATGGTGCACTATCAGAGAACAGGCCAATGGAAGCAGTGAGAAGTGGAGGAAATATTGCTGATGTGTAGAGGCCTGGAGTTATAAATGGCTGACAAAACAGACAAGCTGCAAATACAGAATTATAAAATATGCTGGGTTGTAAGAGACCTGCAAAAAATCAAGTCCAGCTCCTGGTCTTGCACAAGACAATCCCAAGAATCACATCAGGTGCCTGAGAGTGCTGTCCAAATGCTCCTTGAACTCTGGCAGTCTTGGTGCTGTGTGACTTGCCTAGGGATCCTGTTCCAGTGTCTGGCCACTATCTGGATGAAGAATGTTTTCCTAATATCCAACAAAAACCTCCCCTGATGCAGCTTCACATTGCTCAGAGCAGAATTAAAATGTTAGAATGAAGACATGGAAGTCAAAACTGCATCTGACAAGATAATAGGGGAGGGAACTGGAAAAGAGACAGAAAATTCAGAAAAAAGGAAATGAGTCTGACCCAAAACCTGCATGGCATAGAAAATAAATGCTGCTAACAGGATGTGGGAAAATGCACAGACTCAAATAACAGCCAGTGCTGGAAAACTCAAAAAGTTTGAACACTTTCAGGAGATTGCAGCCAAGAGTGGCTGGCACAAAGCAGAATATCCAATGAGTGGTACAGCACACCAGTGCAGGGAGAAGATGTCAGGAGGTGTGATGCACGGTATCCAGAGCATCAGTCTGCAAAATCTGACACACAGGAATGGTCTTTAAATGGGAACTGATGGAAACTGCTGCTGATAATGCTAAAAAACAATATTTGGCTTAGTTGGTTGGCAAATGGTGGTAATTATGTTTGTGGGTTTGATCCCCTCATGGCCCATTCACTTCAGACTTGGACTCCATGAGCCTTGTGGGTCCCTTCCAATTCAGAATATTCTGAATTAAATGCTGGTGCAGTTAACAGGCAAAATCCTATGATGGGGAAAATGATGCTCAGGTCAGTGGTGCACGTGAAAATACTCAAAGAAAGTCTGTAAGGAAACATAAGTGTATAGGGGAAGGAAGTGTGTCAGTCACACAGACATATGATGGGATAGTTCTATTACAAGACTGAAAATTAAACTTGAAATGAAATATCTTAAATCAGTTAAATGTCACAGCATTAAAGAGACAATAGGTGGGTTAATAAGTGTACCCTGGTTTGGGATGGGAAAATCAACCTCAGAACAGCAAACTCTGCTTTTCAAATCCATTGGCAGTAATTTATGCATCCAAAAGGTTTTGCAGTTATGAAAGCAAATGCAGGGGGAAGATGAACTTCTCAGTAATGCTGGAACTTAGTTACCATAAATAATTAACCTAATTAAAAAGTGATTAATTCAGTGTTTATGTTAATTCAAATTATCATAATCAAAATACAGAAAGATCCTATTAAACAGCTGCCCTCACTGTCAATAGGAGGATAAGAGAATATCTCATTCAGATTGTTCCCTAATCTAAGGACACTAAATAGATGTGTAGAACAGAAACATTTTATCTCCCAACAGACAGGCAGGGGAGAAGAGATGATTCCCACAACATGAAGTATAAGACTGGCTGGCCAGAGAGCATCTGCTCCTTTAGGGGTATCTGGTCAAGAATCTTTTTAAATTCAACAAAGAAAGAGAAGGAGAAAGTCATAAATTAGAATTTCAAGGACACAAACCTGACTAAAAAAAAAGGATGGCAGTGATGGGAAGCAAACCTGGACATTCACACTAATTGATCAAGGCATGTGGAAATATGAGGAGGCTTATTGCAGCAAGGTTACCTCATCCAGGACCTTGTCAACTGGGAAATTAAGGGAAAAGAAGGAAATCAGAAACTAAATTTTCCAAGAGAAGCAGACCTAAGAAGCAGCAGATCTTGTCACTGGCAGTAACTGATGGGTCATCAAAAACCACAGACTGCACTTGCTGGGAGAGCAACCTGGACCTTGCAAGTGATCAGACTGTAAACAGAGTGACATGAACTGGGAGGGCTGAGGGACTGACAGAGCTGGGGAGATGCAGGAGGGGCTGTGCAGGGGGAGAGAGAAGAACAAACAGGAAAAGACACAAAAGGGTATAAAAGGGGCTGGTAAACCAGAGCTGGTGGAGCATTTGTATGGCTGAGCCCTGCACCAGACCACTGTGGCTTGTCTTGTCATTTTACATCTTCTGATAAAGCTTTTCACAGAATCATGGGATGCTTTGGAAGGGACCTGAAATCCCATCTCATTCCAAGCCCCTGCCAGGGGCAGGACACTTTCCACTGTCCCAGGTTGCTCCAAGCCCCATCCAACGTGGCCTTGAGCACTTCCAGGGATGGGGCAGCCACAGCTTCTCTGGGCATTCTGCTCCAGTGCTTCACTACATGCAGTTAAGAATTTCCTCCATATATCTAATTTAAGCAGGCAGGAGGGACCTGCTCTGCAGCAGCTGGAGGAGACAGCACTGCATATAACATCACTCAACATGGAGAAATACTTTTTTATAATTCTCAGACTAGGAGATTGGCCAACTTCTCCAACAGAAGGTACTTAAGGCTACATTATTTTAATGCTTGATACAGGAATACCAAGAGAGATTTGGATTTTTTTTTCCAAAAGCAAGAGAAAGTAATTTTTTTAAGTGACTGAGGTCCTTAAGGTAGGCACAATGTGTAGTAGTTCTGTTATGGAAGAAGTTAGTCATATTATTAGGGAAAAAAAGACCTAAAAAAAGCACATTTTTCAGGCTTTAAGAATTAGAGCTTTGGCTAATCAGAAAACAAATGCAAATTTAAAGACAAGAAAATTGTATATATGGAAGAAGACAACATGTCCCAGCTTTGTCACAGAAAAGATAATTCATAGGGATTTATGGACATAATGAACTCTAGAAGACAAACAAATAGCAAGGCTTTTTCTAAGAGGAACAGAACAAGGCCAAAGCAGCACAATTGTACTGCAAAACTAGGCAAGTATTTTCAAAACCTAAATTTTAATAAAAAAAGACACTGTCCTGAGAATTCTTGATATTAGACTGAGTAGCCAACAGATGTTTCCAAAGGTGACTTTAGTCCCAAAAAAATATGACACATGCTTTTAGGGGACCAGAAAAAATTTTTAAGGTAGTCATGTAAAAAGCTCCATTTTATTCACCAGTGGGGGAGAATTTTGGCCAAATATATTGCAAAAACAATATTGACTCTTTCATCTCCCCAAATGCAGTTGTAAATCTGATTTGCTATATCAGAGAATGCAACTGATAGCAGGCACTTCCACAAGCATCTGATGAGTTTGCAACTGGAAAAATAATTCAGAGAGTAACTTGATGTATGTAAATGTAATTTAAAAGAATTTTCTCGTCTCAGGAAAAAAACATGGAATACATTTGCAAAGGCCACAGCAAAGTACAAGACACTGAGGCAAGTCATTCAGGCAATTGACACTGCATGGCTTGGGAGCTGCACAGCAAATTCATATTAGCAATTCAAATTGGAGCTTTCCTATCCAATGATATCCTGTTTGAACACAGCAGAGTACAAAAATGGACATGTTTCAGAGGATACAGGAACACTGCATTGGCACACAAGAGTGCAGAAGCAGAACAAAAAGTTCCTTATGCTAGTTAAATAAAGACAGAGATCAGGGAACTGCAAATGCATGATTTTGTCAAATTAGATTATCCCTGCTGACACACCAAGAAATGTTGGAATGTGCCCTGAACCTCCAATTATACCTCCTGAAACACAGGCAGAATGGTTTAACAAGTGATCACACAATACAGAAAGGTTCTAAAAGATATATTGACTGCAATTAAAGCAGTGAGTGTAATACAAAATGTGTTTTCTAAGTAGCCTGAGGAACGTTTGTGTTTGGATTAATTTTCTTCAGGGAAAAGAAAAATGTAAAGACCTCATTGCTGCATCTCCAAGAGTTGACCAGCCAATGCTGATCTGAGCAGAGCCAGAAACAGACTCCAAAAAGCTGCCTCAGGCACTCTTCTTACACAGTTCAGCCCTAACAAACCCATCTATCCTATCTCCTGTTCAAAACATCTTCATTAAAAATTTCAAACATCTGAGGCAAGGGGATGAGATCTAGGGACAGGCAGCAGGACACAATCAATCCCAAATCTCTGGCTGCCCAGGGACACAAGGGACCATTTCAGCTATCATGGGCTCTGGAAGAAAACCCTGGCTCAATCATTGGCCTTGTGACAAAGAATAGTCAGAGAATCTTGGAATGGTTGGGTTGGAAGGGACCATAAAGATCATCCAGTTCTTGTGCTATAGGCAGGTGTGAGAGCTTAAATGAGAGCTTAAATGAGCTACAGCTGCAGGCAGGCCTGGAGACCCTTTGGTTTTGGTTACAATGCATTATAGGCTTTTCTTTGCTGAGCATCTTAATACAGTAGAATCAATCTATACCTTAACTTTTATCTATAGCCTATCATAACTACTATAACTACCATATTCATGTTACTGTTATCCAATCACTAAAAGTTAGTACATTACAGTTTAAGCTAGAAGTTGTTTTTCAATTTACTTGCAGTGGAAAATTCTGAGACCTTTTTTCTGTTTGCAACATTTTCTGACTTGTTTGCCTGTGCTATCTTTCTGCTTGGTAAAAACATCTTGTTTGAAGTAAGTTTATCCTTTGCTCTAAGTCATAAAATCCCCTTCTAACTAACACACCCTTTGCCTCCTTAGTTACCTAGTAAAACTGGCTCAGCAAATCTTTTCTTCTATATCAAAACTTGCTTCCATCTCTCCTCCTGCATCAGACTCTACATTCAAAAATCTTTCTGCTAAGCATACATATCTGTGAGACTTTCTTGTCAAACTTTCATCCTTCCCAACAGGCAGGGACACCTTCCACTACCCCAGGCTGCTCAGAGCCCCATCCAGCCTGGCCTGGAACACCTCCAGGGATGGGGCATCCACAACCCCTCTGGGAATAAGTAGGTGGGAAGAAAACAAGACCTTCTTTCCACAGGAAAGGACCTCCTTTAGGCCACATGATGGATGTCAGTAAAGCCACACCAGGGTTGGAAAGTGCTTGCTGTGGAGCTGGTGAGAGTTGGTACTCATTTCAGACACAACAGCATCACGGAGCAGCGCTGAGAAGGAGAGTTCCAGGAGGTCACTTCCCTCTCTCCACAGTGTTCCCTTAAACCCAAAGATCAAGCCCTTCCAAACCTTCAGAGGCTCCTTCAGAGGACTGGTTTCCACATCACAGAGGAAAAAAAAATTCTCCTCTTTCTGACGCAGCCCTGAAGTGGAAGCAGGCAGAGAGAGGGGCCAGCTTTCCAGCTGGGAATCTGCCACGTTCCTCTCTGCTCCTCAGTTCCGTGACTCACCACTGAGACAGTGGGAGCACAATGCACCAAGAGGTTAAAATGTCCTCAAAAATGCCCAATAGCAGCAGCAAAATGAACTCACAGAGAACTTAACAGCTGTGGCCCTGTTTTAACAGAAAGGGTACTTATCTCAGTGGATTCTAAGAAGTTCCTAGAGAGCCTAACCACCATCCTTTTCCAGTGTGGGATCTTTCTCCAGTTTATGCTGCCAATGTCATTTTAAAATGGTTCAGTGATGAACCCCACTTTCCTTGAAGGAATCCTCCTTATTCCAACCATTTTCCCCTTTGACATCCTGAGTTGTAAGAGCTCCACTTCTGCAAATCATGTCCCTTGGACAATCCCAGTAACACTCAGAGACTGCAGCTGATTATCAGCACAAATTTTTAAGGAAATTCAATGCAAGCACTGACCAGCTTCTTGAGCACTTACACTTTAATTTTACTTACATCCTGGCCAGGAGGCCCCTGTGGTCCAGGGATCCCAGGCACACCACGGGGACCCTGAGAGGGAGAGAATAGAAAAACCCAGTAACGTGAGTAGTATTTATGAGGTGCTTCTTAGCTGAAAACAAGAAATCCTTAACCTAATAGTAATTGGTGGAAAAATTAACCAGCACCTACATAAGTATGAGAGAATTTAAGAATATAATTACAGCTCACATTGCACTATCCTGATATCAATAATTTCTGTGCCTCAAGGGACTTCATGTGCACCACTAAAGTCAATCTTTCCGTACACTGATTGGAGAGGTAATAATGACTCTTTACAGGAGGCAGGTTTTTGAAGAGGGAGAAAATATGACAGAGCACAGGACAGTAGAGGAGAAAAGAAGGTCCATCTCTGTCACTGTCACATTTTCTGAAAAATACCCTTGCCCAGGATTCTTCTCCTGGAAAGCTGAGAAGCCTC
>JAHXMQ010000807.1:145380288-145429718 GCA_020466415.1 Ammodramus savannarum pratensis | reverse complement strand
AGGACTCTGAAAATAGCACACATCTCCTCAGTTCCAGGCTATCACTCTGCTAGGACTGGCTGTTGTGCTGGAAATTCAGGCCAGTGTCTACTGAGACCATGGAACACAGTTGTTTGTGCCACACCAATGGATTGCATCCTTGAAAAACTGAATGTTCAGGGACTAAAGTGTGTTTGTTGAATACTGAAATCTGTAAGATTTAAGTAAGAAAAATGTTCTAATATGGTTTCTTTTAAGCCTTTTAGGCCTTGGCTATAAAAAATATGCCTTGAATTATGTGCCTTAAAATAATTTTTTGAAAGAAGGGTGAAGAAAGTCAATCATTATTTCTCTTTTAGGACTACTGACAGGTAAAGAAACATTTCCACCAGGCCAAGGCTCTCGATCAATTCTTTCTCACAACCCAATATAGCAGACAAGTATCTGGTAATACACATAGGTTCTGGTGGATCAGCCACCCTGTGACCATTCCTCAAGCAAAACCAAAGCAATTACATCTGCCCTCATGAAATGACTGGCAAAAACATAATTAGTGTGGCTGTCCCCTCCCCAGAGAATTTGGGTATAGCTAGAAAGACATACTGTACCAGTGACCCTTTGTCTCCTGGGGGTCCTGCAGGGCCCTACAAACAGAAAAGACACAGCAATCAAAACACTTTAAATTCTCATTTAGCAGGGTGGGTCCTGCATTAAGGCATTATTCACTGCACTCTGCACTCCTGAGTGTGGATGGGTGTGCACTGTGCCCATGGACAATCCATGCTCCTGGCTGGCTCTGGAGACACAGAACCACAGCACCCACACATCCTTGGGCTGGTACAGGACAACTCCACCAGGTTCTGAAGACCACCACATTCAGCTGCCTCTTACACAAGGAAAAACATCCCACAGGACTTCTGTGCTCTTTAATTTAGGTCAAAGCAGGGGGAGGGCAGTGAGCTTGTGCACGCTGTTTGTTTGGGGATGCAACTTAAAATGTGCAGCTGAGAAGAGCTCCTCTCTGCCAGGGGCTCCCACTTCTACAGCAACACCTCAGAAGTGATGCAGTGCCGTATCCATCATGGGTGACTCAATCTGGTATTCCAAACACACCCAGAACAAGGCTTGAATAAATTTGCTACCACTATAACTCCTCTCTCCTTCTGCTCTCTGTTTCAGGCACAGCAACTCATTAATCCTCACAGTGTCTCCACGAAAGAAGACACCTTAGTGCATGTTAAAGAAATGGCTTAATGCATAATTTAATTAATGCCCACAAGGCAAGACAGGGCAAAATTGAAATCTTTCTACTTATACTGTGCATCCACGCATTAGGCAGCTTCAGCATAAACATGTGAATTCACCTCAGTTGTCCAAGCTGTCCCCTACTCTGTTGGAAATAACAGACTCTGCTAATGCTCAAGTTTATGGCTCAGTGTTATGTAAATTGTAACTCAATACTTCAGCAGATAAGGTAAAAAAAATCCTTGTCTATATATACTTTTTGTGCAGGGAGCAAAGCCTGAGAGAGGTTTAAGGGCAGAGGAGGAAACAGGGTGAGGATTCCAATTAAAAAGAGTTGTTGGCTCTCAGCTCTGAAGCTGAGGTATTATAAACACAATTTTGTCACATTGCTAAAAAGAGTAGAGGCTGACGTCTTTAATTCAGCATGTAATATGCACTGAAGCAACTCCACTGATTTTATTCTGTTGTTTTTTTTTTTTTTTACTGTGGGATTCAGTCTTTGTGACAGTCTGCTAGATTCAAGGTTATACAGAGTCGGATTTTTTTTTCAATTCTAGTCTTTGCACTGGAGCTGAGGTTATGATGAATCTATAGTGGAAAAAACCCATCATAAAAGTGGTTTGGCTGGTTTTTTTTGTTTGTTTTCTTTTCTTTTTTTTTTTTTTTTAAGAAGCATTTAGTTAAGCAAATTAAATAAATAAAACATATCATTTGAGAACAGTGTGGTGTGTAGGTGGCTACACATCCTGACAGTGGGCAAATAATGAAGACACCGAAAAAACCAATCTTCTGTTGTGAGACAAGAGATGTCTGCATTTGGAGTCAAGTCCTTAGTCATTTGTGTTTATGGAGATGAGGATGCTAAATCCCCAATGAAGAAAAACTTTGTCATCCTGTGTACATCAGGATGCAGACATGAACTCATCTAGCCCGGGACTGAATCTAAAAATCTGTAATTAAAGACTATCCACTAGCTAGTGATTTTCAAAAAAGCCAGATACTCATTTGTTACTTTAATTTTAATTTAATTAATGGCTGAACATTGAGAAGTGCAAGAACACCACTGTTCCTTAGATAAATCATAGATAAATCTATAGATCCTTAGATAAATCAAAGGACACACAGGAAACATGCAGTCATTGGGAACTCTGTGAGGATCATAAAAGCCGTGATACAATCACAGTGTGAAACAGGATCAATCCTGTCTGCTCTAACTCAGATAAAATTCAGCATGGTAAATGCAAATATTAAGTGGACATACACCTCAGAAAGCCAGGTTTTTTCAACTCATTACCCAGAAATATGACTTATCCTCTCAAGGCAATTCCTGTACAAATTCGGGCATTTGTATCTAGATTAACAGAGCACTAATAACCAAACATTGATGATCGGCCCAGGATCATGGCATGCATGAGGTATTGCAAAAGAATGCAAGGGCTCACATGTCCTCTTGCAATTACAGCCAGAAATAGCATTTGCTTCCTCCTAAACTTATTTCACTAGCAAATTCAGTGCATAGCTGGAGGTCTCTGAGCAGGACTATTGCCAGAGCAATGACAAAGCCCCCTCATTTCTAGAGGAGCTGTACATGGCAAGTACTAGAGTGATCAAAGCCCAGCAACAGGAAAATCCAAATTTTTCAAGCAGATTCCCATATACACCATGTGACCAACTGATATTCTGGAGGGCAGAGCTGGATGAGGTCAAATCTACCAAACATTTGGAGGAAATTATGGGCAAGAGGCCCCTCTTGGAACACAGCAGTTTAAGCAATCTGATTTTGTATTTTGCTATTGGAGTGTCACTGTGTCACTGATGTGGGCACGTGTGCCACACTCATCCCTTCCAACAGGGCTCATACAACAGCAAGGCTGTGACTGCCCAGGAGACCAGAGCTTGGAACAGATCTCCTCTCACATCCACAGCCAGTGTGCCAGGATGATGCACAAAATTCAGGAGTGACAGTCCTGACAAAATTCAAGAGTGACACCAATCAATCCCAGAGCACTTTTAGCCCTCATAGCAGAGATGTGACACGTGAGCCACAAATGGCAGCCTCTGGACTCTTCTGGAATCTGCACCTTCAGAAGGCAAAATGTCCCACAGGCTCTCAGCACAGCTGAGCATAGGCAATGCATTTCCCAGATGGCAATGCCTGATTTTTCACCTCATTACAGGTTGCAGCAGGATCTGCTACTTACAGGGGGTCCAGCCAGGCCAATTCCTGGCACTCCTCTGTCTCCTGGCTGTCCAGGGAGGCCAGGAGCTCCCCTCTCACCCTGAAACAAAGGAAAGAGTTAAAGGCTTTGTGCACTGATGAGAAAACGTGCTGAAATGTAAGCAGGTGGCACACCAGAATGTCACATGAGTACATCTGGTCCTGCCCAGAGAGGGACAGCATGTGGCAGCATGGGGACATGGCACAATGACTCTCTCATCATGCCATGAGAGTGTCCTTTTCCCCCACAGGGGCCCCAGCTCCCCTCTGCAGGCTCAGTGTGTTCACATCACATCACATCACAGAATAGAGGGCAAACACAATCTTTGCATGTGTGTTCATTTATTTTAGTGCAGCGTATCAAATTTCCAGCATTTCACAGAATCACCAAGGCTGGAAGAGACCTTCAAGATCAGCAAGTCCAACCACCAGCCCAGCAGCACCTTAATCACCCAAACCAAACCCCCAAGAGCCACATCCAGAACAATTCCAGAACTAAGGACTTCACCAGGGTATCAGGAACTTGCCTGGGCTTGGGGAAGCATTAAGCACCAAAAATCACTTTTCTCTCTCTGTGCTTCTGTGGTAGAAGGCTAAGGCACAAAAATTGCTGAACATAGATAATTTATCTGTTGAAGATAGGATTAGGGAAATTTTGCTGCATCTTAATATTCTCCTGTCCTTTACCAACATAGGCCTACTCACAGAAGTGCATGAAATTATTTTGGTAAAATAATTGTCAACACTTCTACCACTCTCTCTCAAGCACTCTACTACAAAAGGAGAGCTTTCCCTTCTAAAAAACAGATTTTCAAAGTAAAACTTGAATAGCACAGAAAACAGCTTGACATTGTTCAATGTACACTGCAGACAGAGGGCTAAGAAAGAATTCAGCTGTAAGACTTTAATTTAACATCTGTTTTCTAGTTATAGGGAGAAATCAATAAGATTTTTATGGATTGCATTGCAGTTGGGAGATTTGGTCTCACGTTGGCAGTAGATTTATAACAACCAATCTTATTTATGCTACTTATTATGACATTATTTCTAGCTATATAGAAGCATGATAGAAAAATAGTTACCTGTGAATTCTGCCCACTCAAAATTAAATCTGCAATATCTCCTATTTTTCCCCTTTCTTGCTTTCTTCTTAAGCTAATCTCTTACTACAAAGAAATAATACTGCAAGGCCACGGAGGAAAAATGCATTCTGATTAGTTCAAACACTCCACACATCCCTTATCAGTTATTTTATTCAGAAAGATAATTTTAATACAAAAATTTCAATAGTATTTTCCCACATACAATTAAGACTTTTATCATCTTCTGTTGCTGTTGAATAGAATACTTAATGAGATTTCTTTTAGTGTTTTTTTCTGACTTTTATATTAATTCCCTGTCTATTAGTGTGTGTCTGTGTGGGTGTAGGTCTGTGTTCTGAATTGTCAAAGATATATAGAAAAGACTACAATGCATTTGTACAAAATGCATCAAAACTAAAAAAAAAAATCACAGCAGTTTGGTTATTTCAAAAATATGGGATGCAGATGGATGGGGTCTCATACTCCTTTTATCATTGACAGAATCTGTTTCAACATCTGATTCTTTTTCCAGTCCAGATCAGAAAATGGTCATTTTGAAGAGGACAATTTCTGAAATGTCTGATTAAATGTTCAAGTGGACAATCCAGATCCTCCCAAAATCAAAGATTTTTGCTGTTTTATTCCTTTCTCTCTTTTCTGTGTGCTTATAAGGGAATAAACATTATTTTCAGCAGAAGTTAGTGTCATCAACCTCTTCAACTAGCCAGTCTTTGCCTCAATACAGGAGGGGAAACCAGGACTACCTGGTTCTGCTTGAAAATAATTAATGTCCTCCTTGAAGAGAGATGATGGGAATGAGGGCTAAGGGAAAAGTTCTCTTTGAGGGCTGACAGGTGGTCCTGAGAGCAAATCACCCCTGAGCCATGCAGTGTCTCCCTGGCTGTGTGGATTAAAGGGCCCAGTCCCAGTTTCCCCAAAAAAGTGTGCACTGAGGCCTCCATCTGCTGAATTCTTATAGTGCTGGAAGATATTGTAAATGTGGAAAGTGAACACAGCTAATTCATAGCTGAGTATTTACATCGACAGAGATGCTGGAAGAATAAAGGAAGAAATCCTCTAGAAGGCTAGAAGTGCATTTTTGAGTCAGAGCTTTGTAAACTCTATTTTCCAGTGGAAAACAGACCATGTTTGCACCATGTTCTTTTCTCCAGTTCAGGTGACTAAGATGAGCAGTCCTCAATGAAGTCCATGCTCACCTTATGTCCAAAGGGTCCTGGCAAGCCTGGTGGTCCTCTTTCCCCCTAAAGTGACAAAAGCAAACCAAGAAAACAGTCACCATCCACCCAAACAAGAGCCTGGGCTTTGCTATAGTCAAGGCAGCAATGATCCTATCACTGCCCTCCTGAGCTCACGCTGTCCTGGCAATATTTTACTGACAACATGTAACCAAATTAAACAATTTGCTAATTGGGCAAGAATTAAAAGCTTTTAGGGAATTTCCATCAAGCTAATCATTTTTGTGCTAGTCACAAGGACAATGGTTACTCCTTGTGGAGGTCTTTGTTTTCAATGTAAATTTCAGAAATACATCTTCAGTTCTGACTTTCTTTAATGCACAGATTGGATCTGGAGCATTTTCCACAGGCAGGCCTTCCATGGATTCAGCTAAATCCATGCTCTCCTGCAGGAGTCATGCTTGCCTGTCTCATATTGAACTAGCCAAGCACAAAACTTGTCAGCAGTACTCACCTTTTCTCCATCTTTACCCTTCCCAGGCAAACCTGGCTCTCCAGGACGCCCTGGCCCACCAGGTGGCCCAGGTAAACCCACTCTTCCTTCTTTTCCAGGATCACCCTGTAGAAGGGAAACCATCAGAATCATTAAAATACTGGACAATTACCACCTCAGATCTTTCATTGGAACTGAAAGACATGGATATTTTCCTAGCTGTCTTACCTGGATTTCTTTTGGTATCATAGGAAAACCTCGTTAATGGGAATTCTTTTCCTTCAGTAATCTCAAGGTAGTTGTAATTTCCATTAAGGAAAGTAAAAGACGACTTCAAAATGTTTTGAGAAGCAGCTATATGTGGTGGTGTGCTCTCTCCATGGAGCACACCCCAATCTGAACTCATCAAAATCGGTTCTCCCTGCTGTGACACTGAGAAATGTTGGAATGTGCCCTGATCCCAACCTGACCTTGGCTTCCCATAACCCTGCCCAAGAGACACCAGAACCAGCAGCAGCAGTAGCAGCAGTACTGGATGTCTCTGGTTGTGATGGCTGCTCCTGACTCACAGTGGGTTCTGGGGAGGCAGATAACAACCCTACAGGGGAGGCCTGACTTGGGCAATGTGCTCTCCTAACCACAGTGCTGGTCAATGCCTTCACAAATTTGGGAGCAACTAACATTTGCAGCCAGCATGAAAACATGAGCCAACCATCTTACTCCAAGAACAGTGCACAGCCCAGGGAGAGCAGCAGCTGCATGCCCAGATCTCCCTTGAACATGCACACTTCTCAAGGTAACCCCTCAAATTATCACCTTATCATATCAGATGCTCAGCAAACAAAATGGGAATAAATGCATTGGAAACTCTGAAACCTTAGCTAAGTGATAGAAAGGATTGGTTGCACAAATATAATACTTGAGACAAAATATTGATCAAGTTTGGGACTAACTCTGCATGCAGCCACACCTAAATTCCTCACTGAGAAGGAGTTTAGAACACAAAGGGATCCTTTCTGAAGCTCATGACTCAATGGAAGGGTCTTCCTGACAGTTTTGTCTCTCCCTGTCCTCAATGCAGTAAATAATCAAGTGTGGCTTGCATTGAATCTTGTTAAACCACTGTGGCATTTACCATTGAACTTTATTAACTTGGTGTCTTACATCAATAAAATATACTGTTCTTCTTTCTTGCGAGTGAAGTGCATCACTCCTTCTCCAACACTGAATGAGAGAGCCCTTGGTCCTCACATGACCCTGAGGCAGAGCTCAGTAACTTGGAAGATTTTACTGAAGGAGCTGGGATTCATTCCCTTTCAAGCCCCAAATACATGGCTATAGATAATCATGTTTCTTATTAATCATTCCTAATCCAGAACACAAAGATCAGGACAAAGATCAGCATGCTGGGCACTCTGGGGTGTATGACCAAAACAAAAGCCCCTGACTTCAGAAACCTCATGAAAGGGGACAGAAAGCCAGTTTTTCTTCCATTTTTGGATTTTCTGTCACAAATAGGAGTTTCTTAAAACACCAAATGCCCATTCTTGTCAGGTAATGAAGACCACAATTGTGTAGCAGTGACTTTATTATATCCACTCATATCTCAGTGGTTTACTAGGTAAATTTTAAAGTTGCACCTGGGTGAAAACCTTACAGCACATGTAATAGAGGAGTTCAGACAAGATGAATTAATGAACTCATGTGTCTTAACCATCCATGAAGCTATGAAATAATTTCCCAGTTCAGACAGTATCTGTCCCTATTACTTAAAAAGCTCAAGGGAAAAAAGGAAACAAACTCATCAAAGAACCAACTCACCTTCTCCCCTTTTTCTCCTGCCTTTCCTGGGAGTCCAGGACCTCCAGGCACACCCTGAAAAGAACTTTAAAGCTTAGAAGTGTTTTTGTAGGCAGTATTGGATTTTAAGCAAAGGGGCAGACCTGAGGGTTCAGTATAGTTTATCTCAAGGATCAGTATCAGCTCAACATTTCCCAGTACAGAAAATCTGTAATCCAGAGAATACCACAGAAGAAGGTGTGTAACAGGTCCTTAAAGGAGGAATTTCTTTTTCAATATAAAAAATAGCTGAACAGAAAAAGCAGAAACTGAGCTTGTACCAGATTTGTGCATTGTACCAGTAACTATTTCTTTTGTTTCATGAAATTCTCAGTAGTTCCTAATATGCTACCAACAACTCCCAATCACCACCTCTGTATCAGATAAGCCAAACCCCCCCCAACACTGGGAAATGTAGCTGTGTTCATTTCTTCCTCTATTTCAGTTTTCAATCCTTTTAACATCTTGGCAGGTCTCAAAGGACTCTGTGTCAAAATATAGATGATTTAGAGCTCTAAATTAAGTACTGTAACTTCCTAACCCACCAAAACATATCTTAGAATGGTACTCCATTTTAAGATGTGAAATCATGTCTTGGCACCATTAAGATTGGATTGACCTCAGAATGGATGTGATAATTATTTTCCTTTCTGCACCAGTAAAATTATTTCCATCTATATTGGCTTTTATAGGTAATATATTGGTATTACTGGTATAGAAGTTTGCTTAATGGAATATGAAATTGAAAAGTTCTTAATTTTCAATATCACCTTTCAGTTTGAAATTAAATCACTACATTAATACAATTAAATCAAATGTATCTTAACAATTAGTTGAAGGGCAATTTAAGTTTTCTTGGATTGCCCAGGTAATAAACTCTGGCTCTAACAGTGCTATGGTCTAACCCCTGTGCCTGAATACATCATATCATGAGGTCTAAATGCTGTTTTTCACCTACTCCAGTCTAAGCCCAGTGAAACCCCAGGAACTGGAGAGAAAATTACCACAGTGGAGCTGGGAGTGGAGTTAATCTAAAGATTTTTTTAGCAAATATGAAAAAATTTGTCATGCAAAATTAATAGTGATGATGAACCTCCAAGTAAGGGGACACTGCATTGATTTCAAGGGTCTTTAGGCTCAAATGCCTACAAGCTTCCATAATAAAAGTGGGAGTTTACTATGTTATTTTTATACCAAGAAGTCTTGTTTACAAAAGAAGAGGACAAATAAAAAAAGGGCAAAGAAAACAAAACCAAATACACAATAAACATTGAATTTTTTCACTTGAAGAGTTGGCAGCAAAATTTGAGTGTAACAATTTAGTGAAGAATGAAGCAGCTCTGCTCCTCCCTTTGATAAAATGAACATGAGAAGACAGTTAATGGATACACCATTCCCAGGTGCCTCCAGATCTTTCAATTCAGCCATAAGAAACAGTTTAATGAAAAACAGCCTTTTGACTATCATAGTAATCCCCATGGAAGGGAAAACTAAGCACATTAAATAAAGAAATCAGGGCACAGATGGGAAAACAAATACACTGGTGCATACTTACCACATTTCCTGGCAAGCCTCTTGGACCTGGGGGCCCTGCTGGTCCACTCAAACCCTGTTTTAAGAAAAATTAAGTGTGTGTGTGTGCATATCACAACTCGTATCACCATAGGAACAAGATGTTCCAAGTGAGATTGGATTTCATGTCAGACAAGGTGTTGTACATCAAGAAGGCAAAAAATAGCACTTTTTTTTTGAAACTTTTTAGTGTAAAGAGTAATGAAACAATACAATATGGACGAAGGCTCCCTTTGGGAGCTTAAAGCTACTTTCTATCAAAATAAATTCTAAATCTAGCTCAGATACAGGGAGAAAAGTCTGGGCCAGAGATATCAGAAGAAAAGAGTAAAGAATGTTGATTTATCATAAAAAATGTAGGTCAACAAAATGTGCCTTGTTGACAAATCTACCTTTCTCTGCTGTAGGGAACAAAACCTGAAAACATTCTTCTGCACTAAGCAGGTGAAATAGCCTAAACCATCCAGAGTGCTGAGTTTTGAATTGCAGGTCTCTATCTGTTTGTAAGCTAAAGCTTTGTAGCATGAAAAAGCCCATGTGTGTCTCCAAAATTTCATGGGAGACATATGTTCATTAGAGGACATCTATTTGGGGATTTCTGTCCCAAGAGAGATGTATGTCTGGGGTTATCAGGCTATATTTAGAGGTTTCATGGAATCATAGATTTGGGTTGGAAGGGGACCTTAACCATCATTTGGTTCCAAACCCTCTCTTATAAACAGGGACTCCTTCCTCTAGACCAGCTGGTGCTGGGCAACCTGTGCCAGTGTTTCATCCCCTTCAAAGGAAATAATTTCCTCCTAATTCTAATCTAAACCTACTCTCAGTCTGAAGCCATTCCCTCTTGCCCTATCACTCCATGCCCTTGCAGAAAGTCCCTCTCCAGCTCTGTTGTATTCCTTCTTTAGGCACTGAAAGGGGCTCTAAGATCTCCTTGGAGCCTTCTCTTCCAGGCTGAACCATCCCAATCCTCTCAGCCTTTGCTCATACCAGAGGTTTAAAGGTTTTCTCATTTCTCTGTTATTTACAGTTATTGGTCTATGAGCCAAGACAAACATGAAGCAGCAGCAGTCTGTCAAAGGATGGCAAGAAAAGAGAAGATGCCTGAAAATACCTGAATTTCCATATCATAAACATCCTCTGAGCCACCAGATTATACAAAGAAATAAAACCAACGAATGGGTTTTTGTAGAATAGTTTTTGCCTTTTTTTTTTCCCTCCTTTCCAAAATACTAAAGGGTCCTTCAACCAAGAGTGAAAGACTCCTGAAAGAAGGCAGTTCAGGGTTTAGGGTCAAAGTACTCCATAGGGACCATGCCTAAGCACAAGCACAAGAAAGAAAACCATGAACACAAAGGTGGAAGAAGAAATTTCAGTGCTCTATGATGCATGATTTGAATTTCTTATTCCCTCCTCCTAATCAGTCATTCCCTTTCTCAATCATTATTTCAAACAGTTCTTCCGTGTTTCTTCCTCTTGGCTTGCAAAAAAAGTCTGTGGACTTTTATTCAGCTGCAAAGGTCTTATGTGCTCTCACAATAATAAAACTGGACTGGAATCCTTGGCTGTTCCTAAGCACACAGACAGACAAGAGCAGCACTCCCCACAACAAATGCCTCAAAAAGGGCTGTGGGATGAGTCTTCTGGATGAGCCAGTATTAAAAAAAAACCAGCAGAATCAACAGTGAAGCCTAAAAGCACCCACGATGAAAAACCAATTGCTGCTGCTGCTGAGCAGTGAGCTCCCTGCTCCAGCTGCCTGCCTGAGCTGGGCTGACATTGCAGTGCAGTCACACTCACTCACAAAAGGGTGTTTTGTTAGGCAGGGAGAGATTTGAGCAGGAAAAGATGCACAACCTTGAGCTGGGCTGAATGAGGCATTGATCTGTTTGGTGCAGATGGTCCTGTTTGCCAACAAACAGCCTCTTCCAGCTATGCATGAGGATGTGCTCTGTGATCAAGCAGCCTGGGACTGCAAATCCATAAGATGTTGATGTCAGTGTCCCCAGGTGTGTCACTGCCAGGGGAAAATGCTGCAAGGGAAGAGTTACTCACAGTCTCTCCAGGGGCTCCAGCCTCTCCTCGGGCTCCTTTCTCCCCCTTTGCACCCTGTGCACAAAGGAGAGATACCAGCTGATTAGACATGGAAGGAGACCTCCAGCCAGACAAAAAGGCTTCAAGATGCCTGAATGTGTACTAGGAATTGGTTTTGTCTACCAATTCACAGAGGAGTTAATGGATGAGGAAACAGCTCCCAGTTCCCTATGCAGCAAAAAAGGGAACTATAAAAATAAAACTCTAAAACTTCAGAAGAGTTACTAATGACAGATCAGCTCAGATACTCAGCACAGGATGCTGAAACCTGCAGGTATTCATCTGGGTGAAACTCCTCCCTCTCCTCAGGCCTACCAACTACTTAATTTCCAGCTGAACTTTGATGGTCTCCCTTCACAAAAGACTCACCTACAGCTCTGAAATAGAAACATCAATCATCTAGAAATGGTAATAAGAGATACCCACGCAGAGGGTTTGTGCTAATCATACATATCAGAGAGCCCTTTCTGAAGAATTTTTGCAGGACAAAATCTACTCACTGAACTGTCCCCCATTTAGCAGATGTTAGTTAAAAGTTGCATGGCATTACTGTGTTTTTCTTGGGTTTTGGGGGATTGGTTTTGTTTGGTTTGCTTTTATTGGTTTTTGTTTTGGGTTTTTTGTTTGTTTTGGTGTTGATGACCAAGTATTGCTGATTATATAGGCTGGGCACAGCATATATGACGGCAGAGTGAACACCCACCCATGTTGAATGGAAATACCTCAGTGTTGATTGGAAATAGTTTTGTGTGACACAATAAATTTTCTGAAGATGGCTGAGACCACAGAACCATTTCACATGAACCATTGCTCATTCCAGGTCAGATGAGCTAGGGTTGAATCTGACTGCTCTGCAATGTTTTGGAAACGTGACTTATCTGCAAGACCTGGGGTTTGGTAGCAGTAGTACAAGATGCTCTCTTGAAGGACCATGAAGCTGAAAGAAGTCTCTCAGACAATACTGACCATGCTACAAAGATATTGCATCTCTGAGCTGATTTCCCTCCTGCTGTCCTGCAGTCCAACAGAAGTAAAAACCTCTACAGAACTCCTCGAACTTATGACAGTGAGAAAAAAGAAATGGGCTCCTGGTGTGTACAGGAAGGATTATTTACAGTGATACAGACCTTGAGGGCACTCCACTCTATTCATGTCAAAATTTCTTCAAGGTCCCTCTTACCTGTACTCCTGCAGGTCCTGGCACACCTTGCTCACCTGGGACCCCAGGTAATCCCTGAAATACAGAGGGGGGGGTAAAGGAGCTGTTTCCACTGAGAGAAGTATGATTTGTTTTTCAGAGACTGTCACTGCACAGGGCTCTGTCTCTTCTGGGAGCTCCATCCAGAATAAGGAAGTCCAGAATACAAATGCAGTACCCAAATGCACAATTTAGCTGGGCCACATCACTTCAAAATCCCTTAATAAATCCTGCACATAAATTACTGCCAGCCAAGCTCTGCCTAGAAATCCCATAGTCCTCTTTCAGCTACTAAGGGCCAGAACTACAGATTAGGTGCTTAAACTCCAGCAGTCATGTAGCTTCCTCTACAGGCAGCACAAAGACAAGCACCACTGTGGCTATCTCTGATGAGAGAAGCATCCCAGCTGCAGAAGGAGCATGTCCCACCCTCTCCCTCCAAAACTGACCACTCTCATGTCCTCTCTTGGCTGTACTTACAGCTTCTCCAGTCATTCCTCGATCTCCTTTGTCCCCTTTTGGTCCAGGTTCACCCTGATATAAAACAATAAGACAAAGAGAGAAATAAAAGCTATTTCCAGGGCTAAACTAGTCCTGTTTAGTAAGTGGGCTCATTCAGTCAGTTACCCATTTCTGACACAAAGTAGCTTTTTCAAAGGACCTTGAGGTCAATGAGTCAAAACTGAATGCCACACTAAGACATGGAGATCACTGTCTAGACTTCTTGGTCTGTTCTGATACTAACTGAAAAATACTCAGCTTAAAAGGAGAACATTTTGCCCACATGTAGAAGAGTAGCTAAGACTATACCCAAAATCAAAAAATAAATCTCTATTTTAAAGCCCACATGATGTGACCAACAGCAAAAGCACCAGTGCCACTGCACTTCCTCTCAGAGCCCTGATGTCATCCTACAGCGATCCCAGATTTCCCTATTCCATCTATAAAAGAGAAGTGTTCAGTGATCATCTGGAGCATTTCCAGAGGTGAGCACTACACAGCAATTCCTCATCTCTAGTTCTATTAACATCTCCATACATCCATGCAGTTTCCTCTCCCTCCTGCAATGTCAGTACATTTTTTCATGCACCATCATCACTGCCTAATAAGATTAATTCATTCCTGTTCTTCCTCCTTACAGTAAATTGAATATGCATTCAGATAGAAGTTCATCAGCTTTGTCCTGTGGTCTAGAGCAATAATCATTAAATCCATATGTCTGCTTTTTATAAATTGAAAAAGAAAGCACACAATTATGGAACTAGCTGGAATAAACCAGGCACTACACCAATACTCACTTCTGTATATTGTTATGAACGTAGGTATTCAGGCAACAGCAATCATTACTTATTCATTATTTATCATACCAAGTGTTTCAATTATGCAATCAAGGAAGAGTAAGAACATCAGTGATTTAAGTTACACACACAAGCAAGGAATAGTGATCAGCCAAAATGCAGAGCCAGACAAATCAGCTTGAATTTTATTTACGTCTGCTATTTGCCAATCATTTCTGCAACACCTGGGAATTCACAGTCCATTTTCAAATGATTCTCTAACAGATAAAATAAGTGTAGCTGCATAAATATTACTTATGCTTGTATTAATTATGCATTACGAATAAATATTGTAATCTGTGGTAAATAATGGGAGGAATTTTACTCTACAAACAGCATCCCATTAGATCGACTTTTAGCCAGGCAGTCCCTGATGCCATCTAGTGTCCTTCAGAAAAACATCAGGATCACCTAAAGCAGCTCAAGCAAAGGGGCTAAAGCTGCAAACCTGTACGTTTGTGCCTGGAAGCTATGTTGTGTAATGACATTTAAAATTCTGAAACTTTTGAGAGAGCAGAAGGACAAAGCACAGACACAGGTCAGTGCATTTGTAGGCAGGGATGGTGTTACTGAGTGGGGATAAGGATGTACATTACCAGGGAAAACAAAATTGCAAAGCGAAGAAGTAATGCAAGAGGGAAATGGGAAAAGTTTTTAAGATTTTCCTTTCTTCCTCTTTTTCCTTGATACTTGACTTGCAGAGTAGTGCAAAGTCTTACAGACACAGACATGGGCAGAAGAAGGATTTCTTCCCAGATTCATACAATGGTTTGGGGAGAAAGGGACCTTAAAATCACCCCTTCCAACCCCTCTGCCATTGGAAAGGCACTTGAAGCCCCATCCAACCTGGCCTTGAACATTTCCAGGGATGGGGTACACACAGCTTCTCTAGACAACCTGTGCAAGTGTCTTAAGGACTCTCACAATAAAAAACTACTTCCAAATACCTAATCTAAACCTGATATCTGACAGTTTACAGCCTCTGATCATCTTTGTGGCCTTCTCTGGATTTGCTCCAAGAGATCCAAGATCTCCTTGTTTTGGGGGCTCTAGAACTGGATGCAGCACTCCAGGAGGGGTCTCACCAGAGCAGAGGATTAGAATCACCTCCCTTGACCTGCTGGCCATAGCTGCAGCCCAGGACACAACTGGCTTTTGTTAACACAACCCACCAGAAAATCTGCCTGTGAGTCCTTTCCAGTTTGGCAAATCCGTGACTCTGCCATGTTGTTACCACTGCCTGCTAGTGCTGCCAATGGCAGCTGCTCTTAATCCATTGCCACCCACTGCTTACCCACACCTCAGTGCACAGAAAACACAGAGTGACAGCTGCCAGCTGCCACCAGCCTGGCCCAGAAGAGGACTTACAGCTCCCATGACCTGCCCTCAGCAGTGTCCTCCTGTAGCCTCAATTATGCCTCAGTAATTCCTGTGTTACTTAAAGGAAACCAAGTGCAGTGCGGGTCCAGCTGTGCCTGGCCACAGTGGGAGACAGAAGGCAAAGTGAGGAGCCACCTCTTTTTTTACTGCTATTGCCTCTTTCCAGCCATTATACCTGACCACCACTGTGGTTCTCTCACCCCATCTCCAGGAACATTTCATATAGGAAATAGCTCCCTGGTACAATACAACACACACTCAATGGGAAGCAGTGGCAAGGATTGGTTTTGGAGAGCACACGACACCTGTCAGCACCCTGCTGGTCCTGCCACCTCTGCAACATTACCCATGACACTCTCCTGAGGCTCATCACCTCCTTCTGACACTTTAATGTGTACACCTGCACATCCAACTGTTCTTACCTTCTCCTCCCTCACACTGCTATGTGCAGAGCTGTGCTGTAGCAGGTGTCACCACACTTGTCTTGCACAGGGAGAAATCCCAGCAAATGGAACAGCTGACACACTTCAAGCCTTTTATTTCTTACTGTCTTGCAGCTTATTTACCAGAGCAATGTACTCAAGGCAAAAGGAAAAACTCTTTCTGTGACTGTAGCACTACAAAGACCAGGTAAGATGTCATTGTTCTGTATGCCTCCTTAAAGTGTATATAGATATACATAAGTTTAACCTTTGAGCAAAGGGGAAGAGCAAGCCAAAGAAATCCTGTCTCTTTCTCCAGTACTACTTCACATCCTTATTTCCTTCCTCAGCCTCTGAAGAACCTAGCATATATGCTTCTCTTTCTAATGGCACTCCTACTACAGCCTACCTCTGTCATCCATGAAACCTCCTGACCCATAACAAACTTATTCACAGATAATGTTACGTTGTTTATTTCCCACTAGATGCTATAAATGGGAATAAAATCTTCATTTTACACTTGGTTTTAGTTGGTTTGACTGCTGATCTTACCAGCACAGCTTTGGACTTGTCATCACAGCTGGTTACAGTGGTGAGGATGCCCAGAACCAGATTCAATCTGAGCTCTTTACTGGAAACGTTTCAATAATGCAGAAATCCCTAAGGGGTGTGTTGACCAGATACAAGAGGGGATAAGCCAGAGGACATATTTATTAGAGATGTTACTTACAGGAATCCTGGGGTGGGGGGTGAAGAAGGCTGGCTGGAACAGAAATCAGAGTGTTAAAAACAGGATAGTCTATTTTCCTTCAAATGCAATAGTTTACATATACTACTCTCATTACAGATTGCACATTCCATACATTCCATAAGCAGGTTTATAAAAGAGCAACCCACTGCAACATCTGGCTGTTTGGAAAGAAGCCCACAAATATCTTAAATCTCCCAGAATATCTGAAATATGAACATAAACTCAAGACTATCCTGTGAGTCCTATCATGATGAAAAAACAATCAATCTTTAGACTTTATAGCAATTTTACTGCTAGCAATCTCCAGCTCACTTTTCCACTCAGAGCCATCTTCTGTATTATTAAATTTCCTGATACCATGAATGAGCTTGGTGTGTTCTCCCTCTGCTTTGTACCATGTAATGAAATCTCGATGGGAATACACAGTCACTCTGAAGGGGTAGCAACAAAAAGAAATGATAAAATTTTGTAGAAAGAGACAGTATCTTTTCTCAAAGCTGATAAAATACTGAAGAAAAAAAATATACCTTGATGACATGAAGACTTGTCAAAAGCATTAACAACTTTTAACAGCTGAAACAGGCCCTAATTCCAGCCTAGATCAGTGGGAGGGAGCATGGCCAAGACATTGTTATTCAATGCCACCTTATGCCACTGCCAGGGGTTGGAGGAAAGGGCTTCTTTCCTCACTTTGGAGAAGGGAAGGGCGTTCTTTTCTGTTGGAGCAGTGAGGTAATGCTGGTCCTGACCAGAGGGAGCATTCTGAGTGGCATGGCTGCAGTCAGGTCAAGCTCCACACTCCCTCTTTTGTCCACTTTTGTTATTGCTTGGTTTGCTATTGTTTGTTTTCTTATCTTATTGTTGTTTCCATAAGTTGTTATCCCAACCCTCAATCTTTGCCCTTTGTGCCTACAGTTCTCCTCTCTGGGCACACATGGGTGGAAGAGGGGAGAAGTGGAAGTGAGTGACCAGAGGGTGGTTTTGGGGTCTTGGGGGGTCAGGGGTGCCAAACTGGGGACTACCATTCCTAAACTATGAAAAATAGAAACAATTCCTCCCTACAAACACAGGAAGCTTGAGCAGTGGTGCACATTTCCATGCCCAGCCATGTTGTATTTGTTTGTGAGCTGCCTTTTCTGCCTTTACCAACACAGATTCCCCTTTGGTGTTGCGACTGGGTCATTCTTGCCTGACACATATGAGGTCTTTCTACACAAAGCACCATGAAGTGCTCTGGCATAGACTGAGGCCCAGCTAATGGCAGAGAATAAATTACACCACCTTCTCCATTATGGGGATTTGGAAGGAATTTTTAATGAGTCAGAGACGGGACCTCTGACTTTTTAGATTATATGATTTCTTTTTATCTTCTACACAGGCAGGAAGGGTGAGTTCGGCCTACATCTTCATAGCATGGTTCAGAAGATCACTAGACCTCTAGTTACAAGATCTTTTAAGATTTATTGACCAACAAAACACTGCCAACAAGGATATGTATGTTTTTGACCCAATCCTTAAATATTTTGTCTTACAGACTCATGCCACAGCGTAAGCTTTCTTGGCCAATCACGTTATGATACAAAAACCTACAGTACTGCATTCTGAACCTCTTGTTTACCTTTGTATCTCCTTTTGTTTTTTCTGTATTTTAAACTCTAAACTTTCCTCTTCTTAACATGCTTATGCTTTAAACTGTAAATCCACATTCTTGCTTCTATCATCTAAGTTTGGAAGCCTTTTCCAAGGTCTCAGATTAAATCCTGTGTTTAAGCTTTGGCTTTCAGGTCCAAAGTTCTGAGAATTCCCTGTATTTCAGGTTCCAGCACTCCACTGCTGTTTCAAGATCTTTAGGCACTGGATTTTCATCAACCAACAGATCCTGATTCAGATTTTCTCTGTAATCTGTGAATGAGGCAGCTGTATCCAGCTGTGGTGAGCAGAGATGATGAGATGATGTGTGCCATGTCTAGGAGGATCTGTGACTGGCATAAATCCTCTAGTTGCAATGATAGTGCTCATTCCAAGCTGCTTACTCAGGTTTTCTTAGAGGGAACTCAGAGGTTTGTGTATTTACATTCAGTGGGTGCTGATTTAATCACCACTGAACTTGCAATTATACTCAGGCTCCTCAAACTATCTTTGCCTCTTGATTTTGAAAACAATAAATTTATGTATTCTTGGTCTGTTTTTGCAAAGAGGCAGAGGAAAGTATAACCTCATCAAGAAAATAAAAAGACCAAAAAAAAAACTTTGATATTGCTTCACTGAAACAAAAGGAGACAATCTCAAAGTAAATAAGTCCCAAACTTTCTGCAGAGAAATAAGAAACTTGAAAATTGTTTCTGAGGAATTAATGTGGAGGAATGACACCTTGACTATTGTTACAGCACCAAACACATTCTTACTTACTGTTCCAGGTAAGCCTGGGGGTCCAGGGGACCCTGTGTCACCCTGGAGAGAGGAAAAAAAAGGTAACCAATAACATAAAAAGATTCCCAAATAAAATTCAACATTATCATTTAGAGATGCAGCATTAGCAGATGAGATGTAACCCAAACCCCCAGCTCAGTGACACTTCTGGACTGAATTTTTGCTGTCCTTGCTTTGTTGCCTGGAGGATTCTCGTTCTGCTGTTTTCATCCCTCTATGAGTTTATCATCAACCTAAATTCACAGGCTGATGAATTTCTAAAGTTGCCCCATCCAGTTTAGGATATGGAATTTAATTTGCTTTTTAAATTAAAGTTGACCAAAAGTCTGGATTGAACAACATGTTTTAGCTAAACTTCTTTCATTGATTAAAAAAAAAAAAAAATCTGTTTTTCATCAAATATTTAAGTTGCTAAATCCAGTTTTTCCCTAATTTTGAGTTAAAACTATGTTGTTGCTCAAGGATATCCTGAGCACTGGCACTGACCTTCCTGTGAGCTTTGCTCCACAAACATCTGACCCCTGACACTTGAAAGCCAAGAACTACCAACAAAACTTGGTAACCTCCCAGGTAAAGGAGGTTTAGGTGCCTCATTGATGTCAGTGGATCACCCATGAAAGAATTCCCACCTCCACAGGTGGTGAAAGTCACTGATAAACTGAGGACAGATGGAAGAATTCACATCCTGAACACCACTGCCTCTGTAATGAGGGCAGTTCTTCCACTATACCCCCACAAGCATCTGCATGGTCAATGTTTCTTCTTTACCTTCATGTTCAAAAGGGTTGAATGTAAATTTTGGTGGACATTACCTTTGTCTACTTCTCTCACTTTCACTAAAATTAATGGTGCTGTGATGGCAGAAGCCCAAATTATTCCTTAAGTTATTGTTCTATCCCCCACAGACAGGCCCAGAAAACTTTTTCGATTTTAGTTCTAGGCTTATTTATATCAGCCAATTATAAAACTGAAAAAAGAGAAAATTTTAACAAAATAAAATAAAAAAACAAAAACATTTTTACTGAATTTACAAAATTGTCCTTAATTTCATCAGATTTCATTGCTCAATAAATTATTGTCTCCATCCCACACACAGCTATTTCTGCTGCTCCTCTGTAAAGTTCAGCTAAAAGTCTTCCAAATTTTCTAGTCTTCCTCAGCCTCCTCTATCACCTGTCTCTGCTCCTCTGTCTGTTTTCTTCTGTCTAAGGAAGATCAGGGTCATTTCATGACTTACTTTTTCTCCTCTTTCACCTTTCATTGCTGGGAGACCATCTCTTCCTTTTTCTCCCTAAAGGCAGGGAAAGGAAAGCCAGAAACATGCACATTTTGATTTTACTGCATCAGCCTCACTAAACATTTTACACTCTCAGTTATCTATCTTCCAAGATGTAGAGCAAGCAATTAAAAATGTAACATTTTGAAGATGGCTTCAAAAATCCACTATATTTTGAAAACCAATGAATATCAATTGACTTCACAGAAAGGAAAGCACCAATCCTAAAATAATTTGCTTGTAGAAGATCCTACTGCCTGATGTAGTTATAAAAAGCAGAGGGTTTTTTCCCAATTAGAAAAGAGGCAGCAAAACAGCAGTTAAGACCCAGAATGAATATTCATATTACTGTTTTTGGTTTGGGTTGGAAGGTACCTTAAAGATAATTTCATTTCAAACCTTTGCCATTAATATATTCTGCATCCTGTGCTCTACAAGGCATAAAATGGAGTAAATTGCATGGAAAAACCTCAGTTGATTTGAGATCCTTCTTGATCACATCCAAGCATGTCAGCAGTTATCAGGATTACAGACCTCACTGACGTGGCTAAATTTACCATCAAGCCCCTGACTCAAATATTTCCTGGCATGAAGACATCTCCAGAGTTCTGCAGTTACCCAGAGGAAGCAGCAGACACTGGGACTTGGGTAGAAATTAAGCCATCGCAAAATAATTCAGCCATCTGAAGCCTTTTCCAGGGCTCAGTGACGAGGTGAATTAGTAATTTTTTTGTTATCAAGAATTTTAAATGTCCTTAAATCAGGCAAGTAATTCTGAGAGGGAATTCTAAAGTGCAATCTGACCTCTAGAGTTCTAACCTTTCCTACTGCCTCACAAGCAGCATGGCACAACTCTTCCCATTTGGGATAGATACTCTTTCCATTTGGGATAGATACTGTTCATTAGCACCTCTGTGTTAATTGGGAACAGTCACTAGGCAGGGAACACCTTTTTTGGGTACTTGGTGACCTCGTGGTTTCTAATCAGCTGCTTACCACAGCCATCACACCAAGGGACAATGTCATCTAGGGACACTCAGAGAAGTCCTCCTGATGCTAAATGGCCAAAAGAAGAACAATTTGTGGCTCCAAGTCACTCACCTGGTCTCCTTTTTCTCCTTTCAGTCCAGGTAAGCCCCTAGGACCAGGAAAACCTGCTTCACCCTGAAAATAAGACAAAGTGTGTGAAAACTGAATGCTGTCAGACAGACCCTGCCTGATTTTTCTCATGAGACTGACTGTAGATGTAGTTTTCTGAGAGAGAATCAGATTAGTTTGATTATCAAATAATTTCTTAGTGTTTTTAAACCATTACTTAAAGCAGCAAGTAAAACTTCTCTGGTTTTTGCCTGTTAACTGATGCCACAAAATTTAGGAAGTATTTCCTTCATGCTGCTCTGTAGCAGGACCAAGGAAGCAAATGAAAGCAGAAAAAGAAATATAATATGACTTTTATTTTCATCATTGATGTAGTCAGGTGTAGTCTGGAAATGCAAAAACTGCAGTGTATTAATCTGAACAGTACAGATGGCACCTGATGAACAGATATAGAATTATCTCAGTGCACTATTGCACATTTGGATTTACTTCTGTTTGAACATTGAGTTTCTGCTTCACGATACTTGTTATTGGAGTAACTATGATCTCTGTGTCATGTGGTTTCTCCTAAATATATCAAGTACACTCAAATTTAGTTCCCAGTTGACCCAGTTTGTAATCTGAAAATAACCATGTGGTTTCCTATTTATAATTCTTTTCTATCTGAATTTATAGTGCAATATCACAAAGTAGATCAGTCATGGATAAGACCCAAATTCACAAAGTCTTGTATAAATACTGAACTAAGAAAAGGTAATTTCTGCTCTAAAGAGATTATCTTAAGTATAGGGAGAACAAGAGATTATAATGGTAGAGGTGCAATGGGTCTGTAGATAAAATCAGGTGAGGAACAAGACACTGTAGTAACTAAGGATGACTAAGAACATCCAGGTGATGTTGGGAGAATTTTAAAGAAAGTGGCATTTGGTGGCAGATGGAATGATGTTTTCTTAGAGCTACTGTGGGATCCTGGCTGTCATGGAATAATGAATGGTTTGGGTTGGAAGGGACCCTAAAAATCTTCTAATTCCAGCTGCCTGCCATGGGCAGGGACATCGTCCACTATCCCAGGTTGCTCCAATCTGGCATTGGACACTTCCAGGAATGGAAATAACAATCAGATCCCAGCCATTCCAGAGATTCAGAGAGTAATCAAAGCATCTGACATTGAAGGACACAGAGGATAATTTAGAGGGAAAATAAAAACACAGTTTAAATTTGGCCTCTGAAATGGTCCTGAAGCAAAATATCATTGAGTTTGTATGAGTTCAAGGACAAAAATATAATACAAAACAGCTAATGTGGATTTGTTAAAAACTAATTATATCCAACCCATCCCGTTCCCTCCTTAGACATGAAAACTAAGCAGACAAGAGGAAAGCATTTTCCTGATGTATCTTGACTTTAGTAAAATATCTGGCATAGGCCAAAATGATGTTCTGATTTGTAACCACAGAAATGTAGTGTAGAATGGTACCTGGAGGGTGGTGTACATCTGATGAAGAAACAGCATTCATATAACCTGCTGTTAGCAAATTACTGTCAAAATTCAGAGGATGTATGAAGTCCTCTCAGGGACAGCACAATTCAACTTGTGACAGGAAAGACAACACTTATGAAACATGTGGAGAAAATCACATTGTGAAGAGAGGGACAAGTGTCTTGGAAGGTGGTGCTAAAATTCAAAACAGCCCTGTGTGGGGAAATGATTCAGACCAAGGGACAGTGATCAGGCTGGGGTCTGGGTCTGGCCCCTTGTTGCACTTGGACTTGCACTTGCACTTGGCCTGCCTGGAAACTTCAAGCCTGATAGTTTGCTTGCCCAGGGAAATGACACAGGCAATGAAGGCAAGGAAGGGCACAGAAACCACTCCTCCCTGGAAGTCTGATGAAAACACTCCTGAGGAATCATTTGCCCATGCTGTGGTGATTTCCCCTTACATGGGACACCAGGTAAGGATACTTTCCTGGGAACTGAGTGATACCTATCAGGCAGATTGCAAGGACTTCTGGAATAGCAGCAGTACAGTCCAGACTCACAGGGTGGAGTAATTGTTATTGAGTGCCTTATCCCAATAAACCTCAATTTGTGCCTTGGACTTGCAGCCTTATTCCACCAATCACAGACTCATTGAAAGTTGGAAAAGACCTCTAAAATCAACCATAAGTCTCACCCATACAACTGTGGCACCTTCAATCACAGATGCAAGTGACATGCACAGACCTTGTCATTGGCAAATGGCTTTGTTATCTCATGTGGTCACTTGCTATTGTTCTGACAGGTCAGGTTTGCTGTTAAGACTGTTTTTTCTGCTCACCTGCTCACCAGGTTGGCCACGACTCCCTGGTTCACCCTGGAAAAACAAAAGGAAATCTATAACATTGTAAGGACTTGACCCTTTGGTGAGAACACTTCCTCATTAGCAAAATGTGGTCCCTACTGGTCCATGTTGTTCTACCTAGATCCCACAAGGCTCTGAAACTGCCTTTTTGATGGCTTAGGACAACAGCCTGCAGGGAGCCAATGCAAGGTCCAGGTTAGATCTCCCTGCACACTTAGGCTTCAGAGAGGAGCATCAAACAAGAGTTGGTATTTTGGTACACCATGAAAGTCTGTGAACCCCACCTGCTCATCCCCTTATGTCTCCAACTTCAGAGGAATCTTCTTCTCCTGAATTCAATATAAGACCTTCCAAAATCACACCTTAGTTGACTTTGTGGATACTCCACACTATGAAATACAATCCCTTACCTTAGGGCCAGCTTTTCCAGGAAATCCTTCCTCACCCTTTTCCCCTCGTTCTCCCTGCAGGGAACACAACAGGTCAATACACAAACTCCTCTGGGGTTTGTGCAGCATATTTGCAGTCAACGGTGAGGAATATTTTAACTCAGTTCCTCAGGATCACCTTGAGGGTGTAAATGGAGCCATATGAGAATATGCTTCCTGGAATATTTTTCCATTCCAGTGCCATTTGCAATCACATCCGCAGCACCCTACTGGAGAATTTATGGAAAAACACAATCACTGCTGCATTAAAGATGTCCCTAGTGAATTATCTGGGAAAAAACACCTCCATTCAGTTTCTTCAAACTGTATGCAGTTATAAAGTTAGAAAGTGTTTTAAAAAACATAAAATTTTGGGACTGGGGCCTTGGTCACTGGATCCATTGTGTATATACTTCAAAACTGATCTTCCAATGTGGGTGGTGTCAGCTTGGACAGCAGAGGCTGCAGTGGTTGAAATGTGACAACACAGATGGGAAATGCATTAAGTGCTACGCAGACGTGTGGATAAAATCCAAAGTTTGTTTAACATCAGAAATGTGTTATGGACTGCAAATTCCTCACCTTTATTCACCAATAAATAGGAACTAGGGATTCTGCTAGACCTGAGATCAAGTATCAGAAGCAATAAAACCTCTGCCAAGGCAATGCAAGGCAATAGATGGTTAAGAAATGTTTTCTTTAATATAATCTTCTTTAATGTAATCATCATCCCCAAAACCTAGTTTGGCCTTTGTAGTCAAAACATGGTACATTTCTTTGTCCCTTATTTGCAGGGGGATGAGAAGTCAAGAGTCTCCTATCACTACATTTACTATCTCCCTTCTCCCACTGCACAGAAAATGGAGGAGACAACTCCCCTTCCCAAACCATAATTTAGAAAAGATTTCAAATGGGGCTTAAGAAGTAGGAAATAATAAAGAACCAACTTTCTGCCATGCAGACCTAGAGAAGGCTCAGGGGAATAGCATCTCCTCTTTCCAGCACTTCAGGGAGAAAAGAAAGGAATATCTTTGGAGCCTTCTACACTTCTTTGTTCTTCTTCTTTGTGCCTTGGATGTGTGCCTTGACTTGCCAGAGTCAGTGGATTTCCTGACTGATTGTTTGCAATGCCCAGCTGTGTTTTTCCTGCCTCCCGTGCTTGCTCACCCCACTGATCTACCCAGGTAAGGAGCTTAATCCCAGTGTCTGTGGTGTCACTTGCCTTTTGACCTGGAAGCCCTGGAAGCCCATTGAGTCCATCTTTGCCAGGCAGCCCCTAAACGAGAGGAAAACATAAGCTATAAGTGCCAATTCTTTAAATTGTTACCAGCAAACTGAGCATAAATAAGCTCATCTCATCTCTCCTGCCACCCACCTAAGTTTAAGAAAAGAAAAAACCCCTCGTGCATTTTGGTTTGTTGTTTTTTTTTCCTACTTTGTCTCAAAAGACACAAAAAATTCTCACATTGTACATATTTGCTCTGCCTTTTCTTCCAGTATCCCAATTTTAGTGAATAACCACTGGATGTCAGCATTGTTACAAACTCCAGTATAGAGCTTTTATGTACTGAGGATCTTTAAATTTTTTTATGTACCTTACTTACATCTTAGCTGATTCTCTGTAAGTCCCTATTACCTGTAGCTATATATTTTATTTTTTTACATGTTTCTCCTTTTAAATCTTGGTAATTTCTTATACAGTAAATGGACACCTAAAATTAAATCATATAGCACATAGTTACAGAGTGGTTCAGGAAGATAAGAATTAAAATTACTTCCTGTCATCCATTTAAAATGGCAAAAAAAAAATTCTTCCCTTTTCCAAGTGTCAGTCAATCCATACACACTGCAGACTGTAGGTGTCAATTCTGTACTAAGTATTTAATTATTCAGTTTTCATGACTTAAGAGCAACAGAAATTGTTACAGTCTGCTAAATCTGAGATTTTAATAATGAGTAATTTGGCCTGATTCAGGAAATTCCAGGTTTGGAGAAACAATATTGTGTCAAATGCAAAAGGAATTTTAAAAGGTATCACATGAAGAAAATAATCATGATCCAATTGCATAGGAACAGTGGGGCTGCACCTGGTAAAATTCTTACTCACAAAAAGTATCTAAGAATAATTTCTGGATTAAAAGTGACAGTATTGGAGCCCATGTTAAAAACCCTGCGTGCAAAAAAGATGTGGGAAACAAAGCAGACTTCAGGCTTAAATTATCTGAAGTAATTAAGAATTCTGAAGGGAGGGAAACAGTTCCTCAACACTTACAGGTGGTCCAGGTGGTCCAGTTTTACCAGAAACTCCAATCTCTCCTGGCAGTCCCTGAGAAATGAAATCAGGAGAAAAAATAAATCAGTATTTCTGTTCTCTGCAGGAATCTCACTGCAGATTGCTGCTTTCACTTCAAGTACATTTTTCTCTTCCACTGCAGCCAGATCACTGCTGTGGGGAGCCCTGGAGACCCTGAGTTATCCCCAGGAAGCACCAATGTGGTTCCAAGGCTCAGCAGGGAGAAGCTGTGCTCTAGGACCAGCTGTGGCTTTGCAGTAGAGAAAATATAAAAGAAAAAACACATTTCCAGAGGCCTTAACTCTGTTCCTTCTGAAATCCACAACCTAAAATTTTCTCCAGCTGTTTTTTCTTCTCCTTGATATAAAACAAAACCCCCCAGGGTTTCTTACCGGTGGCCCAGGCAGTCCCGGGGGCCCAGCAGTGCCTGGGGGCCCTGGAGGTCCCTGCAAGAGAGGAAACAAAGAAAATTTATCAAATTCTCTAGTAGGAGCTGAAAGCCTCAGGTCCTCCCCTGTGTAACAGGGACCCTGTAGGAAACAGGCAAAAGCACTGAGGTTTATTTGCTTAACTTCAACCCAAAAAGTGCAAGATGCCAAAGCAAGGGGCCATGAACACAGGCTGAACATTTTCTTCTGCTTAAGCCACTGCTGCCATTGCCACAAGGGGAGCTCCATCCTCCACTCCAGTACAAGAGAAGGAGGAGTGGAAGGCCATCAGGGGTAACCCACAACACAAAGCTTGACCAGTGGGATTCCTTGGAGCACCCAAACAAAGTTAACCTTGATTCATGTTGGTTCAAAGTGAATAATTTACCTCTGAAAAAAAAAAAAAAATTGCTGAAAGCAACTTATGAATGAATGGGTTTGTGGTTCAAGCTTGCGTTTTTTGGGAGAGTGGGGATAAAAATATGAATCCAAGAGAAATGTTGCAATGACTCAAGTGTCTTAAACAAAATTTGCCACCATTCTGTTGCTTGACATCAACCTGGTAGGTAGTAAAAGATTCTCACAAAATCATAGTTTGATTAACACATTCAGTTGGAAATATCTTAACATTTTTACTCATTTCCCTGCAACAGCTGTTTCTCTTAGGAGAAATATTCTCTCAATAGCCACCTGGTTTAAAGAGGGATCTATTTTTACGCATCAAGCAAATTGTTAAATTTAGCTTCCTATGAGAGATTTGCTTCCAGCCTTGACAAATCTTAGTATGTTGCTTGAGATATAAAAGTGTTTGTTAGTTCCAGCTTCCCCTGTAGACAAGACAGGATTTCTCTCTCCTATGCTCAGAATTAAATGTGTTCATGCATTTTTTGGATCAGGACCTAAGCAAACAGCGAGAGAAATGGGTATGTGAGCTGAAATCTGACCCTGGATGCCTCTTTCTGTCTTTCTAACATGACAATCTCACTAATTTTCAGTTTTCAGCACTAGGGGAGTTCTGGTGTAGTTCTGCTAAAAAAACAACAAACCACCCCACCTAAAACTCTGTAGAGATTTGAAACTGAGCAACTGATACAAGACAGAAATTGGCCAGACAGCATTTTCCCTGTCATCTTTTAATATTAAGATATTACAAGCCATAGATCATTATTAGCATTTATTTTTAATGAAAAATGTAGATAATGAGAAGAAAATGGTGTAAAAAAAGTGAGGAGAAGGATCTATTTGAGGCGTGGTTCGGCAGAGATGGCAGATAAGTGATCTTATAAAATACACTCACAAACTTCAGCCAGGAGCTAAGACAGTCTCTCACCAATAGATGGGGCAAAGAGACCAGAAAAGGAAACTGCAAGCTGCACTTGCTTCACTGCAACTCAGAACAGACATGGAGTTCTCCTGTCAACAACACTCTCACTTGGAGAGTGCCTGAAATGTGAATGCAGGAAAATATCCCAAAAAGATGCACCTTCAGATGCACTGATGTTGATGATTTAATTCCTGGGGAGTCCTGAAGTTGGATCCTGCAGTTAAAGATTCCATACCCATCAGAAGACACCTGGGGAAGACTTTCCTTCACTTAAAAAGGCTTCATCATTCAAGGAAAAGACTCAACAGTCCAAATAAGTTCAGCACAAGAGAAAATACTACACACAGGCACAACTGTGTGCAGGCACAGCTGGATGGAGCAAACACACACCAAGGACATGGAAATTCTGCTTGGCCCTGCTCCCCTTCCACAAGGCACTGTCGGGAGCTCCACAGAAGGTATGGGCTCAAAGAGGGGGCTTCCATGAGGAATGGGGGGAGCACTGGGGAAAAAGGTAAAACTTTAGAAAAACTACAAACTAATTCAGATTGGACTATGTGTAAATTCACAGACTTTTGTTGACAATTCCAATAGTTCCTTCCTAATAATTTAATTTTGTTCTCTGTCAGTAAGTGAACTGTCTCTCACCAGGAAACACCTTCCTTCCTAGCCCTACACCAGGGAATTTCTCTCAGGACCCAGCCTCAGCCCAAGCAATCCCAGATATGTTGTGTCACCCCACACAATGAATTGGCAGGGGTCAATCTGATCTGAAAGCAAAGTCTTACTCCAGCATCTGCCAGCAACCAGTATAATCCCTAAAATGTGAAGTGCTACATCCTCCTCATCCCAGCTCCTTCTCCCAGAAACTCGTGGTATTCTCACTATCCAAGACAATTTCTAATTACCCTCTTAAACTTTCCATATATTAGACCACAATAACCTTTTGCAACCGTAACTCCTGAAATTTAATCCCACTGATCCTTTTTCCTAAATCGCCACTAACAATTCAATTTCATTGTCCTCCAAGAGGTAACTACCCAGGATATCATGCCCAAACTGGTTTACAGGTAGCCTCACCATGTGTTGTGCCAACAAATGCTACACCCACTAATGGGAAGCTCTTCTGATGAAATCTTCTCTGAGGTGGACACAGAAGGAACAGTTTTATGGAATGGCCAGCATTATCCCTTGGAGATGCACAGGGTGCTGGCAGCCTGCTCCAGCCGACTGCACACAGCAGTCATCAACTGTCCTACTGGGTTTCTTCTTTCTGCAGCCTGGGATACAGCAAGTGATGGGATAAAGTGAAATAAAATGGCAGAAACACATCATAAATACCCTTTATAGAGCATTCCCTTCTGCTACTGTGCAGAGAATTTCTGTTTCACAACATCTCATATTGTAGCCCTTCTCCTGATTTCTGAGTATAATCCAGAGCAAGTAATATATTTTTTAAATATTAGAATTCACCAAACTGACAGAATCTATTTATGTTAAAAAAAAACTCAACACGATAAAACTACAGCAGCAGGACTGTGTGTAATGTTTACCCCCAAAAATCTCACACCATCTGTTTTCTTTGCTTCTATTTTTAAGTGAATCCAAATTAAAGCACCTGATTTACACAACTACCTTTTTCAAAGATTTTTTAATGAATTCTACAGATGAGAGTCCCTATTCCAAATCCAGAGCACAGTGTTGTCCCGTTAAAACCCTGAACCAGAAGAAAATAATCACAGGGTGTATTTTTTTCCTGTCTGGTAAACACTCTGACATGTGGTTTGTAAGTGTTGAAGCAAGAAGTGATACATGAAAACTTGATTTTAGAACAGATCAACACAAACTCACTTTGGAAAACAAATGCAAAACATGGAATTTTTTAATAAATTGTTTAGACCACAATATTTTCAAACTGCTGTTCTGAAACAAAAATGTTTCAAATGTTCATTAAAATCTAAAATCTGAATAATGTGTAGAGGCATCTGTGTTTTGGGATGGGATATCTTTAAAAACATTGTGGAGGGTGGATTTTTTTCAGGCTTGTGTTTCATCCAGCCTCTTTCCTTAGACAATGTAATGCAGTGACAGTGCTCAGGAGAGAAATCTGACACTGTTCATACTGGAGACACAGCTGTATCTGTCCTCTAGAATTCACTCTCCAGTGCTCTCCTCTTCCAGTTGTACCTTGCTGGAAGATGGGCTGGGAAAGGCAGGGATTTTAAGATTTAGGTTGTGGACTCCCTAAGGAGGCTCTGAGAAGGAACAGAAACTTTTTTCTGTGACTGCATCAGTAAGCAGCTGGGCCTAAATCTCTTTTCCATGAAAGAAGGAATTATTAAGTCTTAAAGGGAGGTGAACAAATGACATTCCACAATGAAAACTGAAGTCTGATGGCTTTCCCAGACACCTGAAGGCAAAGCCTAAACAGACATATTATCTGTGTATTACTCCATGCTGTTGTCTGGGTTCTCTTACACTATGACAAAGGTTTAGATAAGCCCTTAATCATATTAAAACAGTTTCTGGTCTGGACTGTTGATGCAGTGTAGCACTTCACAAACAAGAAGGGACACACAGGAGCGTTCTGTCTGCTACCAAAATGAGAGCAAAATGAGTAACTGAGGCACTGACAGCCTTTCCCTTCCACTCTCTCTTCCCATCTCCAAAGACATTCCCCACAATTTCACCTCTCAGAAAGACCCCATAGACCCTTCCTATTGCCTTTGTGCTGTCTTTCCTTTATTTACATTCCTTCCTCATCAGAAGTGAAGCTGTTGCAGCCAGTTTTGTGGAGCAGCCCATGTGTCTCACTATGCTACTCCAGAGCTCCACTTCTCCTCCACAGCATCTGAGTGGATTCCAGAATCAGCTCCTCAAATCTGATTTTCATTTCTCACCCCAGCCACTTCTGCTGTGAATTGGAATTATACAATCAGAGAATCATTGTGGTTGGAAAAGACCATTAAGACCCTTGAGTCCAACCATCAACTCAGGGCTGCCACAGCCACTGCCAAACCACATCTCTAAGTGCCACTTCTTTTACATAGCTCCAGAGACAGTGATTTTACCATTTCCATGAGCAGCCTGATCCAGTGTTTGACCATCCTTTTATTGAAGAAAATTTTCCTTATATCCAATCTGAAATGGAAATTACTACTGAGATATTTTCTATAATGTTGCATTGGAGCACCATGTTTCTCTCTCTGCCTAAATCCTGCCTTGCAAATCAATACAAAGGTAAGAGAACTTATAAAAAAAAGCTGCTGCTGATGACACTAAAAATCAAAAGCCTGAAGAGCCAACAGATGTGAACATTTGTCTACAATATATGTCCTGTAGTCAGCATCAGTGACAGTGCCATAATTCATACACAGATCCAGTCTCCAGTCACTTCATCAAGTGGCATTGGAACTGGAGTACCAACATTAAATTTAAAATAAAAGTTCTGTCAACAAAAAATTCTCCAAACTGTCTTTGCAGCTCTTTAAAAGTACGGAATAAAGTTGACTTTGTACAGAGCAGTCTTTCTAGGAGAGTTTCCTGCTTCCAGTGAAATGCAGTGTTTGCTTAATTTAATCACTTAGTGTAAGCTATGGACATGATCTCTTTTGTCTACAGAGGAAGATTTATTTCCCCATGTGTTTGCTTGGAGTTGGTTTACTGAGTCAGTGCAGCAAATAAGAATAAAAACCTAAAAAAATCTCCTTTAATGTCTTTTGTTTCAGCACTATTAGCAATCTTCACAGGTGAAGACTTTTTAAATTTATTTTTTAAAGGTATAGATCTTATTAAAGATTGCTCTGAGCAGCAGCTTCTAATTCCAAGCAGCACTGGCAAAGTTTGAATTCAATCTGAGCTTTGCAGCTGGGGCCCACATCCTTTTCTTACCTTTTGCAGTATTAACTTGCATTATAAAAAGGACATTAAGGACATTGTGTGTTTCAGAGGAGATCATTTATTTCCTGAATTACTTAAGAAAAGCTGGGCTTGAGCTCACCCCCTAGAGACAAGTCTATACTAATGAAATCACTGCCAGCCAGGACCACAACAGGTACAGCTTGTACTGGTCTCCCTCTCAGGTCTGACTTACACCACCAGGTTATCCAGCACAAGGCAAGCCTCAGTAACAGCCCAGAGGTATTGCAAGGCAGAGCTATGGCATTTTTATTTCAATTTCCAAGACTTTTGATGTGTTTTGCTGTCTCCCAGGTGGCCAGCAAGTACCCACTCATCTCGGGGAGCCTCAACAGTGGCTCAGGGCCCATTTGTAGGTGCTTGTTTTAAGAGAGCTTCAGGATTCACTGATGATATTAATTGGATCTTCATCAACAGGAGCAAGCATCTGCATATCCATTCTCAACCCAATAAGTGCTTGCATTTGGAGCCAAACCCCAGCCCTGGTAACTCAGTGATACAGCTCAGAGTGCCTGAGACAATTGTTTCAGCCTAAAGTTCTTTACAGAAATGCTCATTTTTCAGTCTGCATTTGAACATCCTACAGCAATAAAAGTTGGGCCTATGATTAAGGTTCTTGGACACAAAAATAGTACAAATAAATAATAACAACACAAACACATTATTAAGTTCAGGTGTCTGTGTCCTTGCTGCCAGAAAATTGCTCAAGTCCAGACAGGAAAAAATATCCAGAATTTCTATTCCATGCCTTAATGATGTTGCAAGATGCACCATTTATAAAGATGACTGGAAAATAAATGCTCATTTTTAAAGGTGCTGATCAGACAACATGAAACAAATAAGCAGATGGACAGGTTAACCACCACAGCTGATCTGGAAGGAAAAATAAATATTTAAAAATATTTTTATATTATCATTTGGTTGATAATTATAAAACTTGGCTTTTATAATTTTGAGTTGGTGTGTAAAGAGAGACAAAGCTACCCTACTACCACAAAACATCCCCAGTCTAGCAGGGAAGTTGCCTCCTAGATGATGCTTCAGGGTCTGAATAATAATCTCTCAAATGGTCCTTGAGACTTGGACTGACTCATCTCACCTCCAGTTCATCACTGGACCATGGAATCACAGAATATCCTCAGCTGGAAGGGACCCACAAGAGCAGCCCTTAAGTCAGTTCCCTTGCACAGCTGCCTGGTCTGTGGCTTCTCAGTTGGACCGAGCACAACAGCAAAGATTTTCCTTGGCAAAGCCAATAATAACTTCAGAAGATCTTTCCTGTGTCCTTCAGCAACAATGAGCCTCCTAAAGCTCCTATATCAACACCTTCCTCTTGTCCATACAGGTATCAATGTGGGGAATCAGGTCAGAAAACATAAATTTAAAATTGCAGAGGAAAGGGAGACTATTTTTGTGTTCTAATCTAGTTTATGTACAGCCAACTCAAATCAGTTGTCCCTCAACATCACCAGGACAGCAAGGAAGAGCTGACACAGGCCTCCATGCATAATTTGAATGAATATTCATGTAACTACAGTATAAGAAAACCACTTTTCTTCCTGAGCAGTTTTGGGAGATAGTCTAATTAAGAAAAAAAATGAAAATAAGAGAAAATGCTGATAAAATGTTTTAAAAATCTAATGTCACAAAAAGTGCTGTTAAGCTGAATAGTTTTGTCACAAAATGAATGTAAGCATTTTCATTAAGGAGAAACATTGAAATCTGCAGCAATATGTCTAGAACACAGTGCCACTGCAGGAATAGGAACAATATTTTACCTTTCATGCAGTTAGCTTGGAGGAAGAGTCAATTTAAGTATCCCTTGATGGGGCAAGCATTTTGTGCAGTTTTAATTAACATAAAATTTGCTAACATTATTTAGCTTCTGCAAAAAGGAAAATTACTTAATCCTATGTCAGCAATTTTCACAGATACATTTATAAAATTGCTAACACATGCATATATATCTTTAATTTGCAGGGAACTTGAGCTAAGTAAGTGTGACATTGTTTGGATGGATATTGTCAGGTATCTTAAAAATAATACATGGATAAAAAATCTTCCTCCAAAATGAAGGAAAATAAGAAAAAAAACAAAACAGAACAAAACTAAAAAACCCCCAACAACCAACCAAGCTAAGAAAAATAACACAACAGAAGCAGAGTGTTGGACTCAAGAATTCAAGAAGCGTTCTTGTATGCTCTAGGAATAGGAAGGGATTCTTGGGGTGTTCTGTGAAGGGCCACAAGTTGGATTTGATGATCCTTATAAGTTCCTTCAAACTCAGAATATAAAATCTTTTAAATCCATTAGAAAAGCTGTCTTCATTCTCGAAGGCTGCTGCTGAAATACTTGCAGATTAGATACTGTACCAAAAGTAAAAAGCCTTAGAATATGAAAACCAGTATCAAATGGTGTTTTGCTGGGCACAGTTCCCTGCTGGACACAAGGGATTTAACCTGCATGGGGTCTCAACCCCTTGGATAACCTCTCTGGCATTCTCCACAGACAGGTGAACAGTTCTTTACAAAAATTCCTGTCACACAAACCACATTTAGATCATTCCTCCTGCTTTCAAGGGCATAAATTGCCAGAGCAAATAAATGAGCAATCGGAATCTGCTGTCTAGCAGTGTGATTCAATTCCCCTCAGAAAATCCTCAGAGCCCTCTCTTGGACACACTACAGCGTTTACCCCACCTGGGCAGACAGAAAAGACTTCCTCACAGACTTCTGCTTAACACTGACCCATCCCATTTCCTTTCCCTACATGTCCTAACTTCCCCTGGTCTCTCCTTTCCCTGTTCCCTCATTGGTTGTGGTATCCTTGGTGGCCAGCCCCATTTTCCCCAAAAGCCAATGCCCTTTGCCCTGCTCTTTGTACCGCCCCCGTGCCCTCCCCTATTTAACCTTGTTCGGAGCACATGCTCTTGTCTTTTGCCTCTGGTTTCCATTCCGTGTGCTGAGGTAAACCTCACTGGAGCTGACCACACAAAAGGCCCCTCTGCCTCTCCTTTCTGAGCTAGCCATGATGAGTGGTGTGTGTGGACTTGACTGTTTTCCCCGAGTGCTTGTCCAAGTGGCTTTTCCACAGGAGATGCTTATTGGGGAATGTAGGTAGCAGCAACCACCATCTAAACCCCACACAGCTACAGCAGTTGCCGTACATCACCAACAGCTGTAGCATTGGAAGCTCATCATTCTTCCCCAAACTTTAGCAATTATTGAAACACAATCCTAAGGCCAAAGTCCAGTTTGTTAATTTACTATTGAAAGGGAACAAATGAAATGCTCAGTTTTATTCTGAGCGGTCAGCTCAATGTGAGGTTGCACCTTTCCTGCTTTAGGACATTCCCATGGAAATATTTCTTATTGCAGGGGTGACCCTACAAAATTATTCAGGTCTGCTGAATTTGTCACCAAAGTTAGCAAGAAACTGTGTCAGAGGTGTCAGTGTTATTATAACACAGGGCCAAATGGGCTGACCCATGGTAGAGTTGAATCCTCTCTGATGACTCTTAACATAAACCACTCTGTGCTGCCCTTATAATGCTATCGTGCAATTTGAAGCTCTAATTTGCCAAAAGCTTTAAAAAGAAGGAGTTAAGGGGTCATTATCTTAAGAAATCCCCCTTCCTCACTAAACACAAATCAGGGATTCTCCTCTGGGATGATGCTGCTCTAAGGACAAGCAATGGGGAAATCCCATACAACACAGCTGTCCTGGTTCCAAGATGCTGAAAAACTCTGGAAGGTAAATGAAATTACTGTCAGACAGACAGACATCTCTCAAATCTCAACAAGATAAATTATTTGCATCTTGCAAGGAGAAACATGAACTTCAAATACAGTATAGAGGAAGATCACACATGCTGCATTGTGTGGTTCTATGTCCTCTGTTGCCACCAAATCTGGTTTTACACATATATAGGAAAATAATGATAAGAAATAAGAAGAAGTCATCACTTACCTGAGGGCCAATCAGACCATTGATGCCTGGGAATCCTGGTTCTCCCTTCTTACCCTGCATGTTCAACAGAGGAGCACATATTAGAGAGCAGACTAAAGACTGCTATTGATTTTCCAAAGTCTTTCACCATCAACCTGGTAAATCAATGTAACGTGGGTACACAAAACACAAAAGCTAGAAATGAAGACAAGAGACACCATTTGGAAATGAAACCCCTGTTGTCTTTAACAATCCTGTATCTCCCAAATGGTGACAATAGCTGTAAAGTTGAGAGCTGTTCTCACACACATTGTGGCACCTCCTACCCTCTGTAATCCCACCTGGCTTCCCCCTACAGAGGGATAAGGAAGTCATGGTGCTGAGATGCAGCCAAGGGAAGTGCCAAGTGTAAACATGGGCTGAGAGGTAAAGCAGTGTTCCTCTGGTCCCTTGCACTGCTTCTTGCATTGAAAAATAAAATAATTGAGAACTCTGGTGCATGGTTGAATAGAAAAGATCCACAATCTCTAAGCTGGGAAACAGGAATCCATGAGGCATTTCTAGGTAAAGGTGACATTAGCACCAAAGGGCAGAGCTCACCAAGACTCCTCTGCTTGGTGAGCTCTGGAGTTCAAAGGAACCAGAGAACTCCACTGGTGCAAGGCAAGGAGAAGACAAGAGCTGGAGTACAAGCCTGAGACAAGGTCACCTGTATGGATGCTGGACCTGTGTGTCCCCATGGGTTTGACCTCAAATAATTCAAAAGGAAAAAATCCAACATGAGAAAAATGAGGAAGAAAGGATGGAGTAAGCACTGGAGTTAAGGCAGAGGTTTGACTTGTTTCTTAACCCAACATGTGACTTGCTGTGTTGCTTTAGGTAAGTCACATATTTTATAAAAATTATCTCTTCTTCCCTCATATGTAACTGACACTGAATCATAAATATTTCTAAGGCTGTTAGTAATATAGTGGGGGAGGCTACAAGAGGAGTCATGTAAATATCTGAGAGACAAACTTTTTCTTCCTTCATTTCTACTTCTCTTCCAGACTGATTTTCTTTTTAGAAGAAAAATATAATTAAAAATGTTTAATGTCCCTGATAATGTGAAGGGTCAAATACAAAATCTTCCCTTTATTTTTCTTCATTGAAAGATGTGCAGAAACAGCATCTATTAACAGCAGTTTTTTGCTGACTTAATGAAAAATCTAAACCATCAAAAAGAAAACAAGTTTTCATTATGTTTTCCTCAGCTGTGACTGAGATTTATTATCTGATGTGTCAGAATCAGTTATTTTAATTATTTTTCTCATTAAAAAATCCCCAGCAACTCTCCACCCTAAAACAATGAAAATCAGCATTCATATACAGAAGAATTTAAGAAGAATATTAAAGGAGTGATTATAGGGTCCTCAGGTATCAGAAGGAATTTGTAATCATTTGCAGGACTCAATATCAATAAAAATTTGAATTATATACTCCAGCACACCCACTCTTCATAAATGTTCCTTCTACTTTTCCAACATCCATCATTTCTTTTCTTGTCAAAGCCAACAAGACCTCATTTTTAATTTGAAAGACTCATGTCACCACATCATTTAACATATGTTTTCTAGTTAAAGATGATCATTTTGCCCACTGCCAAGGTGACAATGGCACTGTTAAAATACTCATTTAAATATGAATATGAATAAAGCATACAGGATGTGGTGTGGGGGGCCTGCCACAGGAGATGAGCCGCCTCCAGCTTCCTATCCATGTGAGAGCTCCATGCCAAGGTGGCTGCTTCCAGAGTTACAACAGTGGGGCCAGAACAGAGAATCACAGAATCATAGAATCACAGAATGGGTCAGGTTGGAAGGCACCACAGCAGGTCATCTGGTCCAACTTCCCCTGTTCAGGCAGGACCATCCCAGAGCACAGGCACAGGATTGTGTCCAGACAGTTCTGGAATATCTCCAGGGAGGGAGACTCCAGTGCTCGGTCACTTCAGAGTGAAGTTCTTCCTCATAGTCAGGTGGAACTTCCTGGGCATCAGTTCCTGCCCGTTCCTCTTGTCCCATTGCTGGGCACCCAAGCAGAGCCTGGTCCCTGCTCTGACCCCTCCCTGCAGACACTGACAGACAGGGATGAGGTCCCCCCTCAGTCATCACTTCTCCAGGCTCAACATGCCCAGCTCTCTGTTTTCCTCAGAAGAGAGATGCTGCAGTGTTCTCTGAGGCTTGGTCCCAGGAGCAGAGGTGGATTTGGCACCAGGCATATAGGAAGCATCCTTAATTGTGTCCATCAAAACAACACAGTGTTACTGATGCCTTTGTGTCCCACCAACCAACTGTTCTGTCTCCAGAAGAGATGCAAGAGCAGCTGGTTATTCTTTCCTTGGGTATAATGTTGAGAAGCTTCAGGTTGTTTTAAAACATTTAGAAATCTCTTAGAGCAACATATAGAGACTCAGAGAGATTTCCTATTGTGAAAGGGACTTGTGGGCCACTCTGAGGTTAACTGAAATCCACCTACAACAGATTTGCTCCAAAGCATTATAGTCTGTCTGTAAAGGACAGAAATACTTGCTGGGAGAAATTATACCTATGAGAGAAAAACTCAGTGAAATGTCACACTGCCTAATAATATGACAGAGAAACCCAAAAATTATGCTCTGTTAACTACAGTAAGAATCAGGTAAGATTGTGTATCTTTTGACAATATGAAATATATCCTATTTGCCTTTAGCAGCATTTTGAACAAAAGCACAGTTAAAAATGTATGTTTTATTGGACATTCATGTATTTACCTTACTGACAATTACAGTTTCACTCTGGATTTAGTCTATGACATCAATTCCTTCTCTTTTTTTTTTTTTGTTTGTTTTTTTGTTTGTTTTTTTTTGTTTAACTTGCTTACAGTTTGATTTCTGCTGAACTTTGCCAGGGCAGGCAAAGTCATCTGAACATTTCAAATACTCACAAATAAATGTGAACACAACCATCCATCAAAACGATATCTCCTATACAGAAGACAGGAAATCAAGGGAAAATGTCATTTCCACTCTGCTGGAGGGGAAATTCTGAAAGGTACCTCAGCCCAAGACTCTTTCCCATCTTGCTGTCCATTAGCCAGAATACACATATGTTTTCTTAGCATGTTTTTCTCTGAGGTTTGGCTCAGGAACACAGGTGGATTTGGTACAAAGTATGCAGAAAACATCTTTAGTTGTGAATGAATATGACTGCTAGCATAAATGCCAATTTTGTTTCCCCTGTAACCTGGATGGGATACTGGGATTACCAATTTTTTCTGGTCTCTTTACCTCTGCAATACTAGAGAAACTAGAAGAAATCCAGTAGTGTTAATCAATGTTTGAGCTCCCTGAAGCCTCTAGCCTTTTGCAGTCTCCATATGCATTAGATAACACAGGTAAATTCTGAAGTGAGAGCATCTCCATAGCTTGAGGATAAAAGTACCACCAGGGTTGGCCAGATCATGAGTGATTATTGGGGCATTTGTGGCAAAGTCAAGGGTTACAAGGACTTCTGGACATTGAGAGAGATTGCACCTTGAGACTGGCTCCTTCCAAAAAGCCCACTTAATTTCCTAGGCAAGCTTATTCTCCTCTCTCCTGGATTATTTATCCATTTCACCCTGGAATTACCAGTCAGCTCTCTCCATTCCTTGGATTCTGTGAGTCTAAGGTGGTTCAAGTCCAGGGAAGTTCATACACAGAGAACTAAGAGTTGAAATAATTGACTTCCAAATTCAAGTTGTGACTGGCCTGAAGGAAAATCATATGCAACAATCCACTCAGGTGAGAGATGGGTCAAGAATGGAAAGTCAAATACCTGTATTTCTTCCACCATCAAACACAGGAAGAACTCAGCAGCCCTCCACAGATTTGTTAAATTATATCTCCCAGAACAGCTGGAGAGGGTCAAACCTTTCCTGCACTGACAAGTGGTCTGAACACTGCTCCTCTGGAGTGCACCCTGAACCCAGGAGTTCCTACTTTAAACTTTTATTATTATTTATTATTACTATTACTTATCTGCCTGACTTATGTACATTGAGTCTTAAACATGGAGAAGTACACTAATTATATGTTACTATATTATAAATATATTTTCCATTAATTTTCATTCATAAATTTATTCTTATTACCCCATGATACTCCAGTATTATTTTTTGTACTGATTGTACCATGAACTTGGACAGAGTTTATCAATGTAATTTTATAAAACTAAGCCACAGTCCAGCATATCACACTCAAAATGGTCTAAACAGGTCCTACCTCATGACTGCTGCAGGATAAATGTTTTTTCTTGGCCTCTTTTTGAAATTCAATCACTTGAATGAAATTGTAGCATTTAAAAAAGAGGCAAATTCTTGAAATCCAAATTATTGAGTACACTTAAGAGGAACCCTATGTTTAATTTGTATTGGACACAGATCTGCATGTTTTCCACGAGCATGTCATAAGCCTGCACCTTTTGTACCTATCAAGAAAAAAAGTTGGCTTTATTTCCAACAAATATTTCAGTAGATCAGGTATCAAAGACTTAAGAGCAGAACCAAAGCACTTCAATTTTCTTCAATTTGACAGAAGAAAAAGAATCACAGGAAGAGGGAAGAAAACCACAAAACCACCCTAAAAGTGAAAGCAGACTCTCAGAGTTCTTTTTCAGGAAGTTTTAATAAAATCAGGACAGTATTGTCTGTCACTCAGAGGTCTTGTAGGTCACATGAGAATAGCAGAGCATTTTTCTTCACAGTGTGCTCCTGATGTGAGGGTATCATTGTCAAAATGCAGACATCAGCTGCCAGACACTTTTTGACTAATAAAATGAACACAACCCAGTTGCTTGCTTCAGGTTGGAATTGTTACCTCCTGCCCCCAGATGGGACCTGTGTAGATCCACCAAACCCAGTACTTTGATTCATCTCAAGAATTCAGTCATTGAATAATGGCCTTTAATTAAAAAAATATATCTATTCATCTAAGATGCTTGGTGACTAATAAAGACCCTTAGGAGAAGTCTAACTAGCTAGACACAATACAGTCTAGGGAAAAATTTAAAGACAGAACAGATCAAATGACATCTGTAATCAAATGATCATTAACAGGAGCATTTTCTGTTCTGTTGCAAATCCTGACGGATCACTGTCCTTTACCAGCTAATATGCTCTATTAATCTTGTTCAAGAAACAAAGTTTCACAACAGGCTTTAAAACCCGGATAACTCCTAACTTACCAATTTAGGGGCAAAGCACTGCAGAGTTATTTGCTAAAGTGATATTTTCTAATGTTTAGGAAATTACAAGAAAGCAAGTAAATGCCCTTTTCCACTGAGGCATTGACTAAAGGCTGCTTGCACTATCTTTAGGAAGATTCCTAAAATTCATGCTTACAGGCTAAATTTAACAGCACACAATCCAATGGACAGTCTGCAGAAAGCCTCTTAGCAAGGTATATATCTTTTCCCTGTGCTGTTGTTTGCTCATCACCCTCCTGTGCTCACAGGTTCTCACACAGGCTGATAACAGCCCTGGTGCTGACTCAAAGCACTGCAGGCAAACCCCATGATCTCCTTTAGGGAGTGAACTCCTTATAAAGTCTCTGTGGCTACTTAAAAAAGTGACCCATTAAACAGCAGTACTGAGACCCAAGTGACTGCCTCCAGAAACACTAAGCAGGTATCTCACTTCCACTCTTTATTTGTCGACTTTCTTGAGGGCAAAGAGGCCCTGAAGAGAGACCTTGACAAATAGACTGGGCAATCACCAATTGTATGGTGATGGTGTGAACCCATAGTTTCCAGATCCTGCACCTGGGATGGGGCAACCCTGCATGTAGAGACAGGGGAATGAGGCTGGAAAGCAGCTGTGGGACAGGACCTGGGGGTCCTGGTAAGTGGCAGGTTGGAGTCAGCAGCACCCTGGCAGCCAGGAGGGCCAGCCCTGTCCTGGGGGCATCAGGCACAGCATCACCAGCTGGGCAAGGGAAGGGATTGTCCCACTCTGCTCTGCACTGGAGTGGCCTCACCTTGAGCCCTGGGGGCAGTTTTGGGTGCCACAATGTAAGAAACACATAAAGGCGTTAGAGAGTGTCCAGAGGAGGGCAACAAGAATGGCCTTATGAGGAGTGACTGAAGATATTTGATCTGTTCAGCCTCGAGGAGACTGAGGAGAGACTTCTTTGCAGTTACAGCTTCTTTGTGAGGGGAAGAGAAGGGGCAGCTACAGATCTCTTCTCTCTAAGTGACCTGTGACAGGACTTGAGGAAATGACATGAAGCTGAATTGGGGGATATTTAGGCTGGATATCAGGAAAAGGTTTTAATCAGAGCGTGGCTGAGCACTGGAACAAGTTCCCCAGGGCAGTGATTACAGCACTAAGCCTGCCAGAGTTCAAGAAGCATTTGAACAATTCTCTCAAGAACATGGTGGGATTCTTGTGGCTCCTTTGTGCAGGGCTGGGATTTGGACTCCATGATCCTTATCGGTGCCTTCCAACTCAGGATGTTCTGATTCCATGTTGTCTAGTGAGATGTTCTTCACATGAACAGGCTCAAGCAAGGAAAAGCAGATCCAGAGTATGATTGTAATAATATCAGGCCCACCATGAAATTTACCTTTTAGCAGTACTTAAATATGTGAAGATATAATTCCACGTCAGAAAAAATTCCAACAGTTTTTCATGCATAGGAAAGCTAAGCTCCTGGCAGAGAATGGTACACCAGCTACCATTTTTGGAGACCCTCTTTTTGAGTACAGACCAAACAGAACAGAAAATAATAAGTATTGCAAGAATCTTTACACTCATTTGACTTCCAGGACAACAGAATTTCTCTGAAATTTCAGACTGACCATATTAGTAGTGGTTCTGCACACTCAGAGTCATATCAAGCAACCCCTTAGCAGTAAGGAGCAGATACAAATACAGGAGAGCACATGGCAAGAAAGAACCTGCACTGCATTCATCCTGTCATCTCCAAGAGGTACTTAAAGTTCCTGGACAATGAATAAGGAATATAGTAAAGAATCTGGGCCTCAGGATTCTTATGTAAGTAGACAAGTATATGTAAGGTGGGTGAAAGTAGCAAACCTTACTGAACAAAGCTGTCCTGAGCCTCCTGAGACTCAGATTGAATAAAAGAAGCAACTCACCCTTTGACCCGGCAAACCAGGGATTCCAGGCTTGCCTTCCAGACCAGGCTCTCCCTTTAAAATTGAGAAGATTTAGAAAGTTAACAGAATAAGAAAAAACTAGTGAACTATATATGATTTCCTAGCTGTTTTGTGCTACCATTACTGCATGGCTACCTAGACAACTCTTACCTGATGATTATGTTGTCCTGTGAGCAGAAGAGAATGAGTAAACAAGATAAAGTGACAATGCCCTGATTAAATACAGAGCACACAACTATATTTAAATTACATAATTCAAACTAGATTTACCTAAGCGACACACCTTCACAAAGCCATCAATTTTACAAAAGCCAATCAACAGTGAAACACAACAAGCAATTCAAAAGAGAGGAAACACAGAGTGTTTACAAATGAGGCAGCAGTGACAGTCTGAACTGAGACATCCTGCAGAGCTGGGTCATAAAATATAACTAGAATAGGCTGCAATTTAAGTCAGAAGTAAGAATGTTGGCATGTACAAGCTGTTGCAAAAATTGTGTTGAAATATAAACACACATACTCAATTCTTAGTTTTCATCCAGAAAGTATTTCAGCCATGACCTTGTGGCATAACACCAACCCCTCTGACAGCAACTACTCCCTGACCTTCATGACATGACAGCTCACAAATTATCAGTCGGTGCCTCTCTGAGATGTGCTGAATGCCCATACAGCTCTTCAGGACATTAGAAATAGAAAAATTATCAGGTTCTGCATGACAACAGCCTTAAGGCAAAGTCTGCCCATGTCCTGGTTGTCACTTCCCTGTGTTCAGACAGGCCATCCACAGCACGACACCTCCTCTTAGCAATGAAGAAAACTGGAGGCTGTGGGCACTATTTAAATATTTTAGAGCCTGAATAATGTAGAAGATTTTCATATGCCTCATTCCAGCCTGAGTTTCAGCTTCTGAAATTACAAGTAGTGAGAGAAACAACTTACTGGAGGTCCAGGAAGTCCAGGGTGGCCTTGTGGTCCTCTTGGCCCAGGCTTTCCCTACAGGAATGTTTGGGTTTTTTTAAAAATAAGCATTAAAATATCTTTATGAAAATGTGCATGGGCAGATTAGACACGTTGTCTGTCTTTACAGGACCTATACCACCACTTTCCCCACAAGTCCTGAAGAACCAGTGCAGAACCAGCTGTTTTTCTCCTTAATCTCTGGCTGCTCAAATTATCAGCACTCACTAGGCTGCAGACAGACTGATCCACCCACACTCAACAGGCACTTATCCGTATCTGGTTCTCTGTTTTTCAAAGGTAGTGACTCTACTGAAGACACTGGGATATCCTGGATATTCCACTAGAACACTCTGGGTTGGGGTTTGGTGGTGGAGAACAACAGTTTTTGCATAAGCAGCTTCCACTGGCATTTCCCCCAAGCCTACAGAGCTCTGAAGGGTTTTAAAGAATCATTTACATGATGCATACAGTTGCATTAACAGCTAAATGGAAATTACAGATCCACCAACAAAAAATCAAAATTTAAATATATATATATATATATATATATATATATATATATATATATATAATACATAGGACTAACAGACTGACACAATGGGTATGTCCCCCCTATTTGAATGCCCAGGTTCAGAGACAAACTAGGCAAAAAATAAAATACAGTTTAACGTTAATGTTAATACATCCCTGTCCTTAGATAATTGCATAGCTGACTCTACAGTTCATACTTCTCATTGATGTAAGATTCACATCTGAAAATGACATCGCCCTTTCTCCTTTCTTCATTATTTTCTCCACTATAAATAGGAAAATTTATTTCTTGACATCCTGATAATGCTTCCACCCACCTACCCTTTAAAGTACCATTTTACAGCAAAATCTAAGCTAACAGGCAACAGAATTACGTTAAAATATCCTTGCAATGAAAGAAGAGATATTGAGTCTCTCTTACTTCCTCTCCTTTTAGGCCTTCAATGTGCACCTGCAATAGAAATACAGTCATAAAGGATGGAAAGAGTAAATACAAGGCAGAAGGTGCCAGAGGTATCATGGGCCCTCACAGGGTATTTTTCTGCCCTTGCTGTTCCTTCAAGTTGCATGATAACTCCTACAGCTCCTCAAATCCTGTTGCAGGCTGGGAGATGCTTTCTATTTAAAGAGCTCAGATTAACACAAAGTTTTCTCTCACCTGTGAAGTGATTTGGGTGGTATATAAACAGTAAGAACTTAATTAATTATCTCATTATATAAATAGTTAGTAAATTCCCCAGATCTTGTTTTATTCTAAATCACAAAGATCTATTGAGTGCAGAAGGAATCACATAACAAGCAGACTGGCTGGGGATATGCCCCATCAGTTAAACTCATTTTCAGATGTTATACACATCTTTCAAAACTTCTTGGTAATTGCTGTCCCATCATTAATATCACATTTGAACAGGACAGCAAAATGTTCTTGCTCGAACAGCCTGGTTTTTTTTCATGGTTTTCTAATTCCTTCCTGAGTAAGGGAATTGCCTGCTGACTTTCCCACAATTACCAGGGCGCCTCTCATTCCTGTCTTTAGTTGAAGAGTACCATTTCCTAATTTTAATCTTCTTTTTTTTTTTTTTTTTTGGGTTTTTTGTTTTGTTTTGTTTTGTTTTTTTTAAGTTAAAGGGATATTCCCTTACTGCTTTTTCACCAGAACTGAACTCAGTTCTGGACCTCTCCTCTGCATACGTAGTGGTAAATCTTTCTCCATTCACTCAGAGATAACCTCTTCATACAGACAGTACTAGTCTCTGGACATCCTTACATCCCTGCCAGAGATGTCTCTGGCATCAGTGAAGGCAGAGGGATTCACAAAGGATGTTAATCTAGTTCTACAATAAAGATAAACCCCATTCTTCTTTTTCCTGTTTCATTTTTTCATGAGTGCTTTCCTGATTTCAGCACGTCAAGTCCTAGTTGTCTTAATATTCCACCAGGACTTTTTCCAGATACAAGCTAAGGAAAAAATCATTCCCTCTCATCAGAAACTGCCTTTTTCTTCTCCTGCCCCGACTCTTACACTTAGTCCATATCAAAGACACTCAGCTACTCAATACTGAAAATTCATTTGCTTTTATAACTTGCCCAGGCTCTATGTACCAAAGGCCACTTGGAATCAACAACTGTCAGAAACCACACAGTCTTGTCACAGTATTGCTCTGTCTGATGCACTTGAGGCAATGCTTTCTTTCATTGCCTCAAGTCCTGGTCTTCACACTTCACAATCTCCCAGAATTGTGGCAGAGCATCTCCTCATTGGAACCTGTCACATGCCTCCTTCAAAAGTCTTTTCTTTTAAAAACTTTCTTTAAAAAAGTATTTAAGAACATCTCTCAGTGAGATCCTCCCAACCTGCATTTCTACTTCTCAAGCAATAATGGGAAAAGTTAAAAAAAAATTCTTACTTTAGTGCCAGGCAATCCTGGAAGTCCTGGTTCACCCTGCAGGGAAACAAGAAAGAAATGAAAAAACATACATAGAACACAACATGGCACAATACACAACAGTGCAAAGTAAAAGCAACATCCTGAGCATATTTTCTGTTGTTGTACATTCTTATTTTCAATACCATCTCATAATTAATAGATCTGTACATACAATCTCAATTAACTCTGTTTTTTCTCTGCTCATGCAGAAACGGGTTGTGGTCTGTCTTACTGTGATGTTTTACATACATTTTAATGACATTCAGTGACTTAAAATGAATGATGCATTGGATGCACAATAGCATTAGATTTGTGCTTCAAAAAATCTTGTGTTTGCTCTGTACACTTACTACACAAACAAACAGTTTGATGCTTAGATGCCTAAGACCCCCAAGGAGATGGATATTAAGGAGGTCAAAACTTTTGACCTTAACTTTTATTTGTTAGCAACCAAAATAACTGCAAAAAAAAAGTGAGAAATTGTACCATTTTCCCCAAGTCATTTTATAGAACAAATCACGCCATAGTGGTTGTGGGACACAGGGATGCTACACCCTCTTCCCATGATTTATTGCCATCTAGGCTATCCATTTGTTCCAGTTCATTTTTCTCCAGCAATGTCCACCATTTATTATGCTCCAAGATTGTGCATACAGAAGGTTTATCCTTTACTTTAGGCACAGATTGGTGTTACATTTATCAGATAGCTTCCCTCTACACTCTATTTATTCATTACTCATGTAGGTCTCTGAATGACCCAGCATATATTTCATGTATTTTCTCCTAAGTTCAATTACTCTTTGTTATTTATTCAGAGCATCATAGAATAAGTTGGGTTGGAAGGGATCTTAAAGATAGAATCACTGAAACATTAAGGTTGAAAAGACTTCCAAGGCCATTGAGCTTAACCTTTGACTGAACACCACCATGGCAACAAGACCAGAGCACTGAGTGCCACATCCAGTTGTTCACTGAACACTTCCAGAGATGCTGGCTCCACCACCTCCCTGGGCAGAACCTTGTGATGCCTGACAAACCTTTCAGTCAACAAATTCTTCCTGCTGTCCAACTTTAATGTTCCCTGGCATAGCTGGAGGCCATTTTCTCTTGTCCTGTCGCTGTTTGTCTGGGAATAGAGACCAACCCCAACCTGGCTACAGCTGCTTACCAGGAGGATGTAAAGAGCAGTAAGGTCCCCCCTGAGTCATCTTTTCCCCATAATACACCCAGCTTCCACAGCAGCTCTTCATAGGATTTACCCTTTAGACCCTTCATCAACTCCACTGCCCTTCTCTGGCCACAATCTTGGCACCTCAACCCCTTTCTTTTCATAAGGTGCCCAGAACTGAATGAAGATTTCTACCCAGTGTCCAGCACAGAGGGACAGTCACTGCCCTGGTCCTGCTGGCCACACCAGTGCTGACACAGAAGGCCAGGAGGCCACCAGCCTCCTTGCCCACATGGGCACATGCCAGCTCACCGACAGCCTCTGTCAGCCAGAACGTCCAGGGCCTTTCCCACTGGGCAGATTTCCAGCCTCTCTGCCCCAGCTGTGGCACTGCAGGGGCTTGCTGTGACACAAGGGTGGGACCCAGGCCTGGCTCTTCTTGAAACTCATCCTGCTGGCCTCACACCATCCAGCCTGTGAACATCCCCTCAACAGAGCCTTCCTACCCTCCAGTACATTGACAATCCTACCCAACGTAGTGCCATCACAAATTTACTACTAAGGGTACCCTCGATGCCCTTGTTCACATCAGAAGGACAGACACTGAACAGGACTGGGCCCAGGGGACACCAGAAGTGACCAAAAACCACCTGAATGTGGCTCCATTCACAGCCACACTCTGGGCCCAGAAATCCTGACAGTTCCTAAGCCAGCCAAGGCTGCCCCTGCCCAAGCCCTGGGCTGACAGCTTTTCCAGGACTCTGCTGTGGGAGATGGAGTCAAAGGCTTTGCTCAAGCCCAGGGACACTCCATGCACGGCATTTCCCTCAGCCCTGAGGTGGATCACTTGCTGCCCAAAAGACATCACATTTCTCAGGCAGGACCCATCTTTCCTAAACCCACACTGGCTGGGCCTGATCCCTCAGCTGTCTTCTCCGGGCCTTGTGATCCCCCTCACAATGATCTGCTCCAGAACCTTGCCTTGGCTGAAAGGACTGGAGTTCCCCTCAATATCCCTGCAGTCCTTCTTGGGCGTGGGCGCCACACTGGCACCTCCAGCCATGTGGGATCTCACGACTGGCCAGGACTGAAAATAAAGGATGGAGATTGGCTTAGCAAACTCTTCCGCCAACTCCATCAGCGAACTTGAGTGACTCCCAGCCAATCCCACAGTGTCTCAGTGGCTCTTTAGGTCACCAATGACTTCCAACAGCTCTCATCTCCTACTCATTACAGGGGCTCTCATCTCCTACTCAACCCTGTCTGCTGGCTAAGGGAGTTGCTGTCCTCTGAAGAATTAACCTGCCAGTAGGAGACTGAGGCATATTCCCACCCCACATCCAATAAAGAATGGAGATTTTCCTTGGCCCT